>JAHQIW010003651.1:0-227717 GCA_019055375.1 Parelaphostrongylus tenuis
AGAGAATTGAGCGGTGAGCAAAAACATCGTACCACTGCGAAAAAATGCAGTCAAAACATTGGAAATTTTGAGTATTAGTTAACTATAGCGATACAAACCGTGAAATTCTCCATTGAATATTTATTGATGGACACGGGTACGATCAAATCCAAGTGACTTCTATATGCTGCCGACAAATGTATTGTGGATAGCCCTGGTGTTCCGAAACTTTCGTTTCGACTCTTTAAATGGGCGTTCGACCTCCTTTCATGTCACATTTTTGGAGTTCAATCCAGAGAGTAGCGTTCATGGGCAACTCTCTACTGATCAGCTTATACTTCCTCGATTGTTTTCAGAAATTTTCAGGGTGAATCGTGATGTACGCTTAGACGACGGTTTAATTTCACTTTACGCTTTTCTTTCCTAAAAATTGGTTCGCGAAGAATATGAGATGCTTTCGTGAAAATGCGTGTACAAATAGGAGTCGCAGTTAGAAATGCATACTCCGATGAAGAGTGTATGAGGTAATTCATGGAGATGTTGATGAGTATGGGCTAGCTATACATATTGATTGAATCAGAATTCTTTCACAGGATGGTCCTCAAACAAATGGTTTCGAGTATGAATGATGGTGATATCAATATGCCAGTAGATTCACCCATTGCGTATGCAACGGAGACAGTGGTTGGTAGGTGGAAGGTAAGTGAACACTATGGCCCATAATATCCATTTTCGAATCGCTGGGTCCAAACTTCTTCATCAGTTCATATATTTGCATTCAGTCAACGCGTTTATAGATCGGCCATAGTAACACAATAATAGTGGCGCACATATAATTCATGCTCATGAAATGATCCATCAAAGCTTCTTCTACAGTTCTGCCATATTCACAAAACTCTCAAGTCCTCTGGTCGTTTCCATATTTTATGTTTTCACCAGAAACTAGAAATTTAGTTCACGAAGGAATCCTTGACCCTTAGTCGCGAGCCACATGGAGCGTCCTTCTTATGGGCTGTAGGTCAGGAAGGGTATACGCAGATTATTCCATTTTCTTTTTACTTTATTTACACATACTTCTTTATATTTGACTGAAGCTACATTCAAGAGACTGGAGAATGCATGCGGAGAGAGATACGTGTCGCCTACATCAAAAAGGCTCCGTACCATGCACTTCTTGGAGACACCAGCACGTGTTCATGATAATATCCTTCCCAAAACTTCAGATCTCAAGGACCTATTCGCAAGTAGCAAGAAGTATATATAATGATATCAATGGACTCAATTTTGTGATTTCGCAAAATTTTCTATTCGCCATCAATGAACACGGGGGGGGGGGGTGGGGAGGGAGGGCTGTAGAATCTCAGGGAAATTCTAAGTTGCCTAGAGTCGAAATAATGCGTTGGCAGTATGTATTCATCGCGAACTGTGTAAGTTGCAACGTCACAGAAATTACGAAGACGAGAAGACGACTATACATGTCAAGTAATCTATGGCACTAGGGAAAATTTATTCTGAAAAAATACAACAGTGGAAGAGTCAACCGAGCTTGTATTTCCGTCATCACGAGTTGCGCTGTGAAATCAAATGATCATCAGAGGTCTCACGCGAAAAAACTTGCTTGTATCTACTCATTGCAGATAGCGTGGGATAATCACGACGTAAACCACCACTGCTTTCCGTTAGCCGGTTGTAACTCAGCAAAATATATATTTCCTGTTATTGTATACATTCACAGTGCTCGTGCTCTCGACGTAGGACGGTATGTTTTCTTCGATTCAATTTTTCACCTTAATCATGATTTGCTCAAACATTTGTGGTTGATGGGTACTGTGTAATGAGATGGGTGGTACAGCAACAATATGAGCTTCGACAATTAACGAACGATCGTATAATTCTTGCAATTTCACAAAACGAGATCAAAATATGTTCAAATATTGCTGCGAAGTTTACAGTGTGTATTACAGTTATTGTGCCTTATGAAAGACGATTGCCAAGAAACGAATGCAAAACGTAACACTTCATTATCGAAAGAGCTCGAAGAGTGTGAATTAAGCGAACTAGTGGAAAAAGACGACAGCCTTGGAGATCCCGTGAAAAGTAACTCACGTTTTTGAATTAGAAAACCGATAAAAAAGAAGAACGTATATGACAAAAGACCAGAAATTTACGTTTGCCTCACTGTGTTTGCATTTAGAAGGATTACATACTGACAACACCCTTCATTTCGAATGTTTTTGAGATTTCGTTCAAAACAATTTAATTTGATATCATATTTTGAACCGTTCATGAGATCTCTTATGGCACATATACAGTGAAGGACACGTGTTTCGGCAGTACAGCCTCGTTAGTAGCACGGTGAATTTAAGTTCAGTCAGTTCCGCAAGGAGATATCCTTCATATAGAGGAGCCGATGCCGAAATATTTATACGCTTCGCTAAGTGATAAAATCATTCAAAGACCGGTGTTGTACACTCGATTGCCCGTGGCTGGTAAAACGTGATTGTGATACTTTTCCTTTGGAGTGTTTTTGACACGTAAATTTTTAAAGCAATAGTTTATAGTTTTACCATTACCACTTCTTATAGTGATTTGTAACTGCTATAGTAGAACGAATCATAATAAGACAACAAAGAATACGCTTTTACCTAAAGCCCCAAGTGGCGTCGCCATAATAGAACAGTACCTAAATCTCTTCATAGGAGTCTCCTCTGTAACAATTTATCACTAAAACAAAGATTTGCTCAGGATCAAATTTTCGCGATCATTCCCAGAAGCTCGCTGTCAAGTTGGAACAGCTTGTTCTGAAAGCAAAACGTAATTCTCCTTTTAGTTATCAATTTGCACTTTCATAAACCAAGCTTATCGCTGGAATCTCCAGCTCTCAAGCTCCCAAAGGATTACTAATAATCTGGTAGAAAAAGCTGTTTTAGAAAAGATAAAGGAAATCCGAAGCACTTTTCATATATTACGACCGCATACACGCCATTTGTGATTGAAAAATGAAAACTTTAGAAACAACTGAGTTTTGTTTTTGCCAGAAATACGTTCATAGAAGCCCATTGAATGATAGTCTAATTTTTCATCGCGAGAAAGTTTACTTCACATCGAAATTCTACTATACAGTAGCAAAAAATCCGCTGTGGAACAGGAACAACACCTTTCTGAAGCAACACCTTATCTTTTTCCGTTAATGGAATGTATTATAGAAGTGCTTTACTAATTCAGCTTAGTGAGAGTATCGGCATTTTGATACTATTAAACGACTACAAGAGATAGATCAAAAGTAAGAAGCAAGTGCTAGAAAACAAATGGAAGTAGGTTTCCTTGCAAAAAAATGTGGTTATTTTGTTGAAACATAAGATAATTTCCGACAAATAGATATTTTCTCTACCAAAAACCTTTTATGGAAGTAACTTTCATCTGTGTCATTCCATCATTTAATGCTCCTAATGTGCCCTCAGAATCTCAAATCATCGAATAAATCCTATTTCCATAGAAGCGCGTGATAATGTAAGCCAGTCACGCGTGCGGCTCACGGCCTGTACCGAAGATGATACATGTGGTTGTCAACGGGTTAAGAAACAAATGATTCCAAGTTAGATGCCCACATCTTCAATGAAAGTTTGCAAATATTAGAGCGCAGAGGAGAAGAAGTAGCGATACTTGCTGCGAATCTACTTTATTCAAACGCAAACAAAGTTCATCATAGTCTTTGCCCCCAACTGAGCATTCTATGCACTGGCTCAAACTTTTCAAAGCTTCGAAAAGGCCACTGATAGCCTTCTGAAGTTTCAACAAGAGAAGTCAGAACGCAGGCTGGAAAAAATGTTGATTGTAGTCGTGACCAAGCACGAAACGTTCCTTTGAAATCGCGCTGTACGGTCCACAGAGTGTGATTTTGAAAACCTTGGACATGGTACTCTAAGGTGTGATGTAAACATTACGAAAACAAATTTATAGAACCAAAAAAAATGGGGTTCTCATCAGAAAATCGTCGTGCGCAGCGTTCCATCAAAATTTTTTTGAATGCTTGACTTCCCCGGGCCTGAACTCTGAGCGTGTTACCTGGCAAGGGGTCTTACCGCCACCATGAGAACGACTCCACCCTCCCCCTCTGCGACTCCAACCCAGCGTGGGAATTACTATCTATTTCACTCCTCTCTACCACTCGGCACCACGTCCATTGGGAAGAAGGTAGCTAGTTCGATTCCCTACCACGATACTTCACTGTGGCTTTCTTGGTGTAATCTTTTTTCTACAATATGCTCGAATCACTGGCACACTAAATGAAACCATATCTTATATAGTAATGCCGTAACACAAGCAATCAAAGTATATAATTTATTTATCATTTGTCACATTTATTCAACAACATGCAATTTATAACAATAAGTTAACAATATGCAACTTATAACAGCATAATATATTTACACACAGCATATCATAAAAGAAACACCAATAATACGTACCTTTCGTTTCGAGTGTTTCTTCAAACCACGCTCAAATTTCAATAGCCTTATGATTATTTTACAGCCATGCATGTGTTCTGTTATGAGCACTTATACAGTGCTATACATGTGTATCGCCTTAACACAGCCTCACCAGTAGCACAGTGACCTTCGTCTTAGCCACTCTTCTCGAGGGAATCCAATCTCCTTACATAGAGAAGGCACAGACGTAGTATTTAGACGCATCATTCTCTATGTGAGGGGACTGGGTTCCCCCGAGAGGATTGGCTAAGACGAGGGGCACAGTAATACTGATGAGGTAGTGTAAGCCAGCACAATAGTACAAACTGAATGATACAATAATGTATTCAATACAATACAAATATAATGAATATTCAGGAAATGTCTATTTATTAACTACAAACAGATATTTCATGAGTATTTACTGTATTTGTGTGCGGAATTTAGCTATGTGCGAAATCACAATACTCTGAGCCACGAGAACTATCTTTGGGATACAATTCGGAAAAATCTAAGGAGTCAGTCGTACTGGCCATTATTTTACCCCGAGGCTAATTCACCATGTAGAATTGAAATATTAGGAAAGGAAAGGAAAAATAAAACTAACAAAACACGGACACCCTGTTTCGACCAGGCAAGTAGTTGTACGAAAGTGATAAAAAAGTAGCCCATAGTCAACAATCTCAATGGAAACTTACTTGCAAACTCGCCAAGTAAACATTTTTCAAAAGCAAAATATAATAATAGTAAATAAAATGCAGAAAACAATCAACCCCACACTTGCACACGACAAAAAGCAGCAGTCAATACGCCGGCGCAGATCGTACCAAACTTAGCTGCGGGTCTTGCAGCAAAAAGTAGTACTGTAGACGGCGACTAGTCGGGGCAGAGGAGGTGGAGTCGTTCCCACGTTAGCGGTGAGAGCCCTTGCCAGTTATACGCGGCTAGTTTGAGTCCGCGGCAGTCAAACGGTTAATATCACTGCTTGCTTCATGCAACTGAGTCAGTACTACCAGGATTGGAGACGAAAGATCTCATTCATAAGCTGCTCTTTCCTAGAAGGCTTTCCGAATCGCGAAGGAGATTTTCTCATTAGGACGTGATGTACGTGCTCGCGTCACTATCGTCATTTAGAATTCTGGTATTAGAAGAAAATTCCCTTTCCAACATTCGCGACTTCATTACACTCGTTCATCTCAGAACTGCTGCGGCTCAGAGATTTTCTGAGATTTGCTAGTGAGGCCCTTCATTTTTTTCCACTTTTCCTGACTGCATTGAATCCATAGTGCTCCTGAACAAAAATGCTAAGGAGAGATCACCGGAAGCAGGACGAAATCGCGCTCCAGTTAGAAACTGCCCCTCCATGGAAGCATTGATGGCTTCATCGCTCTCCATTCCATTGACACTTGGTACTGACACCATTTGCTGGGCTGTAACCTACTACACCCATCCTTGTCGACCAGAGCCAGAGAGTCTCTTGCGAACAAATTTATTTGCTATTCTTATGTATTTTTAATAAACCATTACTAGATAAAAAAACTGATCCAGCTATGCTTGGTTCGGTAACCTAAATCCTGGGAAGGTAATTATTTCTATTTATTTGCCGACTTTGTTTTTCGCACAATATGCCGACATATATTCAGAGTGTTTAAAACTCAATTATAGTGTCCAATGAGCCACAACATATAGAACTTGTGACTCATCTTTATAGAAATTTCATAGGCAATTTTAGACTGCTAAAAAATTGCTATCCCTTTTCAATTTCTTCAGGGCTGAGTTTCAAAGTAATTTAAGTGTTCAACTTCCAACGTGTACTAAAGTTCGACATGGATAGTGATTCCAATTGTTTGCTGAAAGATCTCTGTTTAGAGTCGTCACAGAATTGAGTTCTGCGGCAAACAGTCTCTATCGTCTGGACGGATAACGAGAAGCCGCTCGCTGGAATTGCCAGCCGGCGACATAGATTTGGCCAGTGTTTACTGGACGATACTATTTCGTCAAGATCGAAAGGACAACGACTACCGGTGGGTGAGCAACACTGAAATCTTTTCATATAATCGAACTTTGTGATAATTCCAATATACTTGGTGATGATGGTTATTTCCAGTCGACGAGACGATGACAATGTAAATTCTGCACTCTTTTCGCATTCAACGGAAGTTAGGACACGAAAACTGTGAGTGAAAACTACTTTGACATTAATCTAAGAAATCGATTGCCTTTTCTATGAGTCGAGACTGCGTGAGATATGAGAAGTGCTTCCATATTTCTTGTTTTAGATTAACGATGTGTCGTTTCCAACGCTGGAAGAGTGTAAACGCACACAAGACTCATTGGTCGATGAAATCGATGAAGTCGGTACGTTTTGTAGGCACTACTGCTAGTTTGATTTTGCTTCCTCTGAATATACTCAGTCTTCAGCTTTGCTTTTTCTCCATCCATCTTTTTCAGTTCCATCGAACACAATTTGTAGTAGAGAACGATTATTTCGTATGAGAGGTTGACATTCAAAAGAGTGCAACCTTCAGAGGATGAAGTCTGAATTTTCTTTGATTTATTGTTCTTTAAATCCTTAGTTTCTGTCATAAAGAGGGTATGTGAGCATAAAGTGATTATAAATATCAAAGCGAAGAGAGACTGTGCTTTGTATAAAGCCACCTATGACCGATGACAGTTTATTGGTTCAACTACATCTATGATATTGAAGTAGAACGAAAATCTTGCGTTACTAAGCGTTCTAAGACTTAATAAGGTCTACCAAAATTCTGTAGAAGAACGGCTTTTGATTTTCGAATAAGATGAACAGCGCACCACCATTGTGTGTAAATTACGCGTTTGGAGATCCCACATTTCACGAGATTGTAGAAAGTTAAGCTCGATACGTTTTCTCACATCTATCATCTGTGAATGTCTACGAACTTTTCAGGTACTGCTTGATGATGATCATCTGCATTTTGAAAATCACTCAGTGAGATGCAAAACATGCAATTGAAATCACTACTTATTCCTACGTGCCATTTATTCATTTCTATTGCTTATCCCCTTATTCTCCACAAATGATGTGTCAGTAATATCAGTCATATCAATTTCCAAGACCAACTATTTGTTAACCTTGACATGCTTAAGTGATTGTTCTCTATCTTCTTCTTAAGCCTTAGCTCTTTATAACACTATTTATTCAAACAGATGACCTTTCAGCAGTTTCACCTTCTTCAATGATATCACTTATCCGGTAGGAGTCAAACGTTTTCACCTTTAAGAGGACTGAAAAACTGCTCCAGGACGCGCGGTTGTCACCGTAATCGTCGTCTCAAGACCTGACACCAATTGGTGGCTGCAAAGGTTGAACGGTGAGACGACCAAAACGATTTCTACAGCCCAGCGTGATTAAACATATTGAGTTCTCTGGATAGCTTAGAAGCCCATATAAACATTGCTGTGGACTACACGGACTCATCAGTATGTCGAATAATCTATCTATCTCCCAAAGCATCGTATATGTTCGCAAACGTCTGGAATCATTGCTGTATATTAGACTCCCCACACTACTTTCCTCATGAACTGAAGGAGTTGTCTTTTGATTAGTTCGACATTTGCTCCATCTGTACTATTCGATGTTCGCTACACTGAACTAGAATCCAACCTGAGCTCGCCAACGTAGGAGGATCAACCTGTTATCGTAACCGGCGTTATCAAAGATTAGATGGAGCAGCTAGGTGATGCACAATACTTCACATTCCTGAATCCAAAGCCATATATCCCTTCTCTCCTAGCAAATATTTCGTGTTTTTGGATATTTTACCATACACGAGAAGCTTTCTACCAGAGTTTGCGAATTCTTGAATATTCTGTCATACACGAGAAATTTCCTACCAAATAGTCCATTTCTCTGGGTATTCCATCATGCACGAGAAGCTATCTGTACCAGGTGTAAATTGTGAAACAACTGTTTTTGAGTTAGATGCTCACATTCTCAGTAAAAATTCAAATGGACAAAAGCGCAGAGAAGGAAAAAGAGTTCTACAGGCTGCGATGCAAAATTATGTAAACACAAACAAAGCCCATCATAGTCCTCATTCCAGTCCTAAGCATTCCATGCGCTGGCTCGGATTGTCAAAGCTTCGAAAAGGTGGTTGAAAGCGTTTCGAAACTTCAGCAAGAAAAGGTTAGAGCGTGTGTTGGAGAGTGGTGTTGATGGTGATCGGGAGCGAGCATTAAACGTCCGCTTTGAAATCGTGATGTAGAGTCAATAGAGTGCGATTTCGAAACAAGGGGCATGATGCTTGAGAGTTTGATCTAAGAATGATTAAGAGAAACTTCTGGAAGCAGAACAAAATAGCGCTTTTACCAGAGGTTTGATTTGCACAGCATGTGCGATCGAAATTGCGCGAATCTCGCTGCCTGCTTATTCCACTGACACACAGTAACAACAGCGGTGGCAGCGAGTGATCTCATCTACAAGTTCCTTACACCTGAGATTCCTTTTGGGTCACGAAAGGAGATATCCTCACTAACACATGTTGTATAGGATCATATTCACTGTCGTCATTCGAATCATAGTAATAAAAGAAATTTCTACTACTAGTTACAACTTTACCACACTCGTTCATTTCAAAACTGCCGCAGCACTGAGTTCTTCTGAGGCTGGTTGATGAGGCCTTTGATTTCCACTTTCTTTCTTTTTTCTAACTACATTGTATTCATAGCTCTCCTGTTCAAAAATAATAAGGAATAATCTTTGAAAGTAGAATGAACCCACGCTCCTCTTAGGAATCGCTATGCCGAGTGCGCTCCTTGGGAGCATTGTGAACGTCATTCCGCGCTCCATTCCATTGGCACTAACTATTACCAGCAATTCCTGCTACCTACTGCGACAATGCTTCCAGAAGGGCTATGGATAAAATTATCCACCAATACTACTCGGATCTCCTCGCTAGCCATGTTCTCTTACCGTCATATAAATTCAAAGAGGACGAATATGTCGTTCCACCGGTCCTTCCTTCCGAAATCCGACATGCTATATCGTCGGTGAAAAACAGAACAACACCCGGTCCAGACAGGATTAGACCAGAACACCTGAAGAACCTGCCGCCAGTTCTCATCAACACCCTGGCTCGGCTCTTCACTCGCCACTTGTCAGAATGCAAGGTCCCTGTTCAATGAAAAACCAACAAGACCGTACTGTTGTTCAAAAAGGGAGACCTTCACGACATAGGCAATTATCGTCCAATCTGCTTGCTGTCCGTTGTCTATAAACTCTTTACTCGAGTCATCCTAAACAGGATTGACAGAACACTGGACGAAGGACAGCCATGCGAACAAGCAGGGTTCCGAAAAGGATTTAGTACCATAGACCACATCCACACGATCACAAGACTTATTGAAGTTTCGCGAGAGTACAAACAACCTCTCTGTCTCACTTTTATCGATCTGAAGAAAACCTTTGATTCAGTGGAAACAGAAGCGGTTATAGAGGCTCTGGATAACCAGGGCGTTCCTACTCGGTACATAATGATCCTTCGTGAGCTTTATAAAGATTTCACGACCAAAATATCTCCATTCTACAACAATATCACCACTGACGTAAGAAGAGGGGTTCGACAAGGCGATACAATTTTGCCAAAACTATTCACTGCCACCCTACAAAACGTCATGCGAACATTAGAATGGGACGAAATGGGAGTGAAGATTGACGGTCGACAATTAAACCATCTTCGCTTTGCTGACGATATCGTTCTCATAACACCAAACATCAGCCAAGCAGAACGAATGTTGACTGATTTGATAACGCCTGTGGAAAGATTGTTCTTCAACTAAATCTAACGAAAACAATGTTCATGAGGAAATTCACGCTCAACGGAACGACAATTTCCGAATGCTCCAGTTACATCTATCTAGGTCGTGAAATCAACATGATGAACGACCTAGCCCCAGAGTTGAGCAGGAGGAAACGAGCGGCGTGGGGAACGTTTAAGAGCATCGAAGATGTAGTGAAGAGGACAAAGAACATCCGACTCCGTGCCCACCTTTTCGACTCGACAATTATCCCTGACCTAACGTATGCAGCAGAAACCTGGTCGCTACGTAAGCAGGATGAAAGATCACTTGCCGTTATCGAACGCGCAGTCGAAAGGTCGATGCTAGGAGTATCCCGTATCTCGCAAATGAGAGAAAGGATCCGAAGTTCCGACCTACGTCAACGATCGAAAATCAGAGACGCCGTTCTACATGCCAGGATATCGATATAAGGTGGGCCGGACACGTGATGCGCTTCAACGACAACCGATGGACGAGAGCCGTTACCGACTGGATTCCTCGGGACGTCAAGCGCTCTAAAGGAAGACCACTGACCCGTTGGTCCGATTTCTTCACGAAAGCGATGGAAAAAAGATATGATGCTCAGCGAATCCCTAGAGCGAGGAGGACCCACTGGGCTACTCTTGCACGCGATAGGGAAAAATGGAAGAGTTGCTGGTATCCGCTCGAGTCACTCGACGATCAACGGGACGACAGGTGATACAGGTGATACTGCGACAGTTCTCTTCTAATTTCTCTTGTTATTCTCCCAAATTCTTCTTATGAGACATTTCTGTCTATTGAACTTTGATCCAGCTACGTTTGGTTCAATGAACTAAATGCAAGAAAGGTAATTTTTTCTCCGTACCTACAAACTTTTTTCTCTAGATAACAGAAAACATTCAAAATGTTTTGAGATTCAGTTGAAATGCTCAGTAAGTCACAAAATGTGGTGCTTATTATTAATTAACTAGAAATATTCAGAGAGAGAGAGATTTGAGATTTATGCAAACGGCAATCCTTTCAAGCCTCCTCGAACGTGTGAGTTGTAGAGAAACGTAGGGATTCAATCATCACAGTGCATCAAAGTCTTGACAGAAATAAGGATTCTAATTCTTCACCTAAAAATCTTTGTTCAGAACCATCGCAGAATTGAGTTTCATGGCAAACAACAGTTCTCACTGAGACAAGATTGATAAGTCGCTTATCGGAAAAGCCAGCAAACGGCACAGATTTAACGAGCCTTCAATGTACGATACATCATCGTCAGTGCCAAAACCGGTAGCGACTACCCAAAGGTTAGTAACGGTAAAATCTTCTGATATAATCGAACTTCATGATAATTTCAGTTACTTTGTGATGATGGTTATTTCCAGTCAACGAGACTATGACGTTTCCGATCCTATACACTCTCTATGCAATTTTCAGAAGATAGGACATGAAATATGTGAGTATAGACTATTTTAACACGAATCTATAAAGACAATTACCTTTTTATATGAATCGAGGCGGCGTAATACATAGGGTCGAGCGAAAAGTTTTGGGCAATTTGTAAAACTTCGTTTTTGTGCGCAAATTAGCCAACGAGGACAACAATAACTATTCTTCAAAGTGTAGACTACTGTTGCTCACAATTTTTTGCCATCTTTCTCCAAGTTTCCTCATTTACTCGAAGTACCATTTCGGCTCCCTAGAATCGAAAAACTTTTGTTTTCTTATCTGAATTCATGAAACGATTTGAATAGATGGCTATTGAAAAAGTAGTGTATTGATCGAAAGGGGCCATAGTTGGATGGAGCAACATGTGGGCTACATACTAGGTGCGGAAAAACTTCAGCGCCGCCAACTCTTCAAACTTCTCACTGGTCTTCTTGGCCGTTTGCGGTTTGGGATTGTTCTGCTGAAATTAATAAACTAGATAAATGTATACAAGACCATCAATAAAAACTGCACAAAGATCTCAAAGAATGAAACGGTGAGTCTTGTGGGGCAATTAACTTGGCTATGCTTTCTTCAAATACTACCACTTTCGAAATTGCTTCCTCTTGAAAATGTAATCTCACGGGAGTAGTGAACGATTATTTTCGGTATAAGTAGGTTGAGATTCAAAAAAAATTTACAAAAAATAAATGATGAAAATCCTTAGGTATACAATAATTTTTGAGGTGCCGCGAGTTCTTAAAGCATGTAAGACTTCTGCCAACTGCGTGACGTCTGTAGAGAATGGAATCCAAATTTTCTTTGATTTATTATTTTTCTGCAAATCATCACTTCTTATGGTAAAAAGGTAAAAAAGTATTGAGTGATTCTAGGAATTTGCATCGAGAAAAAAGTGTACTTTAGATATAGCCCTCTGCGATAGACGACAGTTTTTTGGTTTAACTACATCCGTGACAATCAACCAGAGCGAAGTTTTTCTGCTACTAGGCCCTTTTAAACTTAATGACTTATACTGAAATTTTTCTAACAATTTTTGATGTTTCAAGTAAACGTGCATCGTACCATTACTGCATCTTGATTACAAACTCGAAAATTCTACTTTTTGTAAGTTGTAAATAGTTGAGTTTAAGTCTCTTCTTCGCATCTCTTATCTTTGGGCGGTTTCGAACTTTTCGGGTACTGCATGAAAATGTACATTTTCTCTGTAAATTCTACTACATGAGATGAAAAAGTTGCAAGTGAATCACTTCTTGTTTTTCTTGCTCCATTTCTTCAAATCTATCGTGCATTCCCTCATTCTCCGCAAACTTTTTGTCAGTTGTTATCAGTCATATTACTTATCTGATAGCAGTCAAACGTTTTACCTTAAGCCGACTGAAGAAGTGCTCCACTACGCCCAACTGTCACCGTAATCAGCGTTGCCTCGAGACTATACCAAGTCGCAGCTGCAAAGAAAGAACAGTGACACGACTGGAACGAATACTACGGCCGAGCAGCCGTACATATCTGGTCCTATGCAATGCTCAGATGTCATTTCAAATAATGCTAATAACTTCACGGACTGTATTAGTATATTGCTTAGTTTCGATATCTCTAAAAGCATTCAACTTAATCGCAAACGCCTAGAATCTTTGTTGTATCTGTGGGACTCCCCACACTATCTCATATCTCATTGAGTTAGAGGCACTTTCTCATGATCAGTTTATCTCTTTCTATCTTATGTGCACTTGGTATACTTCCATTACTGACTAATTTATATTTTTTAGTTTGGGGTATATGGCTGTGAATGTAAGCCTAGTAACACAACATCCACCTGTTGATAAAGTTGTTGGTGTTGTCATTTTCGTTGGCCTATAGAATAGAACTGAGTTCGCTCAGTACATTCTGTTACGAGGAAGAAAATGCTTCAATGGAGCTCTACGAGTACTTTCGACCACCAATGGCAAAGATGATTGATGTTATTGCTGAGAATCTCCAGCAATATTTGATGTGATAGCTTAACCTGAGGTTCAACTTATACTACTATTCAAATCCACACCAGTGTTGTGGCAAACGTTTGGCAGTATGAGCATCATATTTTCTAGAGTTTTCAGCCTACATGAAGTTATTCTGTTGAATTGTTATCACTTATTCCCGTTGATTGCCGTTTATAGGTGTTATTGTTGCATTATTGCTATTTTTATAAGGGATCAGTCACCTTTCAAAGTGTTTCGAACTGCAGCATAGCGATAGGGTGAGGAAGAGAAGCATACATTTGAGGAACTGGCTGGTGCATTGCAGCAGTATTGAGATAGATTCCATTATGGAGCTACACCACCGACATCGAATGCTGAGTAGAAAAACAAGGTTAGGCGTATTGCTACAGCCTCGAGTGTTCTTTAGAAAAAAGATGCGAATGGCGAATCAAATATAAACCATCTCTACAACAATCAGAACATACAGGTGCAAGTTCAGGCAGGAAAGTGGAGACCACTTAGCTGAGACATAAGCGTGTGTTCAATGAAGCTTTCATTAGCAGTTTCTTTTCTGTTGAAGAAGAAAATAAATTATTCGCCAAATGACATCAGAAGCCAAGTAACAAAAGCACACTGAATTTTTACCTTTCCTCTCATTCTTAGCACACAAAAGGGCGCTTTGGAGAGACATGTTACAATAACTCACTCGAGCATCCACAAGATGAAAGAAAATCAGAAATCTTGCAATTGACGTGGAAAGTAGCCATTTTCATTGCACTGAGACTAGTGCTCCTCGGAAAAAGTCAAAGGGAAAAATCACGCCTTAAAGGTCAGTTTTAGAGATGCTGAGATCCTCTCTATCCTGCCCTTCATCATTAGTGATTTACCCGCAATTATAAAACATTGCGAACAGGGCCGGTTTAGATAATCGGTAGCAGTGATGAAAAAAACCACCGAACACCCTGAGACTCCAGCAAGTTCGTGAGTGGTTGTATGATCGCTTATGCGTGATGCTCAATTGCATGATCTTCCCTGATGGTGGTGATGGCGATTGCATGATCTTGAGTACGGTCTACCTAACTTATTGTAGAGTGTATGGAGAAGGATACGTTGGTGATACGAGCAGACTACATCTGATGAAGGCGAACGTGTAGAAAAAGTCAGCTGTTATGAACAAGTAGTGTTATAGCAGTACCGTGTCCGCTTATAAAACAGTGAACTATTACTATATTGGTCAATGTTATAAGAAGGATAATTCTAGGAATGCGTTCAGTTCATAGCTAGGAAAGCTATAGTTCTTTTCGCACAGTCCAAGGAAAGGTCGTTAAAATTTGAAGGAAACTTTGCGTTGACCTCTTTATTTAGACTATTACCAATGCACATAGAGCAAATCATCATTTATGTTTTTCCAGATTTCCTCACTAATGCATGGATGAGAAACTTCAACAGAGTAGAAAGAGAAATAAGAGCGAAGAGACTGAAAAAACACTTTCATTATTCAAATAATGTGGATTACTGGTCAGTCACGACATTATCTCGATGTACGCACCATAACGGATTACTGTAATTCGAATCCACATCAATCAAGGCGTCGTCTTCTGTATCCACTTGGCGAATCACTCAGTGGCAGATGGTGTGTTATAGCAGATCTGTACTCCAATTCACCCTGAATCATCTCCAAGTCTTTCTCGAAACTAATCTTTTCAAAAACTCAGGGACATAATCAGAAGAAAATGAATGAGCGCTCAGTAAACACTAGGGCGCCCTTATTTCTCGACCGAGCACCTGTACGATAACGTTATTTAGTTTAGGAGCCGGAAGAAAGGACCTTAAGAACGGTGATAAGTGATACTCTTGTTATGAGCAACAACCGCAAACTCCATTGATTTTGCAGTATCCTTGAAAACAAACATACCACTCAAAAAGAGAATCCTCTCTAACTTCTCCTCATAATTTCTTTCGCCCAAAGTTCATCCGAACTCATTTGTAGAACCAGCTTTACTAAATGCTCATATTTTTCAAAATTATTCTCAACGAGGATCCATCTACTTCAAAAAAGAAAAAATAGCAGTGTGAGCACTAATTGGCAATGTGAAAAGATCGTGTTACCTTGCTTTTGATCATTTTCTGCTTGAGTCATCCGCCTCTATAGATTGGCATCGATTCTCTTTCTTTTCATTTATATGAAGCAAACTGAAATGATGTTCGACACTGATATCCTGTCGTTTAACTCTTGAAACAAAGAAGATCAAGACCGCTCTGATCGTTCTCTGAAACAATCACCACTAAGAAATGTACGCAGAAAACTACCGCTTATCAACATTAAGATCACAGTTTAACTAACATGACTGATATGAACTAACGATTTGTAAATAAACTCTCAAATGATATTTGTAGTTAAATATCTAAGCGACTGATTTTCGCGGATTATGAATTTTTGCGCGTGCATCAGCATAAATTTTGATAGGTTACTAGCTTGATAGTTGCTTTACCTCCCATTATTATAGGGCCACACTGTAGTTAGTAAGGTGGCAATGATTGGTGCCATTGCTTTACCTTTGACTGACTTTTTGATGAGATTTCGAATACCTTTTAAAACTGTAAGATCAGTTAAATGGAAACTTTGTTGTATATCACGGTCGTGAATCCAGCGACCATCTCCTCCTCCCTAATCAACACAAGACAGCAAACTGTTTAGCGTCTCTATAAAAAGCAAAGAAACAAGATAGAAAACCAAAACTGGTATTTTTTGGCCTAATTTGGAAGAGGAAAGGCTCCGAATCTAAATCGATGGGCACGTCAGTGCACAACCCACCTATGAATTCATTCATTTCTAGCGATGCTTAGTGAATATGAATGCGTGTCGCATTCTTCAAGGGTTGATCAACGTCGAAAACCTTTACATTCCTATAGTCGATTCAACACTCAAGCAACTAGACTAAGCACTAGTCAGACACTAGTTTCGTCTCTAGAATATTGTACTACGCCATGTCCTCTCGAGTGACACGAGGAGAATCGTATTTTTCAAGGAATCTTGCATTTCAGCTTCTCTTAGCCAGAATATTCCATTGAGGTCATATACAATGTCGTGACTGACTGTGTACGACAGAGCACCTTGTGCTATGTGCCTTCTAAGACGTCGATTATGGAGTATGCACACTGTAGTGACGGGGAAGGGACGTGGCTGAAAAGTTGTCATGCTCGTCGCGACACGGCGCGGGGCTGATCCCCACTCACAACACTCTCCGGCAGTCAGCAACGAGCGCCCTATGGAAAGGCGCAGCCAGGTTCTCCTCGAGACTGCAAGAAGACATGCTCGACCAGCAATCTACGTCACTCAGGAAGAAGACGACAAACGAGTCGCATGCTAAAAATACTGGGATCCGCACAGTAAGATATGATAAAGGGTCGTGTAAATATATAAATATACATATTAGTGTGTTTTGAGTGCCCCATTCACGCTCAACGGAACCACAATCTCCGAATGCTCCAGTTACGTCTATTTAGGCTGTGAAATCAACATGATGAACGACCTAGCTCCAGAGTTGAGCAGAAGGAAACGAGCGGCTTGGGGAACGTTTAAGAGCATCGAAGATGTAGTGAAGAGGACAAAGAACATCCGACTCCGTGCCCATATTTTCTACTCAACTATTATCCCTGCCCTGACGTATGCAGCAGAAACGTGGCCGCTACGTAAGCAGGATGAACGATCACTTGGCGTTATCCAGCGTGCAGAGTAAAGGTCGATGCTAGGAGTATCCCGGATCTCGCAAATGAGAGAAAGGATCCGAAGTTCCGACCTACGTCAACGATTGAAAATCAGAGACGCCGTTCTACACGCCACGATATCGAAAATAAAGTGGGCCGGACACGTGACGCGCTTCAACGACAACCGATGGACGAGAGCCGTTACCGACTGGATTCCTCGGGACGTCAAGCGCTCTACAGAAAGACCACCGACCCGTTGGTTGATCTCTTCACGAAAGCGATAGAAGAAAGATATGATGTTCAGCGAATCTCTAGAGCGAGGAGGACCCACTGGGCTACTCTTGCACGCGATAGGGAAAAATGGAAGAGTTGCTGGTACCCGCTCGGGTCACTCGATGATCTACGGGACGACAGATGATACAGGTGGTACATATTAGTATACCTTCATCTAGGAATTATCTATCGTAATACTTAGGGCTCTCGAATCTTTAGATTTATACGAATATCACTTGAATGCAGCAGTGAAAACTCGCTAGTTAACAGGCGATGAACGGATGTTTACAGTCAAGAGAGATGATATGCTGCACGTACAAAATGAAAACATCGAGACTGTGGTAGAACGCACGGCTAGACTCGCTATTAGAAATTCCAAAGCACGTAGAATAAGAGAGGTAACAAATCAAAAATTTTTTGACTTCTTCCTAAAAAATAAAAAATTGGTTTTTTTTCATTTATTCAAAGGTGCTAAGTGGTATGTAGAACTGTGAGCCTTAGGCGGGAGTGGAACCAGCTTTTCACTTATACTAGGTACGTATGCTACCACTACACCATCGAGACCAGCGCTCTGTTCCACTCTCGTTTTCCTCATCAAATATCGTACATCAAAATTTTCTATACCACTATATAACAAGTAAATCTTTCATATTCGCAAGCATCAACCAGAGCTCCACTTGATGTAAAGGATAGCACGTAAGCTCCCATGAAGTTTAGCCCTCTGAGGAGCACCGTTGATAGGCGGGCGGCGTCGCGCCGTCGCTTGTGCGGCAATCCAGGCAGACTGCATGTCATGTCTGCGCATGCATGTGCGAATGTCTGCCTGCCTTCTCACAAGACGCGATGCCGCCGTTACAGTAGCTGAGCGAGGTCTGACGTCGCGCGGCTCGGTACCAAACGTGCCGTAAGGTCCTTAAAAGGGTAATCAGCCGTTTGAGACCCACCTAAGGCCCCAAGCTTTGCTCACACCTCCTCATCTTGTAGTTCAAAACTCGTCATTAAATTGCGAGCAAGTGACACTTGAAGAAAATGCTGCGTAAACAACACTGTCTAGTAGGAGCGACAATGTTCTGAGATCGGATATTTCGGTATTTTCCACAAGAAGCAGATCCACGTTTGTTAATAAAAGTGTAGGATCTGCTTTTCACCGAAGACACTGAAATATTCAATCTACGCGGTGGATTATAGAAGGTCAGTCCTGGGAAAGTTGAAAAATTTGTGCGCTCTAAATAGAAATTTCTGAACTAGTCGAACTACGAGTGACCTCTAGAAGTGTGCGACCTCTGTTTACGGAATTTTACACAATTTCTCATGAATATAGAGAAAGCCACTGATTTGGGAAGTTCCCAATCCAAAGTCTGGACGCCCTATGTTCCCGATTTGAACGTAGTTCTGTAGCTGTTCGAAATCGCAGGCTCGCCCCTCTACTGAAACCCATATGTCGATCCATCTCACTAGAGGCCGTGGGGCGAATTTCTAGCTCCAATTCAGTGCCTCAATTTCTCTTTTATGCATCACAACTGCCGTTTTCCCACCTACGCCGAGGTTTGATGGTGGACGGTCCAAGGATAGTGTCCACAAATTTGTTCGCTCTAGATAAGAAACTCTGACCTAGTCGAACTGTAGGTGCGCTTCGAAGTGAACACTGAATCGACAAAATTTTACACAAATCTTCGTAAATACAGAGAAAGTAGCTGGCTTGGGATGTTCCCAGCCTGAAGACTAGGATTCCCATATCGTGGATTTGAACTCGGATCTGTTGCTATGGGAATCGCAGGTCTTTGGCCTCTGCTCGAACCCACCTGTCAACCGGTCGCATTGGAGGCTTTGGAGGGGAAAATTTTGGCTGTCGGTGAGTGCTTTCTATGCCTCGTGCTTTCTATGTTTCCCATATACATCGCATCTTTCGTAAAATATTTTCAAATTAATCCTTTTAATACTTTTTCGTTAGCTGGCGACAAATTGATATTCGATCTCATTTCAGTGGCCAAAAAATTCTCTATAACAGTGTTAGTATTCGAAATTTCTAGTATTTTACTGCATTTTTCGTAGTCTTGTGTTCATTCTTATATATTGCTAAGAGATCTAAGTGATGAGCAAAAACACGGTCTCAGGCGGGTATCGAACCCGCGTTTCATCCTATCCGGGACGCGCGCTCTACCACTACACCGCTGAGGTACATTTGCGCTACCACTCATTCTTCAACATCTCTATGTTAGCTATCAGCCACCGACTTTTTCAACAGGTTTGGTCCGGCATGCGATCTCGCTTTGTGAACCCAGTTGAGCTGACAGCCATTGTGATAAATAATATTCAAAACTTCTAGTATTTTAGTTCATTTTAGTAAGCAGAATTGTAATGTGTTAGTAATCATTCCCAAGCTTGGATCTCTGGCTAGAGCTGTGCGTGGGCGGTTTTACAAAATACCCCTTGTAACACTGTAAAATCTGAAACAAAATTATATTCCACGCGAGCGCATTTTTTTTCTTGTCTCGCTTATATTTCGTTGAACAAAGCTCGTTCCTTAGAGTGCTAGTACTTCTTTGATAGCAGAAGTCTCGAAGAACTCAAAAATGTGTTTACTTCTTGGAAAAACTCTTTCAATAGCGCTGTAAGAGAAAGAAGAGATTTGTGCTTCAATCCTCACCGGGCAGAGCTCTTTTTTAGACTATTAGTAATCATCTGATAGCGTAATGTTTCCCAATTCTAGCGACGTGCTTATTTTTTGGAAAGACTGTTTCACTGCAGTGTAGCAGAGGAAGTAAGATCGAGTTTCGCATATCCGGCAAGCTCGTTAACCGGCTAATCTGCGCGTTGGGGGCGGGCGATCGACTCATGGCCTAAGGTGTTAAGCATGTCGGATGCATCTTGTTATTCAGTTAGGGATTTTTTTCTCCTTTTTGAAAGAAACTCCAGGTAAAGCAACTAACTCAGCTATTACGAGGTTTTATCTACACGTTCATATGCGTTTCGTACTTCCAGCGAATTATACGCGCGATAAAAATGGCGCGCGACGGGTTTGAAGTATAATTTTATTTCGGATTTGCAGCGTTACTGAAGGGTGTCTTAAAAATCTGGCCACGTACGGCTCTAGCCAGAAATTTAAGCTCTGGAATGATTAAAACACTTCTATGAAAAATTCTTGTCCAGCAAATGAGGTCGAATATTCATTTGTCGCCGTCTAACAGAAAAGAACCACTTTTTTCTTTGAAGATGTGTCTATCTGGATCTACCAAGCTCAGCTCGGTTATCCTGGCGAGGTGCGATGCCCTCACCTCGCTCTACTCGTTTCTCGACTATGCAAACTCATCTATTACAAAATCAAACCAGTCTTCGTGTTTGATGGAATGGCTGTACCGTCGTTCAAAAACAAAGTTTTGGTAAGAGTTGTTCCGATTATCCAACGATCAATCCTCATAAGCTTTACTATATTACGATATCAGTTGGTGATTGAGTTAAGGATTTTGGACTTGATTCACTTTTCTCTTTATGTTTTATTCGTTCTTGAGGATGAACGACGTCTCAGAAAGCATGCTGATGAAGTTGGTCTATCTCGTTCAAAGAAGCGCCATCTATTGGACCTCGCCACTGGTGAGTCTTCATTAAATAACTTATAATTTCAGCCTCTTGTAAGTGTTCAGTAACCCTTTCGCGACCGTGGACCCACAGCCTCCTCATTTCTAACTGGCAGCTTTGGACGGTCAGCTCCACCTCTGCATCTCTGCCCCCCCCCCCCAGTGTGCCACTGTTTGATGCACCAGCGTGCCATTCTTAGACGCAGCACGCTGAGAGCTAGAGATGCAGGGGAGGTGAACAGGCCGTTCAGAGTTGCCAGTTATAAATGCAGAGGCCGTGGGCCCACGGTCGCAAAAGGGTTGAATACTCTTTTTCTGTGTATATAGAATGATTACTTTCTAAACTAAAGGTGAGGTCATTTGGTTCTTCGTTCCGCAAAATCACAGCCAAATCCGTAATTTGTTGGGAAATGCTGTTCCAAAAAATGTTTTACTTAGATGCTTGACGGCCCGTTTCAGCTGATAGTCTGTTAGTGCGGACCTCAGCACAGGAAAATTGTGCTAGATTAGGTGTGTTGTTTATTGGAGTCCCGAAGTAAGTCTGGCGGGGGCTTGCTCAGGTCGTCACCACATTAGAGCAGTCCTCTGCCCTTGTGGATCATAGGGAGATTAGCACCTTGCGATCAGTAGCTACCAAGCCGGCGGTCATTCCTGGTATGGTTTACTGTTAGTTGGTCTTATGTATGTGGAAACGTCGGACATCTCCGTTTGGGTGGCCCTGCTGGTTGGTTGAACCCAACGCTGTACTTCCCAATCACATCCAGGAACACCTCCAAGCCACAAGCGACAAATGATTTGGGAGGAATGCCTGTGTTACAAAAATTATTTTCATTTTGCTGCTTTTTTTAACAGTTTTATCCTGGTTATAACCATATATCAATGATGTTGAGTGATTTGCAAAACTTTGATAATTGAGTGGGAGTTGAACCCGCCCCATGTCTCACCCTTTCCGGAAGCGCGTGCTTATTACTGCACTACTAAGGCTTCTTCTCTGTTATCACTCTGTGATACAGTTGATGGACATATAGTTATGAATGTTAGTGTGGATTTTTCGTTACAGGTTCACAAACGCAAGCGGAAATCGAAGCAGTCAAAAAAAAGTTGGCAGCCGAAAACACCAAGAGACAGCTTCTTGAGAACAATCTCTTTGACATCCTGCCAACAAAGCCACTGTTAGTATAAGAGATCTTACTTTTTTCTGTTGATTGTGTTTTATTCATCCAGAAATTTGTTTCAAACTACCAGTTTAGTGAAACAGTGGAGCTTAGCGATGAAGATGATGATGCTATGATAGTGGAAAAGAGGCAGTTCTATCCCGACACACTTCCCTCGAATGCCGTTGGTTTTTTGGTCGAGGAGAGAGAACGTATTCGAGCAGATCGACTGAGGCCATCGCAGGTACGATTATATTTGCGAAGTTTTCCCTTCTCTTCAGTGTAAAAACATTTTCTTCTGTATTCCCAAAATTTGAAGAATACCACACCTCTAAGCTCTACGAAAGAGACGTTCGTCCATGTTTTCACTTTCTATGAGCTGTTTCCTACTACATCGTATTGCTCCTTCTATATCAACAAGGGCCCTCTCTCAATCCTAAGTTTCTAATCTTCCAAGCAACGTCTCGCTCTTTTTTCCTAACAAGAGGGTCCTTTTCAGTCTTGAATAATCTCCATTTCTACCAACTTAAATTCAAAGTGAATGCAATTTTTTCTTTCTTCTTTCTGTCTTCAAATCTACTATTATAGTATTCTCCGGCCATCCAAAGGTAGGGTGAATAGTGAGAGAACGCAAAGAGTTTTAATAAAGTAGCCAAGTAGCAAATGGAGACCTGAAATCGTTGGGTTCTAGGCGGTTTGTCGCGACACCATTACTGGTTACGCCGTAAGTGATGAAGAACAACTTGAATTTCATGCATAAATAATGTGATAGGCGGGGAGGTGGCAGTGGCCGGGAGGTGATCTCGGTACGAGGTTGATCTCCATCCCCACTCAGATAGTTTACGGCACTCAATCAACAAACACCCTTAGGAACGCCACAACTTGCCTATCCTCGAGTCTGCGAGGCGATTCGCCTGACTACTATTCTGCGACGATAATGAAGAGGAGATCTCCAAGCAAATGATGAATGCAAGTAGACGAAACGAATGCTAGAAATAGTGGGATTCTGACTGAGAGAATGATATACGGCTGCTCCACTGAGCAAAAAAATGTGATGAATACAATCTGGTAGTTTTTTCAAAAGTATAACGCCCAGCTTAGTTATAGAGGTAACTGAATGTTTGTTAAAAATGTTACGTTAACATCATCAAACGCTTTAGATTCCAACCGACTCGAAAACTTTCAGCGACTTCCAACTTAAGCGATTACTTTTTCGAAGTGGCTTAAACAAACGGATTCAACAGGTAGTATCGAATAGCCTTAATCGCTATCTGCTTGAAACGTTGTTTTATAGCTGTGTCAAAATCCGGAAGTGCTTCCTAACGAAATCCCGCAGCTTACTGTGGATAGCACATCGTGCAGTCAAACACCTCGATTCTCTCTATCAGATGATGGCTCTCAGGTACTCATGGAATTCGACTTGTATATTTCTTGGTTTCGAATCTTCATGAAAACATTTTCGGTGCATAGGTGGTAGGTGGTAGGTACTCTTCAGGATAAAGCGTATTTTTCTTCTTATTTTTCTTATTTGCTGAACTATATGTATTTTTTCGTGATCTCGAAAAAACGTACCATGTGCCAACACCAGTCAAGAGAAAATCTTGACTTCTAACAGATTAGAATAGCATGTTTGGAAGTCCTCAGTCGTAATCTGTGCGTACTATTTTATACCGCCCCCCATAGTGATGTTATAACGTTATAGTTATACCAATAATGTGAAATGATAAGAAAACATTCGACCTCGGGCAGGAGTTAAACCTCCGTTCCACTTTTTCCAGGGGCTCGAACCACTGCGTCACCAGGGCTCGTGTTCTGCAGTCATTCTACGGTACAGTCATTGATTATATGACAACATTTTTCGGGTCTTTTCATGCTCTGGTATGGCATTTATACAGTGATAAACACATGTTTCGCCATCAGCATGGTTCTTTTCGATTTAGCCAGTCCCATGCAAGGGGACATACCTTCTACTTTAGGGAATGGACGCTGAATAGTTCAAATCACCGCATATCGAGTGACAATTCACCCAATATTGCAGTGACCTACAGTCGAGTACTCATGGCTGATAGAATGAAGCACGCCTTTAATTTCTACTATCTGTATAGACTTGGTCAAAACAATAACAATCTGATAATCTGATAATTTCTGGAGGTGAAGGTATTGGTTATTTGGTTATGACCGTTATAATGAATTTTGCGTTGAGGTTCACAAACGCAAACGGCGATTGAAGCGGTCAAAAACAAGCTGGCAGTCGAAAAAACGAAGAAACAGCGTCTTGAAAACAACGAAATTACGAAAAAAGAGGCTTTTTAAAGGAATTTGTTCCACATCTCGCCAGCGAAGCCAGTGGGTGCGTTTTTTACCATAACACAATCAGGCCAGCCCTCCCGGTATAGCTGAAAGGCTGATTCAACTCCCACCTGGAGTCGGATGTTTTGCATATCACTCAGCATCATTGATTAGCACCTTTATCAAGATTATTTTCAGTATTTTCTCTACTTTATAGCTTTTACTTTCGTACTGAAGTTGAACTGCAAAAGCTGTATTCAGAAGTCGACTAGTGACGATTCTGATAGTGGTGAAGTCTACAGCAAAACTACTATGATCGAGAATCACGCCAAACGTAATATGGTACATAGAACTGCTGGCACTGGTTTGTTTTTACTCCTGAACTCTGATACACTCATGATATTTTCCAAAATTATTTTGTTCTTCACCGTTCTTATTCTTCTTTTGACACCTTGATGATATCAGTTGATCTTAATCATTACGAGACCATGGACCCATTTATCTGCATGTCTATCCACCCAGCGTGATCCATCTAACAGTGAAGCTTGTGGCGCATTAAAAGTCGTCTAATCCTAGCGTGTAGCGTCTAACAATGGCGCGCTGGGGTTAGACGCCATTTTTACCCGCCACACACTCCATTGTTAAACGCAAAACGTCGGGCGGCTAAGCGCACACAGGGCTGGGTCCATGGTCCGTAAGAGTCAAATCGCACACCAACCTGCTTCAGTAATACTTCGAAGTGACGATTGGTCATCTGACTCTGGAACAGACGACTTCATTGATGTTCCTTCCATCGACCTTCCATTGGAACATGATATACTTGCAAGTGAAACGAAGCAGGAAAGTGAAAAGGAGGAGGTAAATTTCCCATCGATATCCCAAGTCGAACTGAAATGCGAGGCTGATTATTCCTCTGATGAAACCTCAGAGCACTGGGATCCTGCCTTAGTAAGTATGATTTTTTTGATTTTTTTTTTGGCTTTTTTTTTCTACCAACGTACTCTTGCAATATTTTGATAAGATAGCTTGAATCTGTGCTGTGTCAGGACGAAGATCTCAAATGGAGTAACAAAGAAGACGTCAGAACTGATACGTCTGCAGGTCGTGACTCTGATAGCTACAAGGATTTACAAGTGAGTTAGATTATTTAGCAATTTCAAAGTGACTCACTCATGTTTGCTTAATCTTCAATAACTTCCTCCTTCCTTGAGTCGGGATAAGTTGTTCATTTTATTGAAGTTTTTCACTTATTTCAGGACTTCTTAAGCGCTTGTGGTTTTCCGTGGATTGAAGCACCTGGTGAGGCAGAAGCTCAGTGTGTGCAACTAGAGAAACTCGGTCTAGTGCAGGTTGCCTACTGTTTATAGTTTTTCTGGGTTTTTCCAAAGTCAATCAGTTTTTCTTCAACATCTTGAGTATCTTGGTTTGTCCCAAATTTCACTTTTTATAACAGGGAGTGATTTCTGATGACAGCGATGTGTGGGCATTCGGTGCAAGTTGTGTTTATCGTCATCTTTTCTCCAAAAATAGAAATGTACAACATTATGAGTCTCGTGTGATTCAACAATCTCTGGGTTAGTATGTTTTCGTTAAAGTCGACATAGTTCTAATCTCTTCTTTTCTCATTTCCTTTTTTGTCTTGATAATTTTCATCACTTCATTTGACCTGCATCACATTTTTCAACTGTGCCGGTTCTGGTACTTCTGAGCATTCGGTTAGTCTCCTCTCTTCATTTAAGATTTCATCTTCTTCATCATGGAATACTATTCTGGCATATTTACGCTGAACCTCAAGAGTAGCTAAACTGGGTCGTTTGTGTTGATTACCGAAGTGTGTTGGGAGAGGGAGGATTCAACCCCGCGTCAGGTCGCTTCGTGCATCTCAAGCAACCTGGTCACCCACCTCACCCCGCCTTCGTTTTGAGAATCAGCTCTTATATTTTTGGGATTATATTGTGATATACATTGCAAAAAACTTCATTTCCTATCTGCAGTTCCGTCTGTTTTCTTCGCCTACATAGACCTTTCAGGTCTTTCTCAATCCGAGATCGTCGGATTAGCTGTGATTTCTGGTGGTGACTACTCTTCTAGTTTGACAGGTATTGGTGTAGTCAATGCCTTAGAGTTGCTATCCGAGTTCGCTGCCGCTAAATCATCTACTCAAAGCGAGTCCCAAGAATGCGAAGTACTTAGTCCATTCTTCAATGATTAAAAGCTTGAAATTTCGAGAGATGTAGTTGTTTATGTTTAGACAATAAAGACTTTGAAGAATATCGAAGAGTGGATGATGACTTTTGAGTCGAATGTTGAATCGCCAGAGCCTTCACCCATTCGACGAAAGTTGCGTTCTGCTATATTGAAGAACAACGACATGGACAAAATTAAATCGGTAGTTTTTCAATATCTTCATAAGTTTTCTTATATACGCCTTTACTTCATTTTTAGATTGTAAATGATGAGGTTGTCGCAGCGTATTTTCACCCTAATGTGGATAATTCTACGGAAAAGTTTAGATGGAGAAGTGTGGACATAAATTGTGTTCGACACCTGCTCTATAACAGGCTCGGTTGGGATGATGAGAAGTTTGAAAAGGTTTGATTTCTTTCCTGTTCCACTACGTTGACCTACTAACTTTCCTTTTAAGTTGTTGAACTACTAGATTTCTTCTCAAACTTGTTTATGTTTAGCAGACATTAATCGCTCTTCAACGATGGAATGATTTCATTTCTGGTAAAACGTCTTATCAACGTCACATTACGTCTTATATGTGCAAACTGCAACAATCCCCAGACGAACAAAAGACAAAGTTGACTAAAAGAGTAGAAACCGCCCTTGTGAAACTGTCAAAACGAACAGGTGTGTTCATTCATGAGATGAAGTCACTCGTTTCTATTTGTTGTGGCAGCTGAAAACATTCATAACTCTTCTCATTACGTTCTGTGCTGACAGAACCGATGAAGTAGAAACATCACTGAAAGGCATAACAAGGGCCTCGTTGGTCTAGTAGGTTGTAGCACATGAGACTTCGGAAAGAGTAAAAACAAGTCCGAAGTCAACCTAGGGTTTCGAGTTTTTCTCATGTCTCACTTTTGTCATGGTTATATTTCACATCGTACCCGAAAAAGGAAGTGGTGAGTGAAAATTTCGAACTCTGAGAAATTAAATATCACCAAGCTACTATATCATCAGCTAATTTGATAGCCTGTTATGAGCCTTTTGTGAGGTCTGGTATGGCAGTCATACAGTACCAGACAGCTATCTCGCCTCCACAGGCCTATCAGTAGCGCGGTCCCTTTCTGTTCCGCCGATCTCTTGCAGGAGGACAGACGAAACAGCTGCCTAATTCTACCCAAGTGCTGCACCAAATCCCATAGAATACTCAAACATGTTATCACATTATCAGATCATTATTGTTTTTGAGCAAGATCTATATGGACAGTCGGAAGTGAATGTATGTTTCATTCTAACAGTCCTAAACGCTTGACTGTAGTCACTGCAATGTCAAGAGATTTTGTCAACCGACATGCGGTGCGTGGAGAATAACGCGTCCAGCTCTGCTCAGTCCCCAATGAATATGCCACAAATTTGACTTCATCGAGTATGCTTGTTAATTGAGTGCACGTCTACTCTATACAATGATTTCCCGTTGTCCAACCATGCATTTAATCAATGTTTCCATCATCATCAACAAGCATGGCACCAACGAATCGGTGAAAGACTTGGCAAAACTGGGCGCTGGATCGACCTCTCATCTAGTGTGTACTGCAGAGTACGTCTAACTCTACATACTACATTAGCACCTCCCCGCAGTTTTTGTTTCCGTGAAATTTACGCCCATAAATAGAATTTCTAAAATTGGAGGAGTTCGCAGGAAACCCTCAGATCTCAGCCATGGATAATTCCTAAAATCAATCTGTTCTAATCATCGGAACAAATATTGCCTGTCCACACCTGATTGACCGTCATAGAAGATCTTCTGTATGTGGGTTGACACATTGTGGAGTTTTTTTTACTTCCTTCATGATCAACGCCTTCGTCCTACTTCTTTAATTCACCTGCTCCACAATCACTGCGAAGGTTTCGCTTGTCCTCGCATCATCATTTTTTTCATTCTCACTTCCGGTGAAGAATAATTCGTTGTGCCGGTCTGTTTAATGTTCTAGTATATACACCCTTAGAGTCATCGAGTGAATTCCTATCTATAAGTCTTTGACGTTTTCAAAATAATTTTTTGTGAAACAACTCCTTTTATGAACTACTTAATAATTGGA
Organism: Parelaphostrongylus tenuis; assembly: GCA_019055375.1. Classification (NCBI taxonomy): domain Eukaryota; kingdom Metazoa; phylum Nematoda; class Chromadorea; order Rhabditida; family Metastrongylidae; genus Parelaphostrongylus; species Parelaphostrongylus tenuis. The sequence continues at coordinate 28,910 of JAHQIW010003651.1, forward strand.
GGTTTTGCGAATCAGTAACGCTCATAGTGTAAAATGTCTATATCAATCGTTTCCTATCCCACATGGAGGCGCCGTGGCCGAGTGGTTGTGATATTGGTCACGGTGCTTGTGGAGCCGAGCTCCCCACCACCGCTTCTCTCCGGCAGTCAACTACAACGTTCCATGGAACGCCACAGCAAGGCTATCCTCGAGATAGCAAGGAGATTCGCTCGACCTTTATTTTGCGCCGTTCAAGAATAAGACGAAGAAACGAATTGAATGCTAGAAGTACTGGGATCCGCATAGTGAAAAAAAGACACTGTGATGACGGATCAAATAAAGTGCTAAAGTGCTCTATCCTCATAGCTTTCAACTGTAAGGTAAGCACTTTGAAATGAAATTACTTCTGTTACTATTGATGGTGATATCTGAATTCCTCACGAACTATCTCAATATATATCTCAGGGTCGTCGTCAAATATTTCTGCTGTTTCGACGGAGCCCGTCAAACGAACGTTACCAAAGAAAAAACAACATCCAAGGAAACGTGGGAGGCAGTTGAGAAATCTGAATGTATCTCAAAACTTACAGCTATCTGAAGAATCTGATTTCGACAGTGATTAGTAGAAATATGCTTGTGTAAAGTTATGTATATGAAAGTTTCTCTCATATATCCTTTTCATATTGCGTTGGTAGGTACAAGAATTGGGTCGTCATATGATTGCTAATGCATTTTTCAATCAGGTCTTCATTACATTTCAATGCTGATACTTTTAATAGCAGAACTATAGTATTGGTCAAACTCAGTCATAAAGACAGATTACGAGGAATTGATGTAACTCTGGTTTTGAATAAGAGTGTTAATAGTTTGCAAAATCGAGAAGACCATTTGTAAAGTGAGGGCGGACAATGAGTTTTCGACATTTAATCGAATTCTTGTACCAATCAGTCTATTAGGGAATGTGGTTTTGTATTTATCATACATTCAACGAAATCTGGTTGTACTTTCCACCTCTTCAAAGTGCCGCAATAAATTATCTATTGTTTCTCACTTATTTTATATCAAATGAGGGGAAATTTCTTATAAAATTTTCGACATGATAAAGAATTAGAAGTAATAGCGTTCATTTTCTATGCATTCTACTGTTTGATGGGCACTGTGAAGATGATAAAATGCATATTTTGACATGTGCAGTACTTCCGGTGCTGTGCTGACGTATCATACCGGTGTTTTTACCTAGAGAGACTAGACTAGTACCACTTTCCTGAGCCTTGATATATTTGGAGTTTGAGCAGTCGTAGTACAGGATTGAACCAACGATCATATGGTGGTAGAAGTACAACGAACCACAATACCGATCATCTCGCTCGTATTAATGTGAGGAATAGAATGATAGTTATTAGATTTTCAAGACTGCGTTTGTTGTGACATTTATAGTCAACGATCTGTAATGAATGATGATAGTCGCCGTAATCAGTTTTTGATTCACGGGGAAATGCGGAAGCGAAAATAGTTTTTGTAGATTTGGGAAAATTGAATCTCTCTGTAGAACGACGATTAATAGGATGGTCGTAGACATCATGGAATCATAAATAGTATCCGTTATGATAGACTACTTGTTTGTGAGATGACGAGCTTGATAACAGTATTCGTGTAACGATGACATCATTTCTTGAGGATAAGAACTTTTAGAAGTGTTGAACCAGAAGTGTTTTGCTATAACTTGTAATTAACGAAGATAAGGGATATGCTTTATGATCAATCTCTTAGAGTATTAAATGTTAATTGGAAAAACAGCGCTACGCTTAATTGTCATAAACGGACGTTTTTGAGGGCAGGAATAATGACTAATTAGGGATCAGTAGTGCGTGAAGGTGCCTGATATGGCATATCAAAGTCCACCAGAATCATCTGCCCTATCAATCATCTGATGATATAAGAGGGCGGAATCAAAATGTTTTTCCTTCCCTACCGTACTTCCATTGCTGTACAGTTGATGTTGCTCGCTCTCCGGGCACTGGGAATGCTACGTATTTTCTTTTACGACACTCTAGTATCCTTGAAGATGTTTGATCGTCGTGTGGGTGCTACACTTGCCGTGTGGCTAATATTCGCTAAGAGTCAATTACGAATATTGTTATCGCTTATAGATAACAACTATCACATGTCTCGGTCGCGGTACTTTTGTTTATAAGACAACGTCTCTAAACTTTAATTATCGTCTTAGGGCAGCACCTCGATAATGTTTTCTACTTTTCCCACATGCGCTAAGCGATATACTCCTTATACCAGCTTCAACCCGCGCATTAAAAAATACAAAGTTATCTCTCTTTGTTTATGTGGGGTCTAAGATCCGAGTGCTGTGTTAGTGAAGGAAAAATAGCACTTTGAAAAAAAGGACTTGCAATCGGTAGTGCACTACTCGCATTACATCTTTGGTCCTTCTGAAAGTCCCTAAGCAGCTCGCTCTCTTCAGCTTAGCTCTGGAGCAATAATATCAATGGTTATGTTAACCTCCGATTCAATCTCCTTGCTACGAAATTGTTATTTCCAGATTTAGTTGGAAACTGATAGTTGTAATCTCATCGACGACATCGACCATACTGAGTCAATGCTTAATGTAATAAGAGTACTATCATCGTTGGAGCAAAAACATGTTATCCATCGAATTCTACATCCCTGTTTCGCTATGTCAACTCTCACATGACGTTTCCGAGGATACATTTGTAAACATTTTTGACGCAGTGATATTTTCTCGTCAAATCAATCACTCCATAACAGTTAAGAAAACGTCGTCACCAAATAGTGAAGTTCTGGTTGTTAAGTTGCATATCTCAACGAATCGCCGTTTAGAAGTTTTTCGTCCGCAAAGCTGAGACTAAATAATGCCGCCTTCTGTTTAGATATGTTCTCTCCTGTTCTCTTAGATATGTTTAGATATGTATTTATCAAACATTCTACGAAATCTGGTTGTACTTTCCACCTCTTCAAAGTGCCGCAATAAATTATCTATTGCTTCTCACTTACTTTATATCAGATGAGGGGAAATTTCGTATAACTGTAAATTTTCGACATGATAAAGAATGAGAAGTAATAGCGTTCATTTTCCATGCATTCTATTTAATGGGCACTGTGAAGATGATAAAATGCACATTTTGACCCGTGCATTACTTCCGTTGCTGTGCTGACGTATGTTCTCTCGTATTGGAACAATTTCCGCAATATTTCATGCTGGCCTAGCTGTTTTTCTATTTTTCTGTTCATCACATTTGAACGTTCTTCGAGTGGAGAGCTTGTGGATAAAAAAAACAGACATGATTGCCCGCTATTCTACATGCATTGCATAAAATTCCTTTTTGAATGATGGTATTACCTTGCTGGTTACAGGTTACGGAGATTGTAAAACTTTATTCTGCTGTGTCGGCAAGGATTGACAATGAGTTCCCCACATTTTTGACCCTAACCCTTCGCCAAGCGAGTCTCGCACAAGTCTTCATCGATGAAATAGCATTTCAATCTCTCCACAAAGAAGATATGATTGGCCGAAAAATCTCTTCTTAGTCTGATTTGAGATAGGTCGGCGTACGAAGATATCACAGCAGTAATCGTGGCTGACCTCTTTCCTTTCCTCTATCCTCTTCGATACTGTCGTGTGCTTTAGAATCTAAGGCTCATTCAGTGTCGAGGTAATGAAACTCTATATTCCTGTTGTTTTAAGCGAGAAATACTTTTGGGTATATTGCCATAGATGGTCCCAAATCTTTACCGACTCCTGTATTTCCCAATCATTCGATTTCGAGCTTTTGACGGAATCGAAGTGCTACTCATAGGTACAGCAGTTGTTCCGCCAAACAACTGCTATTTCCTTTGCGTCGCACATGTACATACTGTAGATAATACCTATGTAAATAATGATAATGTAAAATGAATTTATCGAATAAGTAAACATTGTATCCTGTGGACACTGCGTCAAATAATCGGAAGACGACGTAATTAGCGTATTTATCGGCCCGAGATCGCGATGTACCCGGGACATTGCCTTGGCGACACCTGTAGACGACATGGTTGCTCAGCGGTCAAGGAAGATGGCGATGGTGGAGAATCACGCCCACAATGGCACTTCATTACTCTTTACGATCTCATTGCTTGCTCGTTTCCTTTACCTTCCTCTACTCATCTATCGATAATGTTAAGTAAGTGTCATGATATCAGCTATCTGTTACCCTTTCCGATCTTGAATCTCGAGTCAATCACTCACTTTTCGACGTCGTCACTCACTTGTCCTTGGCATTAACTTTATCGTTCTCTTGTATGCTTGAGTTCGTATCGTTAATGCTCATGATGGTTGTTGTACATATGTGTGTACATATTTTGATGTATTTAGGTTGTTCGTTATAAGAATAAATCCTATCCCGAAAATCGCGTGCCAGGTCAAATCAAGACGAGTCAAAGAGCAGTACTCTATCGCAAAGTATACAAGCAACGACTCAACTGTCACTAAACTAATATAATAGGTGTTCTTGCCATAGGTGATTGCGAACTCCTACCGACTCCTCAAGTTCCCAGGCATTCGATTGCAGACTTGATCTAGTCGAATAAGCACAAGCACTATTTACGCATCTTTATCCATGCATACATAAATCCATATATGAGAGCATTCGTGCATCATCAGTGAAGGGCTTAGATGCGTCGTGATATACAACGTGTGCGGCCTGCGTCGTCTGTAATCAAACTTCTGTATCCTTTGGAGATTCAGGCGGTAGAGACTAGATTTTTCCGAAAGATTCTTGCGTTGACACATTGACTGTCTGCATTGACTTCGTACCTTATTACGCTGAGCTAAATGTTCCTTCAATCACGTTTACTATGCATAATGAATTCGGAGGCAGAGCGCAAAGAATTCGTTAGTGCCGAATATACGTTCTTTTTGGTTAAAATTCCTTTGTAACGCTTTTTGATGTAAGAGATATAGGAACTCCATTTCATAAGCTCGTTCACGTCTCTTCGTAAGTGTGTGGTTCAGCTTGCGTCTCTTGGCAACTGAAAGTCACTTTGAATCCACGGTGAACCTTTTCCAAGCATCATATATCCTTTGAACTAATCAACTCCTTCATGAAAAACGATCCGTCAACATTTCCATTAAGAATTCTTGTTCGTGCTCTTTAATCTGAGAAGATTCATTTAAGCTGAGAATATGTTCAACAAACCAGCTATAAGGAGGTAAACATCAAGAATCACTGCGTCTCTTAGGAAATCTAATTATAGTGTAATGGAGAACCTCTACTCAATCAACATAGAACAGTGGAGATATGGGAAAGCTTTGGCATTTACCTAGTCTCTCACTAATCTAACCAAGCATTGTCATAACGGAAAATATTTTGAAAATCTGGATGAATCTTTCCGGAAAGAGGTCAAAGCTCTGGCAAAGGTCGACGTAGTTTTTTTGTTCATCTAAGTAAACATCAGCATGATGTGAATTGTCTGAAGTCCGACTAATTTTTTACGTTAAGGGGTATTTTAATTCGCTATTCAAGAGAGTATCACTCATTGGTCAACAAACATAACGATGGGTTATTGTTCGGAAGGCACACGAAAGGAGAGTTCCATAGATAAGGACATAATCAACGAAGTTACATTGAAGGTAAATCAGTTCATTCTTGCACCAGCGTAGCCATATGAATGGTCTTGTGGTCGTATAGTTTATTATCAGCGAGCTTTGATTAGTACTAGTTCACATGGTTGGAAAGCTCCATAAACTTTTTTTAAAGCTTCGGCTCAAATTCACGAGGGATGCACTATGCCTTCGACTTCATCAATCAGCGTTTGAGGTGATTGAATGCACATCTAGGCTTTACAGTGACCAGCGACGTTCCACCGATTTATCAAATCTGTGTTGCTGTACTCTTAGACAAGCGGTATCAGTTCGCCCACTTCAGAGAGATGGAAAGCCCGTGACACTCGAACAGGGGATCGAACCTCAGCAACATGTGTGTAGCAGGGCAACTCATCAACTGCGTACACGCGTCCTCTCTATATCCATGTATAGTTCATGTGGAGTATGTTGAAAAGTCACCGGCCGAGTTTATTGTTGTTAACACCTTGACTGTGATCTGCTGGATTCGAGTCGATACAGCTCAGCTACGAAGATCCGCACGTCGCAAAGAGAATTTCAACTGTAGTCGACTTTCACTTCAAGTCATTCAAGTTCTAAGGAAGACGAAGTCGCAGCAAAAAATAGCGTTAGATTCAAAATTCCTTGACTAAATTTTTAGAGCCCGTACCGTTTTTTTTTTCGTGGTAAGATTCGATGTAGCATACATGCAAAAGATGGCGCTGAGATGTGAGTGAAACGCGTATGTAGGCTTCGAGCCGCGATTGCTCATTCCAGCAGTTCACTTCTTAACCACTGCACAATCAAAGCCCTTACTTTACCTTTCCGACAGCCATGGTTTATTGATAAAACCCACTAGCAACAATCAGTCGTTAACGGGAATGACCTGGTAAGCACAAATCGACATCAAATCAAGGTGTTTCGATTCTTCTGAGTGTCTCCAGGCAGTGAAAAGGTTAACAAGTCAGTGGCGGCTGGCTATAGATGACGTCTGTTCCCGGTTGTCACGGAAGCAGGCAGACCGGAGCCTGCAGGCGATAGCCGAGCGAAATCCGAGCGGCGCCAGTTTGAACGCCCACACCTCGTATTGATGCCGATGGCGACGATCACGTGGAGTGCCCGAACGGGGGCGGTCTTGCTCGAACATGCTCAGATTTCTTCCATATTTCCTCCGGAAGACTCCGACTTGTACTCATTGTATTCTATATTTGAAAGTCTGACGCGGTAGAGGAGATTTACTTACCTATTTGGATAGTAGGACGATTCGTACTCAAGAGTTGCGCGGATCCTAGCCCGGATCCCAGTCGAGGCTCCAGGATTTCGTTGCTAAGCTGTGCGATCGTCGTCTATGGTAGTGGCTCAATCAGGCTAGAAAACTTAAATTTGAAAGAAAATTTAATATTAGAAATATTTTTCCTTTTCTCCTTGCCAGTTGTACATGATTAATCCTATTTAATAACTTAACTAATCGATTATTTGCACGACCCGTCAACTCACAACTTTTTTTTTTATTTTGCGGATCCCAATACTTCTAGAATCCGATTCATTTCTAATCTTCTTCCTGAATGACATAGAATACTGGTCGAGTATGTCCCCTTCCAATCCCGAGAATAGTCTGGCTGTGGCGAACCTGTTTAATGCCGGAGAGTGTTGGCGAGAAGGTGGTGGAGGGGTGGAGCTCGGCTCCATGCGCGCCGCAATGAGCATCACAACCACTCAGCCACGTAACTCTCGCCTCCATGTACATGGTTTCTCTCCCTATTATCCATGTTTCTTCACTTTCACTGCTTTCTAGCAGTGGTAGGGTGTTGGAACATCCATCTGAGAAAACTGACTGGTACACAAAAATTCGACCTCAGCGGGAATTGAACTCGCTTCCTCCCCCTCCCCGGTAGCTGTGAGACGCGGTTCGAGTCCAGCCTGAAGTGATTTTTTTGTGTATCACCCGAATTCTCCGATCTTTAATCCCCTGTCATCTCGCCATTAGGACGATCCGTAGCTGGATTTTTTCTATCTCGTCGTGGAAAGTGCCTTGGTCGCCCGGCCGGTTGGTCAGCGACGATTTGGCTGATCGCATCGACGGCTACGGAATGCTCCCATCTGACCCGATGACGAGTGTTTTCTTTCTAGTTTTCCCTGGCCTTTTTTCGTCGTCGCTGTCGTCACTGCGCAATGGAATTTTTCACGGAAATCACGCCGTTTTCATTGCAGCGATCGTTTCGAACACTGTGTGAACGCTTTGCTCATAGTTCGCATTGAGCGATAACCACGGAACATTCCAATGGACTTTTTTTCCTCGATGTTCGCCTCATTGAAAGTCGCTCACTCTATCGATTTTTTAGTCGTAAAGAGCTGAAATAATAATAATAATAATAATAATAATAATAAATAAAAAAGGATTTTAATCAAGTAATAAATGAAATAAAATCAATGAAACCCCCCTAAATTATTGGAAATATGATCGATTTTTCCCGCGCAGTTTTCAAAACTATTTTATACGACGCCTAATTTTTTCGTCGTGGTGGGGGGGGGGGGGATCATCAGGGGGCGACGCGCGCCTGAATTTTCCCCGCTCCCCCCACCATTGTCACTTTCCGTTGAAACCATTTCTCCGCAGCCCTCTCAATTAAATCCTTTTCTCGCTAGCCCTCCTGACAAAATTCGTCCTCCCTAACCCTCTCGACGAAGCCATTTCTCGATAGACCTCCCGATAAACCCTCTTTCTCCTGAATCTCTCGACAAAACCCTTTTCTCCCTAGCCCTCCTGACAAAATCCTTCCTCGCCAACCCTTTCTTCGAAACCCTCTCTTCAAAGACTTTCCTAAAAAACCCATTCCTCTTTGATTCTCTCGACAAAATTCGTTTTCCCATAGCCCTATCGATGGAGCCTTTTCTCCCTAGCCATCTTGTCGAAACTTTTTATCTATGGCCCTCTCCTCCCCTCCCTTCTTTTTATATGACTCTGTTTGGACAGTAACCAGCCATCAATCAATTTTTTCTCTTCTACTGGTAGGAGGAAAAAACTTCTTTGCAAAAAATTCTTTCGGTTATCTTTCGGCAAGAGTCTTTCTTGAAGAACTAATCTCAACTTGAAGCTTTCACGAAGTTGGAATGTCCTCGTGAAGATCGATGGATGACGTTTCCACGAGTTCGCTTCTTTTTCTTTCTTCTTGTTTTTTCTCTTTCTTTTTTGTAATTTCATATTCTCTTTTTAAGCCTGACATTCCTGGAATTTTTTTTGTGTTTGAAGTGTTTTCGTCTTTGCTTAAAAAAGACTTGTGACATTGTCATGAATTGTCGATGAACTCGAATCAATGTCCACGCACTCTCTTGCTGATAAGCCAAAAGATCGTTATCTTTACCTTTTCTCTATCGAAAAAAAAAACAGCGCTGAGAATCGCTGATGAACTCGAATGGTATTCGAGCTGTAACAAAAATTCTTGTGTCCTTTCCTCTGGAAGGCATTCAATGTGGAATTCAGTTGACTTGTATCTCTGTATCCTTTCAGCAACGACGCTAATGCAGAGTTGGGTGCTATCTGATTTTCAAATAATTACTATAATTTTCAGTACAAGATGCTCGCCAAAACGACCCAGTGGGTGGCCTAAACCTATAAGACTAAGTCTTAGCCTAACCCCATATTTCTGACTCTAAGCCTAAGCCCAGGCCTGTAAGCTTAAGCCTAAGCCCAGGCCTGTAAGCTTAAGCCTAAGCCCAGGCCTATAAGCTCAAGCCAAAGCCATAGTCGATGGGATCACAGTTCCCCACAAGGGCCTCAGCAACAGTTACAATTTTATTCTCTCCAAAACTCTTTGTAAACAATAGTACACCATCGATCCAAGGTGCAGTTGTCGACTGTGCAGAAGATGTAGGAAAGAAAGTGGAGGAAGGCAGGGATCAGTCTCGTTCTGGATTTCCCGAGATCGAGTTCCTTCTCACTTTGTCTTAGATCAGAGAATTCATTTTTCCTGATTAGGAGACGCGCCGTAAGATCTATTTACTCTTATGTTCATGTCGGTTTCGCCATATTCAAGCCGTTTTCTTCGATGTAGATTCTCTGGTTGCTAATCGAATACAGCAGCCGCATAGAGTCCTACACGGTTGGAGAGTGGCCTGCTCTCCTGTCTGCTTATTCGAATTGTTGACTTTAGAATTGTAGGAGTGGATCGATGCGTATTGTTTTCTGTTTTGGAGATTCCTGGCTATTCACTAACTCCTACAAAAGCTAGACACTTGGTTAAAGCGGAGCTATTATGACGTTTTCATGCCCATCTCCGATGAGCTCTACATGGTGGGGAGGAATTCCAGATTGGCCTTGTAGATAGGAAACGCGACCTACAAAGTGAGAACTCCTGGCCGAACCATGGACAGGAGACGAGGTCTGCGAATGGGATTCACCTCCCGGCCTGTGCTGGGTGGAAACGAGATCTACAAAGTGGTACCCTGGGAAATCTGGGCCGTTAACAAGATTTACAAATATTGAATTTCCCGGGACTTCTGAACTGAAGACGAGATCTACAAAATGGGAATTCGGTGGGACATCTGGAAGAGGACGAGATCTACAAAATGAGAATTCCCTGGGACTTCTGAGTTGGAGGCGAGATGTACAAAGTGGGAATTCCCCCTCAACTGGCTTCTGTCAACTGGAAGCGAGGAGGTTTCACCGGAGCCTCCCGTTCCACCCCACCCCGCTCGGATCAGTCGATGGATAATTATCGGAAGAGCACGTGATTGATATCAGTTCGGCGAGAGCTTCGTTGGCAGTCGGTCTGGAGAACCATTCGTATCACCTTATCCTTATCAGTCTCCCACTCTGCCACGTGAGTTTCCGCCTTTCTTTCATTGACTTCTCTCTTCAGTGCCATCGCATTCTGCAGTATAATCTGCTTGTTATTCGTTTTTTTTTTCATAAAACTTTACTTCTTCTCACTTACTGGTCGTCGTCGCTCATTGCCACAATTGTGTACAAATCGATTCTTATCTACTTCTTTTCTTTCAGTAGAAAGACCATCAGCTGTGGATTAGTTCTCAGTGTTGTGTCATCAGATATGATACCCAATGAAGAACGCTTCGCCTCGAATGAGATGGAACAGACAAAAAAAGTGAGTTTTATTTTCGTGTAAGCGACTTGCACTATAGAAGTAGCATTAATTCTGGCCATTGATTTCCAAACGTTCGAGGATAAGTGCATGTGCATAAATTTAGTTGTTTTAATAAATCTCCGGGGACCATTTCCGGTGAAGTTTCATGCTTTCCCCCGTGTTAGGTCTACTGTATCAATATCAATCATTAGGTCGTTCCATAAGTTTCGGCATCGGAGCAGTAAACACCAAATTTATTGATCAGAAACAATTGAAATTTTGTGACTTTGGGATCGTTCAATTGCGAATTTTCTTACGAATATTTTGGTATACAACTTGCCTATACCTGCTTTAAGATGGAGCTGTCTTGGAAAAAATTCTCGCAAGAAAATGCGCAATTGAACGATACCCCAATCATGCGATTTTAATTGCTTCTGGTTAATAAATCTGGTGTTAATTGCTCTAGTGCAAAATCATATGAAACGACCTAATATCTATTTTTATCTCATACTACCCGTTAGCACAATTTACTGTGCGAATCCTCCGAGCGTTCAAGCTTCTATTCGGTTATGAGAGGACAAATAAGAAACAGGCCTCTAAACTTGCTATAGGAACTTTTCATAGGAGTGTTAGGCTAATAGTCTAAAGAAAGCTCTGTCCGAGCGAGAAGTATACACGTCTGAGATATAGTTTTGCGTGGATTTTACAGCGTTAGAAAGCGTGTTTTGGAAAACAGGCGACGTCGGACCGTAACCTAAGTCTCAGCTTTCGACTGGTTGCTAGCAACCCTATTAAAAGTCTTGTCGAGCGATTGAGGTTGGTTTTTTATTTATTCCCTCATAACCGAGGAGAACATGTTCGTTCGGCTGCTCCTTGAATATTTCATCTTCCATGAATGTCGGAGAAAACTAGTCGAGACCATTTCTGTTGGAGTTGGCCAAGTCATGGCGATTCCTAAGGCGTTCGTTGACCGAATGCTAGAAAGTGCTGAAGGGAGGAGTGAACCGTCGCCTTGCTTATCACCTCGCTTCTGGTAGCTTGTATCACTGGCCATTGCGCTACCCCGCCCCACCATATTCATGTAATCACGTGAACAACAACATTCTTCTGCTGTTTGGTCAGGACCTGATCTGACTCTGCCTAAACAGGTCTTTCAATTTTTATCTGAGTTCAGGGAGAACAGTTGACGTTGTTACCGAAAAGGGCACGATGTGCCGTCTCGCTGCGTGCCGACGATACAGACAAATGGAAGTTCAGCAACTCAGTCGATGATAAGGAAGACTACCCACTGGTGCTACGAGATCCTTCCATAAGGGTTGGTCAGCTGTATTTCAATGAAAGTAATTAGGTAGACTACTCGCCTCAGAATTTTTGGAAATCCAATGAATTACTGCGAAAAACAACTTTTTTCCTTTCAGAATGAGTTGCTGAATCGTCTGAATACGTTTCGATGTAACAGAGAGCTTTGCGACATCGTTTTATTTGTAAAAGAACGGGAAATTTTTGCTCATAAAGTGGTACTGGCCGCTGTTTCACCGGCGCTTTTCGACATGTTTGTAGGAGAGACGAAGGAGGAGAATAATGGCGAGTGCTTACTTTTCTCTTCTACAATTTCACCTTGGAATGTTTGGTGCATCAGGGCTAATGAACATGACCATCTCTGTGAGTATTATGGACATGTTAACCTCGATTTTTTATTCAGGATCATCGAACGAAGACCCGGAGAACATCCACGATTCTGGTCAGCAGTTCACAACTACGCTAGCAGTTGCACCATCCACGAAGAAGCCGATGGCTTATTTCGATTTCGCCCAGACCGACTATGAATGCTTTGAGGCACTCGTCAATTTCGCATATACGGCTTTGTTAGTTCCCAGCTTTTTTTTAGCCTTCTGTTTCGGTTCTATTCAATAGTTCCTTCATTTCACTTATTTTCAGCCTTGAAATCAGTTCGAAAAAAGTCGCTGAACTTTACAAAACAGCTTTCGCTCTTCAAATGACACCAGTTGTTAAAGCCTGTGCTAATTATCTTGCGGATAATCTGACTTTGATGAATTGTATCGGTAAGTTCCAAACTGCATTTTTATATCAATCAAATTGAGTTATAAAATAAATTATAATCTCTCTTAGGCATTCGTCGCCAAGCTAACTTCAACAACGATGTGTATTTGTTGGATAAGGTGGACACATTTATCCAGAAGAACTTTGAAAGCATCGTCAATGAAAGCACAGAATTTACCCAGCTACCTTGTATTAAGGTGATCCTTCGTGTTTTTACAGAGAGAAAATATTTCATTTCTATACATCTACGGTATCACCTAAATATCGATTCTTTCAAACTCCAAGATATTTTCATTCTTCCTAATCTTCACGTTTTACGCGTTCATTACCCCTTATAAATGATTCGAACACTTCTTACGAAGAAGAAAATTGATACAGCTCCATTCAAAGCAAAAGACTCTTCAAAATAAGTTAAGAATTACCGGGAAAGTTATGTGTTTTTCAGTCATCAACAAGCGTAGTTTATTTAACTGTTTTTTTCAGTAGTGGTATGTTAAAATTATATACCTAATACGTTGAGTGATTTGTAAACTTTGAATCTCGTACAGGAGTTGCGCCCGGATTCCACCGTTTCCCGGGGGCAAGAAAAGAAGCCTCCCTTTTGGGAAAAGGTGGAACGTGTGTCTATCTCTTAATGAACAAAGTTTTGCATATCACTTAATATTATTGGTCATGTGTTTATGTTTATGGATTGGATGGAGTTCATTGCTCTTTCCAATAAGCAATTCCCTTTGTGATACCAAGCTAGTATAGTAAGCGTAGTAGTGTTAATAGCTCTTGTCGGGTAGTAGAGAGCATCTCTAAGCGATAGTAGAGAGCAGCTTAAATGCATGAAAAATAACCAACAAAAACGAAAAAATCCGGGAAATTTAATGCCAATCCAGTATCAAGTTTAGCCTCAGATGTGCTTTCTTTGATTGCCAGCTTTATGGTTGTTGCTTGTAATAAATATCAGTTATGAGAGGATCAATTGAATGTGTTGTTGTAAAAAAGAAACCTAATGAGTTATAGACTCGCATTATTGTGCCAGCCGTCGATGCTCGGTCTACAAGCCTCGAAAAGGGTTCCGATCTTGCACAAAGCGCCTTGGACTACTTCAACGGCTTACCTCATGATCGAGCAGAGCACTCCATAGAGATGCTTACACACAAGGTTTGTTTCTTTTCACAGAGTTAAGGGCTTGATGTGTGGCTTATCTTCAACTAAATTTCAGCTCATTTTTGCTCGTGTGCAGAGAACAGCATAATTCTTCCTGTTATTGATTGTCTTGTCCAAAAGATATCAATATAATTCTCTTCGCATTTGTGACTTCATCTCCACAAAACTTTTACAGACCACTCTTTTATACATGGAAGATGATTTTCGTCTTGTTGATTGTGCTGAGATGGACGACAAGTCTTCTGTGGGCAGTTGCGACATCATTCAGGATTACAAGAAAAGCAAACGAGAGCTCTCGAAAGCGATGACGAGGTTATTGCTCATTTCATCATCTTAAGCTGATACAGAAGTCCATGGGCGCAGTGGTTAGAAGTGCTCTATGATGCACACCTGGTTAATGGTTCGATCCCGCGCCCAAGGCTCACCAAGCCTCTAGACCAAGCATCCCGTGAATTGATATTGGCCTTATCTGCGCGAATAGCAGCTTTGAATTGATACATGTAGGCCACCGCGAGTCATTTTAAAGACCCGTAATGCATTCAATCACCTCTAATGATTGATGAATTGAAGGCATGACGCATTTCTCAGGGACTGATCAACGCCGAGACCTTTAGATTTCTTTTTGTTTTAGTTCTGCTATGGAAGGAACTTTCACTGCGCCAGTGCAACATCGGATCACTGGTGCAGTGCCTGTTCGCATGAACGCGAGCCGCTTGCCAAATGTTCAGTATTCATCTATGGAAAGTCTCAACTCAATCGATTCCGATGAGAGTGATCCACGAGATACCATAGAGACTCGCCTTATTGCAACACATCAAACATCAGGTGAGAAATACAACAATAGCAAGCAACTTTCATCTATGAAATAATTATATTCGGACGCATTTTATGTATTCAGCGGACTACTGGGTTGCATTGGCTGTGCTCTATCGCCGTCTTGTTGTACTCAGTATTCAGCTGACTGACGATGAAGATATAGTGAAGACAAAATCCAATAAGTAAGTAAGCGCACAATCTATTAGGTTGTGCAAAAGTGATTGCTATTTTATTACTTGCTTTTACTTGTAAACTGCGGCAAGGACTTTTGCTCCAAACATCTCTATCATTTGATAACGATTTTGAACATTCTAAACAGCCAACTCATTCAGTGGTAGTGGTGTTGATCCACAAAAGATGGCGTTGTTGTCTCATTTGATCTCGTCAACCGGCAGTCAACGCCGTCCACTGGCATCCATGAATGGACCTCGTTGTTCCATTGGAGCTTCATTCCTCAATGGGAAAATCATTGTGTGTGGTGAGTGGTCCATTCTTCCAGTATTCTTTAGTTTTTTAGCCTCTTCAGTATTCTTAGATTTCGCTGATGAAAATATGATCAATGACGAGTTGTAAGAAACTGCGACCTTCTTTGCATAGCTTGTTCACGTTTACAATCTCAGTGTCATAGTAAAAGCGATGGCTTTTTCACGAAGTGCTTGTTTTTGAGGCGGCTACGATCGAGGAGAGTGCCTTCGTTCTGTTGAAGAGTACGATGTTGTTCGTGGTGAATGGAAAGATCTGAAGTCTATGAAGGATGAGAGAGGACGTTTTGATAGTGCAGTTCTCAACGGGAAGGTATGAATGTATCAAATTGGAAGTGAATTTGGGAAGATTATTCCACAAAGAGGTATTTTCTACATATTTAATGTCTAGAGATGCTGAAAACACTTTATAAAGCATAACTTTTTTGCTATTCCCGCTGTAAGATCCAATTCTTTTTCACTGGTATAGCTATATTTTTTACAGTCATTTATAGAGCTTTGCTCTCGATGTTTATTCCACCTGGTAGCTGGTTTGCGCAGGTTCTGACAAAGGCATGATAATCTTCGAATATCAGAACAACAAAAGTCCTATTTAGCACTGGTTAATTTTCAGATGTCATCGCTCAAGTCCCCCTGATTCTTGAACACCACTTCAATGTAGTTGATCTGTTAACCCCTATATTTCTTCCGAGAGCGTATGTCTAGAGGTGCCTCACGGCGCACAAATAGTCGACGGTTCGATCGCTCAAGACTCGTCCATACAGGGTCGGTGATTAAGTAGCATACCTGTCTGGGAGAGTACCAACTTTGGCTTGATATATATCGGTAGGCCACAGCGAGTCAATGTAAAGGCTGGTTATGAGTTCAGTCACCTCTAACAATGGTTATTGAAGTTAAGTGGATTGCGCATCCCCAAGGATTGCTCAGCGTGGAGCTTTATCCTTTATCTTTTTACTTCTGTCGCATAGAATCGAACTAGACGAATGTTGTGTCAAGTATGTGAACGTCGAAATGGAATCCAGTAGAGAGAGTAGAGTTGTACCAGAGTACTAGATGCTCGCATGGGTACTTTTCCGTTAAACGACGAAGAATGAATATTCGACCCCATTCGCTGGACAAGGATTTTTCATAAGAGTGTTAGTAATAATTCGAAAGGAAATCTCAAATCCCTGGCTACTGCCCTACGTGCTCTTTTTTCGAAAAACATATATGACGCTGTACTTTCCAAGGTAATATTACGTACTACACCGGCCGCGCGCTCTAACCATTACATCGCTGAAAGCATGAAAAGCATATGCACGTGTAGAGCTAATCTTGTAGTATCAGAGCCCTACATTAAATCTGGAGTTTCTTCAGAGCACAAGAAAATTTCCTGTACGATGACAAAAATAACACTTCACATGTTATCTGCCCGGACGCCATGAATTGATGATTGTGGAAACCCCCCTTTCCCCTCCTTCTGTTCGTCCTCCGCTGCCGCCTCCCCCTACCCGCAGCCCGCGAATTGACCAAGAAAGACATGCCCGCGTATGTCGATCAATCTTTTTTCCTGCTGCACCACAGATAATTACTTTTTTTCCACAAAACAAGCACACCGTTGGAATCGTTAAATCTTACGCTATCGAATGATTATCAGTAGTCTGAACGAGGAGCTCTGTCCTGCGAGAAGTACGCGCGTGCGAAACACGGCTGTTTTCCTTATTCTGAAGCGTTATTAAGGCTTTTTTTAAGGCAAAACGGCTACGTACGACATTAGCCAAAGGTTTGAGCTTTCGAATCTTTACTAAAAGTGCAGTAGAATGTCTAGCAAAAGGGGTCGTTTCTTTTTTGTTTCCAGCTAATAGAAAAAGCTCAGATAGTGAGGATTAAGGCGTTGTAGAATAAACTGATTGGTTCTGATTTCTCAAGTCACTGGAACGATTTGAAATTTCAAATTTATCTTTTTTCCTATGTTTAGGTGTATGCGATTGCTGGGAGTAATGGTAATAATGATTTGAAAACAGCTGAAGTATACGATCCCAAGCTGAATCGGTGGGCTTCGATTCCATCACTTAGCAAGCCTCGATGTCATAATGGTAACCACGGATACAACCACATCATCCATTACATTTGATTCAATTTATCTTGTCATTCCACTTACTTTTTGAGGTTGTGCTGCTCTGGACGGTTTCATATATTGTATAGGAGGCTCATCAGACCAGCAAGTTCTCAAAGACTGTGAGAGGTTTAATGAGTCACTACAGGTGTGTGTTTTAGCTTATTTAGTCAACTGGAAATGATTTTTGATAACATTTCGAGTAGTCAAGTAGTTAACACTAGGCTACTGTAGTGGCTTTTCTACTCGTAGAACACTAGGATTTGAAAATAACTCTAACATGTACAACTCTGGTGACTAAACAGAGTACTTTCCAAGGTTTGGGAGCCAATCGCATCCATGGAATTGGCTCGTTATCAAGCCGGTGTATGCGCATGGCGCGGATTAGTGGTTGCTTGTGGCGGATGCGATAGGTTTGTCTACACGTCACACATTAATAATACACATTCAAAAGGTGCCTTATCACAACTCCCTTATATAAGTCATATCGTAATCAGATGGAATTGCATGGATACTGTCGAGGCATACGATCCGAAGACGAATTCTTGGCGTATGCTGGCGAAGATGCGCACAGCACGTCGTGGATGTGCTGTAGCTGTTATTAGAGGTAGCTTTTTAGCTTATAGCTGCTACGAATATTCTTGAAAAATACCATTTGTTCTTTAATTTTTTCGTCTTTTTATCCTTTTATGTTGCAGTAGTTCAGTTTGTATTAAATACATTTTACTATTAGATCGTTTTCTAAGATTTGGTTCTAAAGCAATAAACACCAAATTCACAATTAGAAGTAATTAAAATTGCGAGATTTTGGTATTGTTTGATTGCGTATTTTTTTTTCGAACATTTTGGTAGAGAACTTGTCTATAATCACTTCAAGGTGGAGCTGTCTTGGGAAAATGGAAATGCTAGTGAAGCGGCGCCCAAGATTAATAGAACTTAAGGTGATGGCACGGTTGCAGAAAGGACGGGTGGAGATTGGTTCGCGAAGTTCAGAGCTGGAGAGAACAGCCTGGAGAATCACTTGCGCTCAGGCCATCCATAGGAATTTGATCTTCAAGCCGTCCTTGAGATGGTTGACTGGACGCTTTAGGGCATTTTCGCCCCTACGCGCATGGTATTTGTTCCCAAAACATTTATATCTTAGAGCAAGCATAGGCAGTTGTATACCAAAATATTAACACGAAAGTGTCAATTCGGACGGTACTAAAAGCGTGCAATTTTAATTTGTTCTGGTAAGTAAATTTGGTGTTCTTTGCTCTGGGGACAAAAATTGTAGAATAACCTAAGCAGACATTTCGCCGTTTGTTGTTGAAGCATGACGGAATATGGCTTAATTACCCGAGTTAGTGGAATGCTGGTTTTTGCGAATTGTTGCCATACAGACAGTATTCATTTGTTTTGTTTTCTTGACGCACGTTTTGGTACTTCGTTTCGTTCATGGTGACTCTGTGTTTTTCCAGTTTTTCCCTTCTTATTTATATTCCGATCAGATATATATCCCAAAAGCCGATATTCTAGCGCCTAATGAGTGGTAAGGAAAGCCGTAAACCTTGTTGAGGTGAAGTTAGAATAAGAGCAGATAGAGATTTGTGGAGAATGTTTGATTGTCCTCTGCAAGTTCTTTTCTATTCGGACGTCTTCTTTATTACTTAGTACTCGACTCATGTCTTTCCTACATGATAAATGAATGCCGTGATACTAGGAGGAGTCCAACGAGAACTTTTTGATCTGTTGAGGCCTGCGTATGCTACCAGTCATCCGAAGTGTCATAGAAATAATTAAACGTCGGCCGGTTTTTTTTTTTTTTTTGAATCAAGGAAGTCTTGCTGACTATAGAGAGACTGTTAGAACGAAGTAATCATGGAATAGATTTATTACATTTATCTCTAATGCTTCTTGACGTAGAACTGCTGAAGGTGTTTTTTGGACAACCAGCGATAATTGCTTGATTAGTCCAATATTAGAGGAATTGAGAGGTTTATTGCTTTGATCATTTATATCTTAGCAATTTATTTGATCCGTTATCAGAGTTTTTTTCACTTTAAAGATCCCAGTACTTCTAGCATTCGTTTCGTTTTTTGTTTTCTTCTTGAACTTCTAGAAAACTAGTTTGAGCAGGTCTCCTTGCAATGTCGAGGATGGCCTGGCTGCAGCGTTCCATAGATCGTTTTTGATGACTGCTCGAGAGAGTTGGGAGTGGAGCTCGGCTCCAAGCGCCTCGACGAGCATCTCTACCGCTCTGCCAAAGCGCTCCAAATCATTAGCTCCCAAATGTATCCATGATTAAAGTTCCTAAGGAAACGTTTCAGAAATTTTTTGAAATGTAGGTGATTGGCGCAACCATGGATCATTATCGAGCAGCCGCATTGTATTCTGCTGCACTATATCTCGCTCGTCTATTGAATGAATTCCAGTTGCTTCAATTGACTTTTCTCCAATGTACGTGCTTAATCTCTTTCATGTCCTCTCTACTATCTGCGTGGTCACTCACAAATCCACGGATCAGTCCGCGTTTCTGAGTCCTTTTAGCATTTTCTGAGGTCCTTTAGTTTTGTGGGTTTCGTATTTGAAAATCCTTATTTTTCTTGGCAGACAATCCTTTTTTAACGAAGTAAATAAATGCTTTTG
Organism: Parelaphostrongylus tenuis; assembly: GCA_019055375.1. Lineage (NCBI taxonomy): Eukaryota > Metazoa > Nematoda > Chromadorea > Rhabditida > Metastrongylidae > Parelaphostrongylus > Parelaphostrongylus tenuis. The sequence goes on from JAHQIW010003651.1 coordinate 48,821, forward strand.
AGATCACATCCTTGTTCATCTTTTGACTACAAAATTAGAAGTTTGAGGAAGCAGTGTTGTATATACTATTTAATATCATGTAAAAATATCTTGATGCTCAAAATACAAGTGATCATATCTATTTCAACTGTTGCAGCATGGGTTATTTTCGGTTATGATGGAACAGATAAATATCCGACTTCTTATGCTGGACGGGAACTTTTCACGGGAGTGTCATTCAAAAACTTAGACTTATGGCTAGAGCCCTTCGTGGCCGGTTTTTTTTTTCAAAGCACCCTTTTATATCACTATAACATCTAAATAAAATTGTCTTTTACACGACCACCCTTGCGCTTTTTTTCTTATCTCGCTTATAGCTCGCTGGACAAAACTTCATAGAGAGCTAGTACTCATTCGAGAGCACAAGTCTCGAAGAGCTTAAAAATATTCTTGTTTGTTTTTTTTTTGAAAAGCTTTTTTGATAGCGCAGGTGGAGGAACAGAAGATTTGAGAAAAATACTTTTAGAAAAGGCAACTTATGAATAGTCAAAAACCAAACCACTTTCTTTGGACTATTAGTAATCACTCGATAGCGTAATGTTTGTTGATTTCAACGCTGTCTCATTTTCTGGAAACATCGTTTCTCTGCAATGCAGCAGGGAGATATGCCACCCGCCAAAGCGCGAGTCGATCGATGGGCGTTCGAAAACGGCCACAACCGCCCTTGCCCGGCCCCCTGCCACCCCATGGAACAGCTAAAAAATACCTTCTCGTTTCACGTGAATCATAGCTGAAAAACACCTCTTCGTTCAACGTGATTCAATCTTATTTGCCCTGTTATTGCAGAGAAACGGTTTTTCTAGAAAATAAGCACAGCGTTGGAATCAGCAAGCATTACACTATCACATGATTACTAATAGTACAAAGAAAGAACTCTGTCTTACGAGGAAAATACGTCTGTGAACCACAACGGATTTGATTCTGTAATATCGTCAAGAAAAGCTTTTCGAAAGTCGATTACGTGGATCTGTAGCCAGATATTTAAGCTTTCGAATGTTTATCAACACTCCTACTCAAGTTGAGCGAATGAGGTCGGATATTCATTTGTCCCCTCATAATCGAAAAGAGCTTAATGACTAGAATGTTTGATTGTTTTTTTTTGCGGTACAACCATGATCTCAATCCACTTTTCAAACCTTTGACAAGGCCTTTCTCATCTTCCTCCCAACTTTTAGCAGTTACTCGATAGATAAAAAAAAAATGGAAACCATACTAGAGCGTTGTAACAGCGAAAACAATATCATTTCTCATTCTTGATGCGCATTTTTTGCTTGGTTAGGGTTTGTGGGTGATTTTTAATGGACTTTCAGTAGTTATTTGACGGCATAAATTAGGTAATTTTGGAACCACGTTTGGTTTTTGAAGAAATCTCCATGAGCGTTGAAGGGCGAAAAGAAGATTATGTTCTGCATCACTAAGATGAAGCTTCATAGTGGGTTAGGCAATGCAAAATGAAAATAAAAGGCTTGTCCTTGAGAACGATTGAAGAAAGTTTCCTTTGCACTCCTAGTACGAAAGACCTAGAAACTTTCACGAAATCGAGGAAAAAGTTTGAGCTATTAACGAAAATCCCACCCTTTTGAGACGGTTTCGAGAGCTGTGCACAAGGTGGTTCGAGAGATCGCGATAATGCGTGCTGAGTGTTGAACTCAATTTTATTTCCGTATCTCAATTATGCTACAACGCACTGTGATCCTTCCAGAAATGAAAACATTTTTAATATCACTAAGATTTATGCTGTCGAATGGCTATTGAAAATCTGGAAAAGAACGGAAAAAGCCTAGTCCCTTTACAGGGTCGAAAACGGATCGAGATTAAAGGAGTTGAACTTTTTTTTTCTCACTTAACTATGAAGTTTTTTTTCTCGTTAATCAAACATTCTATTTATGTGCTGGCATAATCAGTTAGACTAGGAAATCTCTAGTTTAACTCTAAGTGATTTGCAAATCGTCTCCTACAGACATGCTGTACGTGATCGGTGGCCACGACGGGCAACAGTCGCTCTCATCTGTTGAAGTGCTCGGATCATCCGGCGGCCGCCTGGCGCCCCGGTCCACCCCTCACTATTCCTAGGTACCTGATACTGTAGTCAAATCTCACTTTACAAAGAGATTTTAGTTACAGTTGGCCATATTTTTGCATGGTTTTTTGTCTAATTGACTGGAAAAGACGGTTTTTGTTACGGAAAACTGCTAAAAATTTGACCCTCAACATTGGAAAAGTAGTCTTGTAGTCGAATAATTGAAGAAAATCTGAAGTATTAGTCAAAACGTGCTTGTCTTTTGATATATCGTTGATGGGATACGTTCTTCATATGATGACATTGTTATGCCGTAGTAGTTCTGCAGTAATCGTTTACTTTACGAATTTTCAGGGCGAATACGCAAGCTGTAGTGACGGCTGGGAATGTGATCTATGCTATCGGCGGGTTTAACGGAAATCAGTTCTTGAACTCTATTGAACTTATGGAAAGTGGTAAGCTTCTTAATAAAGATTTTTAGCTCTACCCTTGACAGCATGTTCAGTGTAGTTCAGTTATTTTCACCTCTGGTTTTGTGTCTTGGTTCATGTGTTTAGTTTTGATACCGTGAATTTTCGATGTTAGTCTTTAAATTGAGATAATTGGCATCTAATGGAGATCATGTGGATTTCCTCAATTGTTTAGAGTTGGTTGGATGGCGCAGTTGGCAGCTATCGAGTCCAATTCGGCTAACAGAAGAAGAGGAAGGTGAATGTGAAAAAACAGAAGAGATTTCACCTGTGATGTCATCTCCAGGTTCACCCGTGGACACACCCACGGCAGTGAAAGTGATATGAACAAAAAAGAACTGATCACATGTACATTTAGTCCTATATACTGGTGAAGAACATATTGTTTGCAGAAAATATGTGATTTTTTCTACCATGTGCGTACAAAGTCTCATTAAGTAATATTGTTTTTGGAGACATAATCGATTCGTATTTTTCTTTCATTATTTGTAGTTCGGTTAAGAAATTTGTTACGGCTATGTGGGAGACTATAATTATAACTCGTGCGTTCTTGATAATGGAGTCTAATCTTTTGAATAAAGATTAACGTGTTCCGTTTTTCTTCCCAACAGCTGACATTTCCTTGCAAGGAGAATATGGATATCTCAAGAGACATAGTGTAGAAGCATCATTGATATATGGTTTATTACTGTGGTTCATCATCATTTATAGGGCATGGGCTTGACGTGTCCTAACCGTAATGTGGGACTAGTCTGATCGTTTGGTTGTGTCCGTATCTCTGCTAGGTGTGTTATTTTCCTTTTAAATATTTCTGAGGCAACATATTTATAAGGTCGCTTTTCTTTATTCTCAATAGACAAAAATGCGGATAAAATCGAACATAATTAGTTTTTGCCTCGTGGTTCACTAACCGTCGAACGTGAGAGTCAGATTTTGGGAACAGTGTCTACATGCTATCTGTATTATGTCAATCTAGAAAAATTGTAACATAGGGGAAAATAGAGGGAGAAGGGAAACGTAGAAAGAGTGGGAAAGACACAAAGTGGAACGGAATTACAGTATTCCTGGGAAGGATCGTGCTATTTATTGTGAAGTTTATAACATCACGGTTTTTCAGGTAGGTGGCTTTTTACATTTGGGTAGTCCGCAGATGAGTTGGTCTAGAATTCTCAGAGCAAAGGTGTAACTTCGGTATCAGACCTGATTCAGCGCTTACAATACTTCCAGGACCACCGTGGATGTACTCTCTACGTGCCTTGAAGTCACTGTTATGTCGAAGAGTTCTAGCACTACTCGCACTAATCCTGACATCTGCATGGATTAGCGGGCTGTCCGACCATCTCTACGAGATCAGTTTTCGGGAGTTCAAGTGGCCTCCTTACGAAATTGATGTCTTAGCTGAGGTGTTGACCTTCACTGTTTTTTTCCAAAGCTAAAATAATCGGTTAGAGCACCATTTTCGAACTATTCATTGCCCTCAACAAACTACGTGTGATTTAGACAAGTCGAGCCATGGCTGGAGAACCACCAAGATTTCTTGTTCTAAATAACTGGAACCTATTTCATAGCATAAGAGAGCCTGAATGTCGAATGTGGAATCAGACGTTGCAGCTCCTCATAATTGTCAAATCAGCATCTTTTAATAAAAAGGTATATCCTTATTCTTCCTACGTAGAAAGTTTTATAAATCTTTAATTCGGTGATTCGTTACGGTTAAGAGGCTATAAACGATAAAACTAAGTTAGCTCGATGTGATGAGGATGTAAGGTGGTCAGACTTTCTGTCTGAAATTGAGATCAGGGGGAAAGACATTTATGTTGCCATTAAGTCGCTTCCCAAAATCTCTAAATTTGACTCGCTTTATTCTATGAATTTTTGTAAATTTCAATGTTTAGGTTAGTACTACATCAAAAAATCAAGTTATGTTAAATGATATGGAGAACTTTGAATCTTGAGCGGGAATTGAACTCGTGTCTTAGTATTTTCGTGAGCGCGTGCTAATCACTGTACTACCGGGGTTTATGTTCTACTGTCATTGAAAAAAGCGACTGGGTGTAGAATTTTTGGTGATTTCATGGGCTAGTGTTAATCCAGTTTATAATGCAATACTACTAGCTCTTGGAGTATTCATTTTTCGCTTAAATTACAAAGAGGAGTTTCAGGCACGCGAAGCCATCCGACAAACATGGGGTATGCGCGAGTCTAGCGGCGCTGTTGAAATCGTCTTTGTTGTCGGAAAACCTGAGGATGCCGATGTCGCAACCAAAAGGTCGTATTTGATGAAATAGAAGAGCATGATGACTTGTTATACGTCGATGTGATTGACACATATAGGAACAATACTCTCAAGGTGGGACGAGCTCCTAGTACTTTGTAAAAAAACTTTTTCCTTGGACCAAGTTCAGAATCCAGCATCATTGCCGCCATACTCGCTTTGACCGCTGTAACTGCACATCCCACTACAAATGTGGTACTTATCTGAAAGAATTGATCATTATTATTCTCAGTGATGCAGAGTGATGTGCAAAACTTAAGCGTCAGGCGGGACTCGGATCCACATCTTACTCTATCCGGGAGCGCGTGCTCTAACCCGTTGCACTACTGACGCCCATTTTACACACCACTCTTTCTACTCTACAGAGCATCTATCTGTCAGCCGCCAACCGTCAACGGCCTGGGCCAGGTGATCGGTATCGACATCTGAACCCCAGTCATGCTGGCAGATATTGGGTATTGACGACCAATGGAAATTACATTATTTAGCCGCCTTTTTGCGATGGTATGATGTTATTAATATACCCAGTGATGTAGTTTGACGTGCAAAACTTTTGCGTATTCTTTTTCTCATTCTAACTATTTGATTATTCTTACAACATCTACTGTTAGCAGCTTCACAATATCATCCAAAGAGTCTGCGAGAATGTTTAGAGCCTTTTCGAGGTCGATGCGTTAGAGCCATACGTAAATTCCGGCGGCCTCGCCTGCTTCATCATTGGCTCACGCCCCATACTGAGCTTAACTTTATAGCAAGTATAGGGAGACACTTTATGGTGATAGCACGTGTATAACGTTTATCACCACCTGAATCTTCAAAGCGACAGCCGATGGGATGAATTCTCCAAAACGTTTCTATTTGTTAGCAGCATACAATTTATCAAACGCTGCTCCAGCACGTTCAATTAATGAGAACGTTCCGTGAAACTCGCTTGAATTCTGTTGTCGAAACCTGATATCACTAATCAGTTCTCAGCCGATATGAATCAATAAACATTTTTCTAGATTGATACTTGACCTAAATCCATGTATTTCAATTTTGAAGAGCATTTATGATTTTTTGCTGTGATCCTTCCATGTCTTTTGAATTTATAACTTTACTAACACCAGTTTGATACATCGGTAGACCTTGGCTGGTTATTGTCTAAGTTGAATTTATTTTCACATGCCATCGCGATCTCTAAAAGATCAAAATGCATGTTTTGTCTGTAAGAGAATCAAACGCTCTCCGTCATCGTTTGGAATTTTTGTACTTTCTAACTAGAAGCGCGTGTGGTGCAGTAGTTAGAGGTGGCCTCCGGAAGCACGTGGTCAGTTGGTGCGGTCCCGTCCCCAAGATTCACTAAGCTTCCTCGGTAGAGGGAAAATGGTACCAGACTTTTGTGGGAGGATAGCATTGGCATGGTGGTACATCGATAGGCCAAAACGAGTCGTCGTAAAAGCAAAGTTTGTATTCAATTACCTCTATGGTACTCGTGAAGTCAAATGCATGACGCATCCCTTCGCGATTTATCAGTGCCAAGAGCTTTGTCTCTTGGTTCTTTTATCCTTTTCACTATTGTGCACGAGTCATCTGACATCTACTGACCGATCGTGTGACACGATTCGCTGCAATTTTCGTTACTTAATTCGAACTTCTGTTGCCGTTTTGTGGACAAAAAATCTTGATGTTTCTGTAGTTTTCTGACACTTTATGATTTTCTTGAAACACTCACAATCTTTTCATGCATTTTATATTCTTATGTGGGAAGAAAATTCTGGGTGCTTTGCTTTTCTACAGAGAGAGCTCTGTGATGACTTTTTCCAACTATCCAACCAATTTCGAAAGTAGGAAGGTTTGCTCCATCAAATGGCTTTCAAACGTTTGGTCAAATGATTCACAGATGCTAGCTCAGCAAAAAGAGCGTGCAGAGTGTGAAAAGTAACTTTTCTCGATGCTACCGCACAACAAAAAGGCCTTTTCAAAGAGCACGTACATATCATCAAGATCTAAGCTGTTTAGTGATCACTGAATCTAAAGCAGGCGCTCTGTTCAGTGAAGAAGGTCTTCTAAATGATCGTGTACCAAGACTGAGATGCGTTGTCTCAAGCGGGTCAATTCAACCTGTTTTTAATCCAATAAGGATATGACTTGTTTTGAGCCGATATCTCTAGTGCTATATAGGCGCATATTTCGTCCTATTGGGACTCATCAGTTGCACCCTCCCTCGGTTCCGTCGATCCCTTGAGATGAAACAATCCTCCAAGGGAATCGACGCCAAGTAAAAAACTAAGCAACCAAAGTAGGATGATGGTATTACCTGACTTTGTGGTGACCGGCAGCCGAGCTTGCGGCTTTTAGAATGATCCATACCTCTGCTATCGACCGCTCTTTTTACAGACTCGCTCAAAATGATTTAATCAACCTGTTTTCTTCAAACACTTATGGTTGCAGAATATTTTTATAAATTCGCTTATTCCTCACTTTATCAGTTTGCAGTTTCTCCACTCCATAGGATACGTATATCGTTCCAAGAACAAGTGTCCATCGCCCAAATTTGTATTCTCGTTGACGACGATTATATGGTTAACGTTATCAGTCTGCTTAGACTCGTCTCCAAAAAAGATCCATCAAAGCCGGTAGGTTTTTTCCGTTTTGCTGATTATCCTAATTTGTACTGTATCCAGTAATCTTTCATTACTAACAATAATCGGGGCCGATTCCCACCACCCAACCTCTCAAGCAGTCAACTATCAACGCTCATGGAATCGCGACAGCCAGGCTATCCTCGCGATTACAAGGAGATGCGCCCAACCATGCCTCTAGCGACGTTCAACTAGACCACGTAAAAGTGAAATGAATGCTAGAACTACTGGTATCTGCCCAGGGAAAAAAGCCACATTTGAAGACGGGTCAAATCAAAAAAATTATCATTTATTTTTCATTGAAATACTATCTTTGTTCGATTCAAAACATTACATTCCACTCCGAGCTACGTTTCTAATAAGGATCAGTTAAGTAAGCAATTTCTTGCTGAATTAGATGTTGTATGTGATTCTAATCCTGGCTTCGAGCGATAGTCAATTTTCTGCTTCTCGTGGGTGGTATATGATGAAATTGCTGAGAGTATTGGTCATAACAATGCAATAGTATGATACTTAGGTTGCTTAGAGTTGAGTCGAACATATGATACTTAGTCCATTTTCGCATGTTGTACGAGTCCCAATTCTTCCATTTATCTGGTTGTGTTGCAATATTTATTCTTAAGATTGGTCATAGTTTTATGTGGGTTTGGGCTTTTGCTTGAGGATCTGATGGGTTGAATCTTGCATACATGTGGTTTTTATGTCACTGGCTCATTATTCTGACGGTCTTCCTCGAAATGCTTTTGGCCCAGTGTGGTTTCGTTCTCGGATCCTTCTTGTCTATCTCTTGTTTCATCGCATCATTTCATGACCATTCCCTCAACTTTTACTTATTGAGACATTCCTTTCTCTTCAGTTTTTCTATTTCTCCACAACATGAACAAATACTCTACCCTTCTTAACACAGTTTAGTCAGGCATATGACCGTGAAATTGAGTAACAAAATGGTCTTTTAAGAGCTTCATATTGGCTCCAAATATACGTAAGATGTGGTTTCTGCAACTATCGATCATTTTAATGTTATACGTTATCGTTGACGAGGCACCTCTGGGTGGCTGTTTGGAAGGAAAACCGTGAATGTCCTAATTGGGAGTAATGAATGCGTTTGTACCATTGATTCTCTTGTCAAATGAAGATTAGCCACTATTCTCTTTGAAGTTTCTTTTCATCTTCTTCGGATCAATACATCGCTTTGTTCAGTTGAGCATTCGATTGTTCTCTCCTTTATTTCTCCTAAATCGGCTACTTTGGTGGCCGTTCTTTTTGCACATCATATTAATCTGTTAAGCCTTTAACGTCTCTAGGGAACCGGAAGCATTTATCTTTCAGAAAAATCTTTTCTCGAATCCATCAATACGAGTATGAAACAGATATGCTGTAGAGGTCAGAAGCGCTTTCTAGGCAGTAGCTTCGCTGAACGAGGGAGTTCAAAAAGTGCATAGTTTTGGGCATTCCACCCGTTATCACTCCTACTTCTCTGGCATGATGTTAGAATATTGCCTCGAATGACTTTCAGTATAAAAAAATTGCGTAAAGAGCTTCAAGAAACTAGTGCAAGTGGATGTATGTGAAGAAACAATCACTAATGTAGTCACTTATGTGCGCTTGCTATATGAGTAGGAGAGATATGAATTATTCTTACAGTAGTGTTTCAGAACTCAGAAAATCATGTCTGAAAATTCTTGAATAAGTTTGATAATGAGTAAAACAGTACTAGGATTCACCTAGCTCTTAACAATAACTTTAAAGGTGTAAAGTTTTTTCTGAGGACAGATTACAGCTCTCAACAACCTGGAAAAGCCTGAGATGGCTAGTTCGCAAGTCTGGGAAGTGAGATATTGTCCAGCTGGAAATTGTGTTGGTGGTGATAGTTCTGCAGCAAATTGACAATTTAAATATTTTATAAGCGAATTCACGTATAATCATGAAGATGGTCTATAAAAACCACACAAACGCACTTTTTTTCGATTTTTCAAAAATCTATTTCAAAAGTTCCGTCACTCCCTGAGTCCATGCTGTATTTTCAAGTGCCAGAAGCGGAACCAGTTGTGTCTTAGCTAATATGTGCAGAGTTTTTTTCATGGCGTTTCCGTAAAATATCCGACAGATACATATTGTGTTGGTGGTGATAGTTCTGCAGCAAATTGACAAATTATGCCTTACAGCTCAATGAAAAATGAAAAAGTAAGACTAGCAATGAATCAAATTACGCATTAAATTTCAGCTGTACGAAGGGTGGATGTTTGACACCACACCATTCAGATTCCGGTTTCACAAACATGCAGTTCGTTTATATTCAATAATGATTAATGTTTGCGATAATTTGAGACGATTCGTGAAGTCATCTTCCAGGTTTCTCTTGCAATGTATCCCTTTGATCGATATCCACCATACATCACAGCTGGTGCAGTATTACTATCTCATAATTCTGTTGCTCAGTTTCATCACGCTATTCAATGTGTGAAGGTTTGTTTCTCTTTTTTTCAACTAATTTCATTCATTACCCTGTCACAAGCTGTCTCGTACATCATCAATAACTTGAGTATATTTCATTCATCTTCAATGAGCAGCAGCTTGTTGCCTTTTTGCTTATTCAAAAAGCGCAAAACCTGCCGCTTTTTTGATGAGACTTTGAGACGTAGTCGTGAGCGACTCTGCTGCACTATCATGCTACAGATCTATTTTGAGAAATGTACTTTAGAAGAAAATTTAGATCTCTTTCCCAGCATAGTTGACTCACTTTGATTAACAAATTCCCTGCTTTATGTCGCACACTGATACTCAATAATATCACCATTACCATACTTTGGTAATCCATTTCGGGAAATTCATGAATAGTAAAAAGTTGCAAGTAACGTAAAATGAGCGGCTCTTTTTTATAATATCAGGTTTTTAGCGGCGATTTAAGTATTAACAAAAATGTTGATTCCCTATTGAAGTGTGGTCTGTTTGAAAACTTCGACCGTCGTTTTTTTGATATATAATAGGTTTTTGTGGTAATGCATGGAGACAACTAATCTAATACTTCAGATCTATCCATATGACGACGTTTATGCAGGGATTCTCGCTTACCTGTTGAGAATTCCACCTACTCACAATAAGGCGTTTGTTTTCTGGAGTCGACACGTCAATAAGGAAGATTGGATTCGTGGAGACGTTATTGCTGCTCATGGGTATTCACCTAGTCAATTAATTGAAGAATTTCCATCAACGATGCAGAATTCCTAATCAAAATTGTTTGCTTTTGTTTCTAAAACTTGTTCACTTTGTTGCAGTTCACGGGTTACTTATGCTCATTCTTTGCTCATGAGTTCTGTTAGAATTTTTTTCAATAAAGTTTATGACATATATTGTTCACCTACTGCGAACACTTAAGCTGTACCAAAGGCTGAGTTATAAGCCAATTACACTTTCTTTCTTCAGCTGCCGTGTCACTGGTCGCGAAATGCGAACTTCGTTTCCAGTCTTAGATTTTTCGTCTGGGATTTTACACTAATTTGAAAGGTCATTTGATTTGAGTAAGTCAAGAGTGTGCGATTTGGCTCTGTTGCATGCGGGTTCCACTTGCTCTCGAGACCTGAAGAGGGCATTTTCCTTTGAGGTCTTCGTGACTAAGATTGACTATGGGCTTGCCCTTCCTTTAGCTTACAGTGCATTTGACATCCTGTTGGCAATCGCTGACGGCTGTAGTTTTACCATTTGTCGTTGAGGGCATCACCAATCCAACCTGCTCTTTTTTGTCTGTTGATATACACTAATCTCAGGTTTTCAACGTAAGGTGCTACTCGAAATCTCTTATCAGAGTAATTCAGGCAACGCCTGCTGGTAGCATGTTTAGTGGACTTAAAAAATTCTTCGTCATTACTTACCGTCTAGGTTGACATGTGTGTCAATTAGTTTCAGCGCGTGATGTTCATATTCTTTTGATCTGTCACGTGAGACTCTCTTAGGGGCAGCGACGCTTGAGGAGTCGATTTTTTATGTAAATGGTACTATCACAACATTAATAACCTGCAAAATTAATAGATAAACAAAGAATGAGACATGTATTGAAAGATCAAGAGACAAAGGCTATTCAAGTAGTAGCTTGCACTAATGACATCAGAGATGCTTCTGCACTGATTTAGGAAATTTTCCGAGGAGCGTAAGTCATAAATCATATGAAGATTGGTCATGCCAACAGTATGCTCTATAATCAAAGTTTGCTTTATGGTACTTGGGGGACAGTATTTTAGCGAAAGAAGAGGTGCTACACATGTTCAAAGTAGGCGAAGGCGTCCTGAGACAATTATGAAATCTCATCATCCTTCCCGTGCCAAGTGGATGGAACCATTCTCAAATCTACGGCGACAGTTGAGTGTTTGAATAGTATATTAGATGACAATCGTATACACCAATGCACATTTACGTTAGAAAAGTACAGCATTAGGAGAACATTGATGGAACAGATTATACCCCTCTTGGTAATGAATAGTCTCTAAAACAATTCAACGTTGCTCGGCGCGTTGTCGCCTCTTATGTTTTGCAAATGTGGGAGAAAGCTGTTCCATTCTTATGTGGTATCAGACCTTCATTTTACATTGCCAAGTGAACGCGCTAATATACTAAGCCTAAACAGCCTAATCCGATAAACGAAAAGCATATGAACGTATTGAGGAAACCTTGGAGTATCAGAGTCATAGGTTTCTTCCAGAGTTTTCTCATAGCGGAGCAAAATCCCTAAATTTTGTGACAGAAATCATACGCCACGTGTGAGCTACTCTTACATCTTAGGCGACAAGAACTGCGCGCCGAGTGCGAAACTCAATATTCTTTTGGCTGCTGGAGTGCGATAAAAAGTCCTCTTCTAAAAACAGGTAGTCCGTTGAAATTGTCGATACTCAAGTCGAATGATTTCTAAACGGCCAGGGGAAAAGCTCTGTCTAGAGAAAATGCCTAAGTGTGATACATATTATTGTTTTATCGCTACAGCGCAGCGAAAAGTCCATTTCAAAATAAAATTAAGCTATAGAAACGTCGCGATTTGAGCTATTGATTACTTCTAAAATTCAGTAAAGCGGTAAACGCGCTGTCTGCAAAAGTTGGAAATGGGTACAGTTAACGGGAAAGTTCCCTTGGACTTGGTAATGTTGACTTGCTCGCTGTGCAATTTTTTATTACTTGACCTTCCACGTCCAGCGCTAAAAAGAGGACTTCTGGAGTAGTAACTAATCATATATCCTGTTTTGTCATCGTTATGAACCTAGACACAAACTCGTCCTCTTCGTTCCATTCTAATCCGTGTTCGTAAAGTAAACTCTCCGCAGTTGTTGTTCTTGGCGTTGAGGTCGCCAATGATAGCCTGACCGTCGTCATGATCTTCTTTACGAGAGTTTCAAATTATTTCGAATGCTTTGGTTCGCCTTCTTTCTAGTGTCATTTCTCTACCATTTTAGTGATATCATGCTTACTTTTTGGTTTACACCAGCATGTTTTCCACAGAAGTTTCAGATGCTAGTGTGTGATAAATGCGTTATTACTAAAGGTCGTCATTACTCTGACATGGCTTCCTCCGAGGTTTAGCATTCTCTTTGTGCTTTTACTATCCAAAGCTGTTATGTCATTACTATCGCCAATTTCTCGAAAGTCCGGCTATCTCTAAACCTGACATGATTGAAGAAATGCAAAATTTTCCACGAACTGTCCTTTTCTTTATTGAAAACTTGCACGAGGTTGGTATTTTCCTTCTTTTCCTCGAAACTCGATGGCTAGCGTTTCGGCGACAACGCCTTTGTCAGAGCCTAGACGTATAAATCATATCATATTTAATTATTCGGTTAATATTTCACAAGTATCAAGAATCTAGTAGAACAGCAATCAACAGTCGTTATTCTGAAAAAACCCACCTCATTAGGTTTTTGAGAGCGGTCACCGGTCTAGGTGTGACACAATTTACAAAATAAACCTCAGTGAGACTGGAAGATGAATTTGAGATAAGGTGCCATATCACCTGTTATGTTTAGGCATACCCGCTCCTGTTCGTTTTCGGTCATTTGCGGGTTATCCAAAAAGCCTCAAAGGTTTTTCGCGCTAATGTTTTTGATTCTTATTCCAGGATTTTTACTACCACATCAAAGTCCGTATCGTTATGTTTTTCCACTCTGTGTGCCGCCAAAGGCTTACTTGTTTTGCTGCTGTCTTTTCCATCTAAGTGTTCTTTGACGCGAATCCAAAGTGGTCTTCCCGTCTCGCCTCACCATCGAATTTTGAGGAGAAGAAGGAAAATACCAACCTCGTGTAAGTTTTAAATATCGTAAATTTATTATTGAATTATGACATTGTATAAAAAGTTTTATTGCCCAAGTGTGAGGTTCGACCTGCGGATATTGAATAAGACCCGCGTGGTTAAAAAGAAGAAGAGAGCATCCAACTGACCATTACAACATCCAAGGAACCATCAAGTTCTCAATTCGTTATCTCGCCCATAGTGATATATTGCCCAATCGTTAGTGTAACTCTATCTCTACCGCAGCTCACCGTCTACAGTACCTCACTCATTGCCATTTTCACATGGCATCACATACTCAGCATCTCGGAAGCATTTTCAATTGTCGTTGTTATTCATCGCTGTTTTGATAATGTTCTTATGCTCATGAATGTTTGATCACCCAAGTTTGATGCACCGCTCAAATGTCCGCGTTACAAGGTATATACTCAGCAACTACAACAGTGAATCGGTACTTCAACCGCTTCGTCCTCTTCGCTTTCTTTTTTCTACTTTGCCATTATCGCGCCCTTGATCACAAGCCTCCTTACGTCTGTGATCCTTTTGTGACAGAATATGCCATTTTCGCAGCTAGCGATTCAGCAGGAATGTGATAGAGTGATAGAGCAATATTTATTCGAGTTTATCACATGCAATAATTATCATTATGAGTTTTCATCATCGAAATAGTCAATCCTTGCTCCACTATCGAATTTGTTCTCTTCGAGATGTTTAAGCATTTTCACTACAGTCTGTGAAGTTGTCAACGTTGTACGATGAACGCCGTGGCTTTGTGTTGTTATGTCGAGAGAAAGCTGCTCGTATATTGTCATCAAATGATTCTAAAACTATATAATATTTCACTATACTTTTAAAACGTGTTACACAGTTTCATCTCAAATAACGTACTCTTTGGCTATAATGTCGTGCATTGTCGTATCAACAGGTCCAGGCGAGTAACTTAGTACCTTGATCGTCTCATCCTCAACGGCTAGTCCACGGAAAAACGCTTCACGAGCTGCTTTTCCAACGGAGTACTGCAAAAACTGCTGTTGAAGTTGTTTAACCAGAAGACAGATATCTGATGATATGAGTTAGTTCATGAAAATCATACAGAGAAATGAGAAAATGTTGCATATGCAGTTCAGTCGACCAAACACCTAATTCTTATTGCAGTGGCGTTTATATACCATAACGTACGGCCTAAAGGAAGCGCTTGAGTGGCGATTGATATCTATGTGTGCTTGATCTGGTGTGTATTTTCCGTAAGACCTTGAAAAGCTTCCGCCCAGTAGGTTGTTTTGTGAGTCTTCAGATCGTTTAATCCAAAGAAAGAAAAGAAGGAAAAGAAAAAGAAATTATACTTCGGAAAAAGGACCAATTTTCTGGCGCATTTGGAGGACTTCAATATGGCGTACGTGCACTATGTCATGCGTATTGTACGCTGTGGGATAAATTCAATAGTGGCTTGGGAACATTATGTCTAACTGTTTTTGTTAGTCTTACTGATTTCTACCAGGGTGGTGCAGAACTTCATTTGGTTTCATAAGCAGGGTATTTTTTCATCTATTATGATATATGATGAAGTGATTGCCTAGTAAGTTCAAGAAAAAATTTTTATTATAGATATGAAATCGATGGGCACAGAAGTATCAGCCTACAAAAATATGTTACTAACTTAGTAACTCGAATTTTACCCTTTATTAGGTATATAACTAAATTCCAAGTACTTATCTGTTAGATGGCACAGGATGGAAAACCGATATCTTTGGCTGGAGGAAGCCGTTTCATAAGAGTAGTAGTTATCACTTGCTAAAATCCCTGGATGGGGCCGTATATAACGCTACGGAGTGCATAATAGAATTTTTGTTTCACACCCGCTACGCGCCTTCATTCTTATCGCGCATTTGATTCGCTCAAAGCACGAAAAGATTATGAACGTTCAGATAAAATCTCGTACTATCTGAGTCAATCGTTTTATTTGAAGCTTCTTAAGAAGCGGGGAAAAAAAATCCTAAATTAATGACAAGTTGCATCCCACAACTCTGACGAGCCGGGCCATCGATCGATCGCCGCTCCTCCACACCGCACTTTAGCTGGTAAACAAGCACACCAAATATGTGAAACTCGATCTTATTTTTCCTGCTCCACTGCAGTAAAGAGATTTTTCCAGAAAATAAGCATAGTGTTGAAATCATTGAAACTTACGCTATCAAATGATTACTAAAAGTTTGGACAGAGAGCTCTGTTCGGTGAGGTGTAAAACACGAATATTTTTCTCCTAAAGCGCTGTCAAAAGAGCTTTTCCTAAAAGCAAACACATTTTCGACTTCTTCGAGACTTGCGCTATTGGAAAAGTTCTGAAAACTCTTAAGAAGGAATTTCGTGCAGCGAAATATAAGCGCGATAAAAAAGGGCGAAGTCCTATAGAATTTGATTTCATTCTGCATACTACAGCGCTATAAAAAGACCTTTTCAAAAATTAGCTATGGATGGCTCTAGCCAGAGATATAAGCCATTAAATGATTACTAACACTCTTATAAAAAGCTCTTCTTCAGCGAAAGGAATCGATTTTCGTCCGGTGTCGTCTAATGGAAAAATACTAGATTTTACCATCAGTACCACATCCGCTACGCCTCACGTTTACTACTAATAGCAGCGGCGCCCAAGATGTACCACTTTAGACGAAGTGAAAGGATCACTTGACGTTATGATCTCACAATACCAGACCGCTCAAATCCTTGAAACATTCTACCAGACTATATCAGTTTTTGAGCGATGTCTCAAACAACAGTCGATTTAAATTTATAGTTTTATGCTTCCGTAACAGTCGTAGGCTATCGACAATCAGCCACTCTAGATTAGCAGACCTCTGAAAGGCTTGAAAAATCCTATCAGACAATATAGAAATTTTAAGCTAGGTTCCAAACATAGAATGAAAGATAAAACTACATGATTCATAACAGCCGTAAGCCATCGACATCCATTCTAGACAGTAACATCAAGTGATCCTTTCTTTTCGACCAGAGTGCATACATCTTCGGCTCCACTGTTTTTAGTAGAAGCGGTGAGCCGTATGGCATGTATCGTACCGATGAAGCGTGCGAGAACGTCAAAGTGTACGCACACCACTAGAAATGCCATACCAGACCACTGAGAGGCTTAAAACATAGTCAATTGAAAAGTAGTGCACTGACCAGTATTTGAAAATAACTCCAACTTTCTGCCATTATCGATGTTCCCTACATATGCTACCTTGACGCTATGGTGACAAAGCGAGAACTATATCAAATCAAACGTATGACGTAGTTCTCAGATAGCCTTTTCTACGTGCCTCAAATTACTGAGTATAAAGCGCTGTGGAAAATTTGAATATATTATCGGTGGTGCCAATATTTCAACATTTAACGAAGATTTCTAGACGATTGAAGTACTTAAGAAGTTGAGGCTTTTATAGACTGAGGAAGAGACCTGGTTTTATCATCCTAAGAGTGATTTCATTCCTCTCAATATCAAAATTCTTGGACCTAAACTCTGAAAATCAAAACTGAATGCAAAATTTGATTACCTCATGTTGAGGAACATTATCATCTCTTGAGCAAACATCCACTCTTTTGTCCGAATAACAAGCTTTGATGAAAGTGAAGTACAAAAGGAAACACTTGTCATTAAAACGAGAAAACTCGAATCCATCTTTTTGATTCTTTTCACTTTTGAGTCTTGATGAAAAAGATATTCATTTCTAGTGAACGAAGATAAAAACACTCAAAACATTGATTCAAAACATGTTGCTTTGTGGAAGAAGCTATTACTTTCAACATCAAATTATTTGAGACCTAAACGTGATGTCCGAAATATGTCGAGCTGCTCTAGCTCAATTTACGTCCTTGTAAATTCTACACAACGAACCTCTTTATCATCAGGGTCTCTGAAACCTATGATATTTTGAAATCGTCCTTTCAATTGTCTGGTATTATTTAATACCGTTATTGCTTGAATTACTTTTTAGTCGTTTTACAACATTATCCTAAATGATTTTTTAAACCCTATAATGTACACCATTACATTTTGTGACAAATTTATTTTTTTTTACCTGTGTCAGTGATGGGAATCCTTGAATAGCGAGTAAGGAGGTAATATTTACAACGAACCGGTGTTCGGCAGTCTGAAATCAAGTCTTTGAGATCTTATGCTAATTTCAGTTCCTATTAGACATCTATCTGGTTTGAGAAAGAAGGCTCATTTATACACGGTGTAACTAGCTGTATTTTCTGTAAGATTGCCATTTTGCTTCCAGGTGAAATTTGCAGTTCATTTAGGTCTGGACGACTTACCTCTTTGGTGATTGAACTCAACAACAGATTATTGAATTGAATCATTGCGACGAGATTGATATTAAGATAGTTGTGCCATTGTTCCGGATTATTCAATGCACTGCATCGTTTGGAAACATCACCCACAGTACCGCAGTTATGAAATATGAACGCAGTGTCGAACGGTCCAGATCTCTGAAATAGTGATTTGCTGAAAAAGTCCGTCTTCTCGTTTCAGTGCTTCTAAGCTTACAAAAATTCTTTGATTCAGGACCGAAACGAATGAGTTGGGGAAGCGTAGTCGACGTAGTCAATGATCGACATTCTCGCGACGAGTGACACCTCTTTGTGCCGCAATGAAGTTGCAGGAAAGGTCGTCGGTACAACACTTATAGGTGTTCTACTCTTTCCAGTGATTTGTTTTGAAATACAACAGTTCTTTCCCGGAATTTTATAATTTCTCACTTGATTTCTCATTTTCCAGCGAGAGAGTGTTGCTGTTGAAGAGTATGCAACATAAGAAATGTAGCCACTGTTGAGGCACAAGAATGCCTCTGCCTCCAAGAAATGGTGTCTCATGCAGTGTGCAGTATCTTTTTGAAAAGCAATTTATTGTTTCCGATTCTTAATGACTATGATGAGTATTTCTTGCAATAATAGACTATCAAAACCATAAGGTAAGCATCGTGATGTTTCGTGAAGCAACTTGAACAACTTCATCAACCTTTTTGGGACTGAGTGTGCCAAGACTGGTACACTGACCTTTCCGTTATTTTCTCGTCGAGCACAGGCTCTTCAGAAGACATGTGACTGTCCTTCGATAGCCAAAAAACACTTCGTTTTTGGAGCGATGCAGCCACGAAAAGAAAATCACGTTTTGCCTCCAGAGTGTATAACGGCTAAGTGCTCATGCGTGCTTGTTTTTTTCTCAAGGCAGTTTTTTTACTATGGTTTTGAGCAACCATCCACTAGTTTGACTAATGGCGATTTTGAGTATGTTTGGTTTCCAAAAAACAACCTTTTCACTGCTGCTATAGCATCGGCAAAGAGAGAAATTTGACCTTCGGCGCGGATTATTACGTTTCAAGTTAATAGCCCGTTGCTGGAGATTTATAGTGGTTTTATTTGGTTACACAAAGTAACTAATATCTAAAGAACGATAAAATAAAGTCTTTTCTACAAATGTGAAACAATGAATTCTTTTTAAAACGCAAGAAATCTCTAATCAGAAGCAAGCATAGCTGCACCTTCGAGGCGGCAGCTGAAATTGCTGCGCGCAGCGCCACTCGAGAGAGCGGGATTTTCGTTGATTGTCTAAGAAATTTCTCTCTTTTTGAGAAAGATTTTCAGATTTTAATGATATTTTGATACAACACAATTGCCACTAGATGCTCAAATGCTTTTTATGCATAGTTATCACTTATGCAAAAAGAAAAATCTGAGGGTGAGATAAAATTTTTTTTGCTCTTACAGCCCCTAAAAATTCGTTCTGTAAAAATCATACTGAATCAAAATCATCGAAATTTATGCTATTGAGCGGTTACTGAACCTTCATTAGAAAGTGATCCGCAGATCCTAGTCAAGAGAACAAAGCAAACTGAGTGTGAAATATAATATTATTCTCGCTGCTACAGCGGACTAAGAAAGCTTTTACTAGAAGCCAAATTTAGGAATGAAATCCATGAAAGTCAAGCTATCAAATGATTGCTAAAAGTTTTGGTGAGGCTTTCTCCAGCAAAAAAGACTTAGTCCCAAGAAGGTTGAATGTCGACAGCGGTATGATTTGCTACTGAACGAGTGTTTCTTTCTGCACACACAAGAGTTGTATAAGGATCATAAACATGGGGGGAGAAGTAAAGAAAAATGTCGACCACTTATAAGGCAATAGAAACGCAGAAAAATTTTCAGAGCGCAAAGAAAAATCAATTCATAGAATACATGTCAAACCAAAGGAGAGAGCAGCCTAAAACTGTCCGAAGTGCTCGGTGTGGCATCAAGCAGTTGTCACAGTGCGCACAGGGAAAAATCAGGCGCCGTCTACTCCGCGACAACGCCGAAATTATCCATCTTCGCGAGAGCATTGATAAAATGGTAGAGAAGATAAAGTGCTATGAAGAACGACATCTATCGAAAGATATGTGGTCTACAGACGATAAAGCTAATTTAACTATAGCAAAAGCTGGTTTTCGCTACGTATCTGCTAAGACTGGCAAATGATCATTATTTTGGACTAAATCTTCTCCATAAAGACCAAGTAGTTGATGGAAAATAACAAGGATTTCAGGAACAAAAAATGTTGTGCTTCCTAGTAAACATCAATCATATTCCGAAGCGATTAGACCTCACAGGTGAACTTTAGTAGAAAACAGACAAAATTTTGTTCATCGCAGTAGAAGTAACTTCAAAGTGGAACGAATCTAATGAAAACTCTTTCGGTTTCCACTTCATTGAAGATTTGCATTGCTTGAATTCTAAGCTGTTCCGATACTTACGGATATGTTCGCCTTAGGTATCTAAACAACCCTAAAGGCTGGGTATGTTCTACTGTACTATCAAGACTTGCCTTTCATCTCTCCCAATACTCCTGTGAAAGTTTTTATTGCATCATCATTTAATGAACCCATATCACACACAACTATCCATACTTGTGCCTTCTCTGAGCTGAAATCGGTTGCTAAAGATAATAAGTAACCTGCAAATAAGAGATTACGAGTTGTCCCATAATTTATCTCGCTCCCTTGCTCTCTCGTTTTGTGGGATAAGGGACATGCTGATGTGAGAACTGCTTGACAACAAGCACACAATCAATGCCGACGTCTGAGGGAAGTAACCCGGGAAGTTGGCCGCAGCAGTGCAAGAAAAACTTCTAAAACGACACAATGTCGCCTTCTCCAAGACACAGCTCGACCTCACATTGCAATTTCGGTACAATTCAGTTAGCGGGAAACAAGTGAAAAATCGACAACTTTCGCTGGACAACAGTTTTTATAACAATGTTAGTAATCTTTCAAATGCTTAAATCACTGGCTAGCGCCCTATACCGTTTTCTAGAAAGACTCTTCTATAACACTACAAAATTCAGAAGAAATTATGTTCTACATCTGCCGCGCAAGTTTACTATTACTGCGATAGAAGCACGGAAGCACATGAACGTAGAGAAAATCTTTTAATTCAGATTTCGACGTTTAATATGGAGTTTCTTCTTAAGCGGAGAGAACAATTTCTAATTGAATAACAAAAATCACACTTCCACAGGGCTTGCATGAGAGGCCATTCAATCGACGGCCGTGTTGAAACCTACCCTGGTGCCCAGGCCCCGCCTCCACCCCGTAGAATAGTCAAGATAGTCATTCTCACGCATATGAATTCAATCTCATTATCTCCGCCGCACTGCAAAGAAAATGGTCTTCACAGAAGTAAGCATAGCGTTGAAGTCTTTGAATCTTACGCTGTCGAATGACTAATTAGAGTTCAAAGGAAGAGCTCTGTCTTGCGAGAAAAAGGCGTACGTAAAACACAAATGTTTTCCTTTAATTGTCACGTTAGAATAAAAACTTTTTCGCAAAAATGGCTATGCAGTGCATTTGCCAAAGATTTGAGCTATCGAATGACTACTAACTTTCTTATGAAAAGTTCTTATACAGCGAAAGGGGTCGTTTCTTCATCAGCTCTCCTGTAACCGAAAAGAACTGCAATATTTCTTTGAAGAACTGGAATGGACCACGGTACCACCTGCACCGTTTAGAGACCCAATATTGCTTCATCGGATTATCATCTCTTCCGCACCCTGAAGCAGCATCTGTGGTGAGAACACAATTTGAAGGTTACAACCAGCTCAAGATTTTTCAACAAATAAGAACTAATCAAATAAAAATGTCCAAATGCGAAAGAATTCATGAGACAACTCTATATAACTTTGATAATGATATAACTCACGAAAACACTATAAGATTCAATAAGTAACAAACGAGAAAATGACTATCATAAAGTCATTATTATTTGAAAGCCTTTTACCTATTGAGGATATCCTGTTTCAACTGCAATAGAGCGGCTTCACTTCGGGCAGTAAGAAGAAAGGCTGGAAAGAAACTTCGAAACTGATAAGTGGCAAAAAAGAGTTTTCGAAGATTACATGATTTGAGTGGAGAGGTTTCCTGCTTTCTGAACATCTGTTTCAGGAAGAACCTAGAACTCTAGAACATGGCAAGTATTTACATGCACACCTTTGTTGCGTTTGGAGTTCATTTGTGTAACAAAAGAAGATTTGAATTTCCTCGAAAATCGCAGTTCTATATAGTATTGAAAATGTGAACCATTTGTAGCAAAATACTGTCAAAGCATAGCTGAGAAAAAGGCAGAGCATTGGGGCTTTGATGGTGTAGTGATTAACACGTGCGTACTCGGAAACCGCGGGTTAACATAATAGATGCTTCTAAGCTACACTAGTACACACAATTTTTATGACGGCTATTTGAGAAGACGCCCATTTTTTCGTTCACGCTGTTTCGATTAGGAAATTCGTTGAAAAATGTGGTCCTTTATGAACTGTTTAAATGCAGAGAACAGCTTTCGGTAGACTAGCTTTGGCAAAACTTCGGCGTTAAACAAGCAATCTTTTCAATATAATTGCTTAGCATAAACAGCAAGAGACACAATGGATTGAGACTAATTCATCGTTAACCCTTGCCCATCAAATGCGCATAGATATCTGACCAGATGATCACTTATGGGTTAAAATGTCACCTGACTGAGACAACGAGAAAAATAGATACGAATTTGTTCTTAAGTCAAGTTCAAGAAAAACTGGGCAAAACTTGGCACTGAATGAAGTCAAAATCGAATTAATCAATTTTTCAGGAGTCTGGATGAGGAAACATCGGCATAGATTGATTCGATAGCTACATCTATCCGATAGTTTCAAAGACTTTTATTTAATCAATCATATTTATTTGGACTATGATTTTGATTTCTATTCTTACTAATTTGTTTTGATTTTGATTCGCAGAACGGCTTCAGGAGTAGTTGTCGATTAGCTTTTTGAAGAGCACTATAATAGGTGGGAACAACAAACCATACCTGAATTTGGTGCTACCTGTTTCGACATTTGAATAGCAATTTCTTTCCCAATTCCTCGTGAAGCCCCAGAAATAACAACAAGTACTCGTTTACCAGCAATAACCATGATTTTTGAGGAGGATTACTGAAAGAAGAGAATTTTCAATGGCTGAACCTGTGAACTAAAAGAAAGAAATACGGCAGACAACTTCAACTGAATGAGTTGCACTGTACGAAAACTGAGCGTTTTTGTTAACAACTGATTTTATTGCTATTGTAACATTACAAAGTCCTTGCCATAGCTCTTTTGTAACGAAACAAAATTAAAAATAAGGTGAAATTCGGGCACTATACGCAGATGCACAAGTCACATACATAAGTCAGAAGGACTTCTCCCATGCGACAGATCGCTAGAAACTCGTGGGATTTTCTTGTAATGCTATGGTGGCGTACTGATATAGTCTTTGAAGTTCAACCATTTCAGTCAAATCAGTCAAATTCATAGATTAGCTTCAAATACTCACGGATTTCGATTGGCATCTTCGAAATGGTTCAAGTCGATTCAGAGCAAAAAACAAAGTTGTTTATCATTTATTACCAGTGAGATACCCAACCATTTATACTAGTAGCTTGGAATTCCGAAAAGCTGAAAGCGAAGAATTCTGCGGTGGCTTTTTAAGCGGGGATTTGTGTAAACATGTGGAGAAGAGTCATGCAGAAGTTCGATAAGCACATTGGATGAGGCAGAGTTTCATGGAACAACTTATTCAATTTCTGCAGCGCAGTAATATGATACAAGGAAACTCGCTCTTTCCAGCCGACCTACAATTGAAGCTAAGTTTAAAGTATTTCATTATTTTATTGCAGTTATCTGCTGTGATTATTTTCTTCTGGTTTAAGAGATTGTAAGTGACAATTCTGTTCTCTGTCGACTACGAAATTTATCACGACTTCTTTTCGGTGCAAATTTGGAAATGAATATGTCAGCTGTTGTATGGGCTTTAATTTCTATCCTACACTGTGATGTGCAATCGATTTAAATAGTTTTTGCCACAAAATAAAAAAGGTGCAGCGCACATTTTATAGCAATGACATCTTATTCGTTCAATTCGTGCATCCGGTCAGTTTTCACATCTCTGAAGCTGCCAAGTGTTCAAATGAACGTCCTGAGCAATACGATCCAGGGTCGCTGGTGCGATTCTGCCTCATTACACTGTTTGATGAGGTCGATTGCATGGCGTAGACCTTAAACATTGATAACGGCTAAACACATTAGCCTTCACCAGTCATGGTACTACTTAAGTCGATCATTTCTTATTCGGAATACTCTCTGGCTTTCATAAGCGATCAATACATCTTTTCGTATCTATTGGTGTAAATTAATTAGACTTAGACCTCTTTCAGAATGTAGCAAATCCCGACCTGCTCTTTCGTCAATCTTGCCCATTCATTCTAATCATCCGACCGATTCGTGGTGCTACACAACTTATTTACATATGAGTCACAAAGATGCGCGAATATTGAGAATTAGTTGATGAAGTGAATTTTTTAGGCATTTCAGAAAACCAGTCGTTGTCATACACTGATTTCGGTGCAAAAGTATGGCGGTCTCAGACCGTTAGTTTTTGAATGATTATAACTAGGCTCAAATGCATCCATCAATTAATTCTTGACAACGAAACAAAAAAAAGAGAGCTTGTTCATTTCTGCACCATAAAGTCAGCGCCTCGGCATTCGACGAACTCTCGAAAAGCATTTTCTGCATTCTGTTGTTTGAGAGCGCTTTGTGTGCAAGTAGTTCTCGAGACCTGGAGACGTGATAGTCGGTGGGTGCGAGGTCGGGACGAATATTAAGGATGAGGCAAAACTTCGTAGTTCAGTTCGTTCAACTAATGAAGCGCTCGTTGTGCCACGTGTCGCTGTCGATAGACTATAAGTGCACCGTCTTTGCTTTTCTTTTTGACTGCTTTTGAGACCCCTGATCAATAGGATCTGATAACATATTTTGAGCCTTTTATGAGGTCTGTAATGGCATTTTTATAGTGCAACACACGTGTTTCGACCTTTCAGTCTCATCAGTTGCACGGTACCTATTCATATCAGCCAATCCCATGCAGGAAGGACCCCTACATATAAAGTTTATCAACCACGACCAATCGAGTGTAAAACACAGCACGACGGGTGGTCTTTTCATCTTGCGGCAGTGTAAGTTGCTCGTCGTCGATTTCTTTGACATGTGAATGGTCTTTCCTACATGGGATTGGCTGGACTGAAGGCACCGTGCAACTGAATAGGCTGAAAGGCCGAAATATGTGTTTTGCACTATGTAAGTGCCATAAGAGACTTCATGAAATTCTCATGATATGTTATCAAATTTCATCGTCGTTACTTTCGCACCAACCTTTTCATCCCTTTAGTTCGCCTCATAATCGCGAACGACAGGTAGAATGGTCGACGTTGAGCTTCTCTGCAACATCTCGTGCAGTCTTGAGAGGATCAGCTTCATGATTGCTTTCGATTGGTCGTTGTGAACTTCCCATGGCCGGCCACTATGTACCTCATCTTCAGGTCTCGCGACTCCTTCACAAAATTTTTTGGCCCACCGCTGAACTGTACGTTCGTTAACAGTTCCCGGACCCAATGCGTTGCTAATCTTGCAAGTTGTCTCTGATGTTTTATGGCCGATTTCGAACTCAAGGTCTGGAACGGCCATTTCTTTTGTACCCCATCAACGTCCTTTTCATAGTCTAGAATGGTTATAAATAAAAGTAAGTAAAAACATCATAAGCAGCAGAACATAAAGAGAGAAATGCGCAGTAAGAGGATATATAACATGACCGCATTAATCTCAGGCATTTCAATATCAAATGGCAAAATTCAACAGTGCATAAACCGCCGCTAATTTTTCGCCGATCCAATAATTACAGGTGTGTTCGCGTAAAGAAGTGTTCAGAGCATGAGGCGGTAATGTCAAACCAAAAGTGGAAGCGATATACGTTTATGGAACGTCTGATAAGATAAGCAGAAGGCTGCAATGATTGATCGGCGATTATCGCCATTGAAAAGCACTCCTCTGGTACCTAAACACTGTTGGCGAATAATGTAATAACATCTTTGTAATTATGCAGTAAACTAATACTGTGAATGTTTTCAACAGTTGACACACAAGCAATTACATAGAGTACAAAAGTAATTCCAGGAATAAAAAAAAATTAGCAAGATACTTGCTTTTGAATTGAACTATTACATTATCTGTATTATCTCATTGTAGATATAAAGCGATCTGTAAATGAAGCTCCGACACTTGAGATTAGCATGATTTAGAAATACTGGAAGAAGCAGGAAAACGTTCATAACTGGTTAAAATATAGAAAAGAAGGCACACTTTTACTTCCCTTTGTCGAGTATCACAGTGCACTTCTAAAGTAAATCTTTTTTGAATTGTCACCAATGATGAGCACAGGAAAAATCGGCAGTCTAAGGGCTACATTGTTACTAGAAATTTCCATGAATTCCTTACTTTTGTTCTATTCTTCATATTTCTCAGTGGTTTTCTTGAGTACTGCATTTCTCGATATCACCTACTTTGATATTGAATGGTTTATCTTCACGACTAGAGCACGTTCCAGGAAAGATTTAGGAAAAATTCACTCGTTCCTTAAGCAAACAATCGCTGTCCTTTGTTTCGAAGAAAGAATGTTTTCGGTTGTTGCAACTGCAGTGACGTAGGCGGCATAGCGCAGTGATGAATGATCCAGTGTACAAGCAAGCAACGTGCTATTTCGATCCCCTCCCTAACATTTTCTTGCAATCAATCAACTTAACATTTCGGAACGCTTGGTTTGCCTACCTCGAATTTTGTAAAGATAATCATCTCAATCAGCTTTATACGACATTATGAAGATGACAAAATCCTCAAGACAGCAGCCGAATCAAGACGTATATTTTCGGAGACTCTGCGAACAAAGATTGCCAGGAAACGAATCAAATGCCGGAGGTACTAAGATCCGCACGTAAACAACGATGACGGGTTGTGTAAAATTAGAATAATTTGTAATGACATTTTTTTTCAGTGGGAAGCATGATCACCTCTCATCAGTCGATAGTTTACAGTTCAACGTTCTGGTTAACAGCACCCGGCATGCAGATCTCCAAGGCATCCATCCTGTTATACAAGCGACTTTCTCAAGTGGTTTTCAGGTAGCTAAGTGATAGGTCTCTCAGGTCTACACCACTGAGCACCTATCCGTTAAGAATCAGTCGTAGTAAGGCTCCTTCCAATCTACAACGGAGAAGGTGCCTTACCGGGTTTGGCAATGGGCTTCACTTATCGGAAGTATATCTTATGAAATTGTAGTTCTACATTATTAGTTTCCACCACCCTTTCAGTTAATGAATTTTTTTGCAGGATTCTTCCGCTGAAGTAGAAATAGGGACCAAAGCCGAATATATTTATTCCATAACCACTTCGAGAAAATTGGCTCAATAAACGAGAAAACACGATTGATTAATAAAATCACAGTTAGAGGGTAAGCCAGTTATTAGCTTCAGCAATACACTAAAAATTCATCCGCATATTATCCTTCTAAAAGTAGTATTTTGTAAAATGTTTTTTGAGTCACATTCTCACAACGTCGGCAATAGTAATGCACAGGAAGTGTTGGAAATGTGTTCTTCATCCACAATGTGCTTTTTCCCACTGATATACAAAGAATTTCAGGACATATGGGCGTTCCCTTTACTGAAAATACCTATATGCAACTCTACTCGATAACATTCCATTTTCATAACGATGAAGTGCTTATAACCTCTAAATACTACTACATAAATGCCTATATATTTGCTATGAAGTTGAAAGAAGGCGCTAATTAATTCGAAAAAGAACATCTAAAACATAAACATGGCGAACGATAGAATACTGGCGATGTATAATGAAGTCAAACGTAGAAAGAGCACCTATATTTAGCGAGTAGTAAGAGAGTCCAGTCGAACAGTGTGATGATACTGATGACTCAATGAATAAATTTGCATAGAATTTCCCTTACCGCAACGTGAAATCAGGTAGAAGTACGATCTTCCTCGAATATATATATATATATATATATATATAAATGTTTTACATAGAATCAAAGATATCTATTATATTGCAAGTTTTAAGATAGCGCGGCTTGTTGCTGAGACATAAATTAATCTTCTTGTGCGCTTAATCATGTTATGACGAACACAGAGAATTCCATAGAAATAGGGTTACTGTGAAAATAATGTCCAAAGGAAGCTGTGTGAAAACACCAGTCATCGCAACGTTCAAATGATGGATAAGTCCGTGTTAATGAAGCGATGATCGAAGAGTTAAAGATCCGTTTCTTAACATTCGTTCTATTGAGTAAATGGTATGAAAATGTACTTCATTGTATCAACGAGAAATCAACTCTACTGCAAACGCGAAAGTGACCTTAGTTGTTTGCCATCTTTGCTGTCACTAGTCGTTAGCACATTTCATACGGGGCGTTACAGTGTCGATAGTTATCATATTTACACGCTTCATGTGCACACAGTTCGTTATGCAAGGCCCTTTTACCATTTTCTAACCCCTTAAATTAAGCCGAGTTGAGCGCTTTTTCAAGTCCTTTTTTCGAATTTGCTAAACCGAACAGTAATAATCTCAACACCTCATGAAGTCGGTTCGCCCCATCTCTAACGTTTTCAATGTGCACTTCGATTTTGCGCCAAAGACACGACTTGAGCATAGCCACCCAAAGGAACATGGGAGCGGTCGCAAGTATGTTAAGTGCACCTCGTAATCAATACAATGTAGTGTGAATAGTACGGGAAAATTCGGCTCCATATGGAAAGTTCAACTTGAATGGCAATCACTTACGTCATGGAACCATATAATCTCAAAGCTGGTGACCCAAATATGTGAAATTTTGAGGCAGTTCGTCAGACAACAGTTGAAGAGCGGTGAATGCAACAGGAAACACTCGTAGTGGTCTCATGGAGTATATGTCGGCAATGCTAATTGCGGGCGTTTTGCAACACGTTATTTACTACGCCTGGCCTCAAACATTTGTTGCCGAGACGTGCGCCCACATCGTGGCACACGGCAAAGTACAAAAGTTAATATTGTACGCTGTTTGTTGTGCTATGTGCTTTAGTCATTTTAAAATATTGTACTTTATTTGTCGAAAGCCGATCTTGTCCTCAGTGTCATTTTTGAATATATTTGTTGTATATGTGATGATTGTGAGGTTCAAGAATTCCTAGCGAAAAAGTCGAAAATATACAGTATTTTCAATAAATATTGGTTTTTGAAACACGTAAGCACAGTGCCCACGAACAGATGAATTTCGGTGCGCCACATGGCGGCACACGATGTTTGTATTGAATTGAGTAGTAGTGCAATGGCTTTCCCAAAGATATTGGGTGTCCTATCTTAAGTCTCATCGACCACTGGAAAATTGAAGAAAGAGATGGCAGCGAAAAGTCTGACGTTTTCAAAGCTTTCTATTCCTTTCGCCACTTGATAACGCAAAAAGCACAACGCTTCGTTCTCCAAATTTTTACGAGCAAGGTAGCTTTGAATTTCTGAGCAATCAGTCTAGTCGTAATAGTAATCATTTCATCATCTACGTCATGTGGTGTATCAATGCGAGACACTAAATCACCTTCAGTCAAGCACACCTCTCGTGCGCCAACTACACTCTCTTAACAAAGACGTTGCTAGAGTCGTGGCATCTCGCCAAACAGCAAATGTTTTTATGCTTTGTTGCTTTCGGTGATCGTATACATGAAAACCTCAACACACATCTAATGAGACGTCGAACGGCATATTTTATTTCGGTTTTCCTTTAAGGCTTTACAACATCTACTGAATGATTGCGAAGGGAGAAATGGTACGAAGCTGAGGAGTTTTCGCTATTACATTGTTTTGAATCGTCCCACATTACATATGTTCGTCTATAGAAGCTAGCTGCTTAGCTGCCTTCTCCTTTTGCATGCTTTAGCTTGTTCAGGGCTAATTTCTTCTGCATAATCTTTGTAGGAATTTCTCACAGCGGAGTGTAATGTTTTCTAACAGTTCCTCTTCCTATATAGTGTTTATAGCTCAGAAAGTCATTTAAGTGTGATAAACGGAAGCCTTTACTCCGAATGACTTTGAAGAACGCCTATCTTATCTACATTTGCCACTATAGCATACAGGAGTTGCCCAATTAATGGAGTTTGCTCTCTTTCGGCATCAGAAGCTCATGTTTTCTTCTGCGATCCTCTTCGTTTCAGCTGTCAACGGCTACTGTCCACTAGTTGTGAGTAGGACGCAAAGCGTCTATGGTTCAGCTGATTTTCAACATACTGAAGGTCTTCAATCGTTGAACACAGCGCACGTCAGAAACCCAGATTTCCCATATCATCGACATCATAGGATATTAATAGCATCACTCTTGATGCTACATCCGATAACCTGATGAGCGATTCTATTCTGACTGATATAGTGTCCAGGCTATCCAGTACACCGTGATAGGAAGTATCGTCAAGTCGAAAGAGTGGGAATATCATCATATTTGTCTTGACTATATCCTCAGTGGTTTCATTAATTTCTTAGGCTTTTGGAATCCTCTTACTCAACTTGCAAATCTCTGGGATCAAACCGTCAGCCATGTTGACTTTTCGAACCAAATGCCCATAGTTGGGAATACCTAAGAGATTTACCGCGTTGGCTTGCGTCGGTTGGGCGAGTGTACAAGCACCACTGATTCTGCGAATATATCGAGTTAAGTACAGAAAGTATATATTGATTCAATACAGCAAAAATAAGAATTACAGATCCTGAGTTTACCACTTTAGTTAATAGGCTCACTTCATATTAGCCATCTGGAAATGCACCACATATTTTCACGATAATCACCGGTGATGAAGACCCGTCGAAATAAATGTAACTAATCCTTTAGCGGAAGCCATTTTATCTTTTGGGGACAACACACCTTTCTCGCCCTTTCTTGACACTTTTAGTAAACACTCGATTGCTTAAATCTCGACGATGCTTGGTTTCTGAAAAGACCGTGTTAGTGCGCTGCAAATATAGGTTTTACCTTCGCAGCGATTTCTAGGCACCAGGCGATAAACTCATTGATCAGTACAACCACAGTGATGGTGAGACAATGTGAACGTAAATCAGAACGATGGTGGTTCGAGAATGACTTGGAATCTTAGTTGTACTTCAAACCTATAACTATCCTTTCCCGAGTGTCAAATGCTATTCGCTGCACTAATCGATGACCTGGCTACTTTTCTCTCACCCATTTTTCAACTTTATCGGTGCTATCAGCAATTATCCGTCAACGGAAATGATCTGGAGACACAAATTGGCACAGAGCTCAGGGCAGCTGAAGCTGTGGTCGAATTCACAATTACAAGGTTTATTTGCTGCTTAATATCCGCTGTCTCTTTTTAGCCTTTATCTTGAGAAATAATGGCTGCAAACAAAAGTTGAAACATTGATTAATCCTTCTTAATCGAGTATTTAGCAATTCACAAGCTGAAGCTATGAAGATTTCGTTGTTCAAAGGTTGCTATTGAAACTATAACTCTGCCCACACTATTGTAACAATCCTATTGCTCTATTTTGGCTTTTCAGCTTCATCAGCAGATCTGTGCCTCAAAGTTCAGTCAATTCCTTGTAAGGAGATATACCCCCTACATATGAAGGAATCGACGCCGTGTTATTTACACTCCACTCACGGTAAAAGGATCACTGTGGCGTTCTTTCGGAGTAACTGATTGTAGCTTGTCGGTTGCTTGACTAACGGCTATTGCGCCAGAAACGGAGTGGTTAATTTGCCTAAGCGCGATTGAATATTGGACATATGTGTAATGCATGCTATCTCTAACCACTACCCATTAGGCATCCATGATGGAAGATAAGTAGTGATATCATGCTGCGTACTAAAGGACATCTTGGTAAAAGCCTACTCAATGGTATTAGTATCAAAATTCTGTGCTTAGATATGGAAGAAAATAGCAGAGCTATTATGAATAAGTTTTCCGCACTGCTACCGAATATTTTCGCCTGGCTGCTTCGATAATTCTAACGAAAACAACAATAAGAACAAAAATTACAGTAACAATGGAGACAACAGTAGCGACAACAATAGTAATGATATTTATAGTATTATAATGATGTCTAATGGCTATAATGTAGTACGATGATAAGGTTAAAAATTGCGATTTCGAGCATGGCTTCAGCATAGACAGGGTTTACGAAAATTTTATGCTATTTAGATCAATCATGTTGACGAATGATTGCTGACGGCCACCGAATATATCAAAACACGGCTGGGAAAAAAGCATAGCGATGACCTAGATTGTGTTATTGAAAACTTAATGGCCTCGGAATAACTGATCACCGGTTCGAAGCCACCTCATGTTCCAAAGTTTTGCAAGTAATTCAGACTTTTTGATTATCACGACTGACGCATACATTATCAATTCCTACTTCCTTCATTGCATGTGTCGGCGTTGGCCAGTATTTCTGTTCGGTTAAGCGACCAAGGTATGCTTAACAATTCAAAACCCTTAACGTCTGGTTGTTGACAGCTTTCATGCCTTATTAGAGCATATGAGCTTGGTGCTAAGCAACGGCATCAGTAGTGTAGTTGCTAGTATGTACGCCCAGCAAATGTAAAATGTGGGTTCAAATCTCGCGTGGAGTATCGAGTTTTGCTTTTCATTCAGCATTCTCAAAGCAACATGGTTTAGGAAATGCTTGATCACTTATGAATACGCTTCTGCAAGATACTTGTGAGGAACGAGCTATAAACTTTTCCATTGCCCGGTATCGTTTTCACATTATTTTTCGGTAGTATTCGGAGTCTGAGTAGTTATTCGATAGTTAAACAATTTAGATTCTAATGATGTGTTTGGTTTCAAAGAACAAGTTCTTATTGGGCTATAACTGCCCAAAAGAAGATTGAGTTTCGCAGTTTCAGATCATCACCGTGATCCGCACCTTTTTTCAATCCATTGAGAAAAACGCGCATTTTGATCTCTCCTTAAATTCTACGAACTATCTTTTAGCTCAAATCTCAAAGATTTCAATCCTCTGTATCACCTGACGTCCCGCTGATCGTCGACTGACTCGAGCGGGCACCAGCAACACTTCCATTTTTCCCATTGCGTGCAAGAGTAGCAGAGTGGGTCCTCCTCTCTCTGGAGATTCGTTGAGCATGATTTCTTTCTTCTAAGCTTTTCGTGAGAAATTTAACCATCGTGTCAGCGGTGTTCCTGTGGAGCGTTCGATATCCCGAAGAATCCAGTCGGTAACAGTTCTCGTCCATCGGTTGTCTTTGAAGCGCATTACGTGTCCGGCCTAGCTTATTTTCGATAGTATGGCGTGTAGAACGGCGTCTTGATCTTCGCTCGTTGATGTAAGTCAAGACTTCGAATAAAAATTTCGTTAGTGTGTTTTTGTTTTTTATTTTCGAGATGACTTTCTTATTGCGCTGTAACAACAAAAATGATATCATTTTTCTCAATAGAACATATCTCGCTGAACAAAGCTTTCCCTTTAGACTTCCAGTAAGCATTCAATAGCTTGAATCTCGTCAATTACAATGATTTATTCGATTATTACATAGGACTTTTCAATGCGCTGTAGCAGCTAAAAGAATGTTAAGTTTCGCAACAAACCACTGTGCTTAGACGGTGTCGAAAATCAAAATTCGCGTTTTTCTCAAGTGATCGATAAAGATGTGGATGACTAAAAAGATCTGAATTTGCGAAGCCCAATTTTCTTTTGACTTTTGAGTTCCTTTTTTTGCTTTTTGTGGCCCTTTTAGAAAACTAAATACATCATTAAAATCTAAAGGATTTAAGCTTTCGAGTACTCACTGAAGGTCTAAAAAAGCTTCGTACAGGGAGGAATATTTGACTGAAAAACGCAATTTCACTCTAATTGTCAGCGCAATAAAAAAAGAATTTTATGAGATTTAGCTATCGAATTACTACTCCGACTTAAAAAACCACTGAAAAGACTTACTTTCCACGAGCGGTGGAACTCGGGCCGGGTAACGGATATGAGCCAAATATGCAGCGTTGTCAATGTGAACATTTGAAAACAAAGACAACGGGGGTTTCAGAATGAAGCTCATTGTCATCACACAGGATTCTACACATCAGCGCAAAACTATTGATATTGACGTTGAGGAAAAAAATTCTGGTAAATCGAACGGTGATCCATAGAAAGAAGTGTCTTGTTATCACAAGTGAAATTATAGTGCTTCTAGATTTTCTACGAGAGCAATGTACATCTTTGCCACATAAAACGCTGCAGCTGATCTTCAACAATTAGCAGAAGCCTCGAAAGCAACGGAACGGTGCGTGTTTAAAAGAATCTGTATACCATCTGAACGAATTTAAGTATAGAATTTTTCTGCATAACTTATGATGTATGTGACTGAGTGGATTGCGTGACAGTTTGACCTCTCCAGCATCTGAATTAGAAGAAACTACCAAAAGTCAGTTTATTACCGAATAAATCATGTCATTAACAACTTTATGTCCGCTCAAGAAGAAAACACTGACACTGTCAGGCAGAGTCAACGATTAAAGTCTACTTTAGATGACAAAAGAGGAGCGAGATGAAGATGTTGTAAACAACGTTCCAGCGATTAGTGGGACATTACCATGCTTGAAATGGGCGGAAAAGGTCGTAAGGTCAAGGCACCAGGCAATTCTTTCTCGCCTGATGGTGATGAATAGGTATTGATAGCATTGAACTGGGTCAATCTCTCGAATTCAGGCAAAATTATTTGAAATTGCTCTCATGACAAGAGTAAATATTCTTATTTATATGCTTATTTTGCAGTTAAAGTGTAAAGTCAGTAAACTAGGTAGTAAGTGAAAGGCAGTAAAAATCAGCGCTTCCTAAAGGGGAAGCTCGTTTTTTAAACAACGAATGTGAGAGTCGTTCAAACGAAAGAGTATAGAGAAATGAATAATTAGGGTATGTCCAGGCTCTGAGAAAGGCGATCGCGCCGAAGCGTCAACCATCGATCAACAATAGCGACAACTACTACTACAACCATTATTACTGCTAACACCAATCTCGCGTCGGTTAAATAATCAGGTTAGTCATTGTTAGATCCACCGTTCGTTTCCCTTTTCCTAATGGTCGGTAGGTGTTTCTGTGTGTGATATTGTGATCAGCACATTGCTTATATTGTCTTGTATTTGGAGCTCCAGTGCTTAGCAGTAACAAATGAAGTTTACTTGTGCGCGTTATTTGATGACTAAGGTAACTGCAAGCGTCAGTTTGAGACAAAATTCAAAAAACCAAAAATGAATCGTGAGGAGGACTGCCTTGTGATCACACGTGACTTTCTCCAGTATTTTATGAAGATTTCTAGTCATGTACATTTCTTACTCATTTAGAACTCCGTCAAATAACTGAAAGACATAAATAACGGAGCTGAAGAGTGCTAAAATAGCACCGATAAAGTCAAAACATGGCTGAGACGAATGCAAGGCAATGACTTTAGTAGTGGAGTGGATAACAAATGGGTCGTGGAAAGAGCAAGAGCGAGTTTGAAGCTCAACTGATGTTCCTACTTCTCTTCATCAACTGTGGTTTTAAACGACATAGTGCCCTTCCATGATAAAGAGTAAACACTAAATGAAATACACAACATTGTGAAAATCATGAGTCTTCGGATAAGCTGTTTGTTGCGGTTCTTTCTCTCTAGTTTATGAAAGTGATTGGCCGATTAGATTACCAGTTAATTTGATTTGTTCCAGGCTCTGGAGAAGTGCAGGCCGCCGAAACGTCATGCATCATTGAATAAATCTTGTTTATGACAACGTGTTTGCTCAAAAAAGTCACAGTAAGAAGTGATAGAGCTAAACCGCATTAACAAATTTTTTTCATACCTCATCACAGAAGGGGTACCGAAGTGGTAAAATAAGTCGTCCAAGTTATCAATAACACAGCAAAAGAGTCAAAATTGAGAAATACACTGGCGTGTACTACCACTTCATCAACAGTCATCGTTTTTAAAAAACCAAGGTTTAGCATTGAATGTACTAGAAAAAAATATTATAAACTAACCATTGTCCGACTTTACCAATCTGCTCTAAACCAAATCAGAGGTTCAGTTGACGAGGTCACACTCATAGGCTAAACCAGTTAATCGTACTGTAACGTAGTCGCCACAGATGTCAATCCATATCCTAATTACTGATGAACGACTCAATAATTCCTGCATTTGCAAAGAAAAATTGTTCATTCATAAATTAGTTGAACACCTAGCTAAATAAAGTTAGTTCAGTGTCATTTGTTACGGTAAAGAAAAGCGAAAAACTTCAAAATATCTTGAGGATCAAAATATTTTCCTCATATATATCTATATATAAATATATAGGAGCGCATGTGACCAGTGGTTAAAGGTGCCCTGCGTCGCACACGAGGTCGGTGGTTCGATCTCGCGCGAGTACCAGCAACACTTTCATTTTTCCCTATCGCGTGCAACAGTAGCCCAGTGGGTCCTCGTCGCTCTAGGGATTCGCTGAACTTCATATCTTTCTTCTATAGCTTTCGTGAATAAATCGGACCAACGGCTCGCTGGTCTTCCTGTAGAGCGCTTGATGTCCCGAGGAATCCAGTCAGTAACGGCTCTCGTCCATCGGTTGTCGTTGAAGCGCATTACGTGTCCGACCCACCTTATTTTCGATATCCTAGCGTGTAGAACGGCGTCTGTGATTTTCGATCGTTGACGTAGGTCGGAACTTCGGATCCTTTCTCTCGTTTGCGAGATACGGGATACTCCTAGCATCGACCTTTCGACTGCGCGTTCGATAACGCCAGGGGATCTTTCATCCTGCTTACGTAGCGACCAGGTTTCTGCTGCAAACGTTGGGGCAGGGATAATAGTCGAGTCGAAAAGGTGGGCACGAAGTCGGATGTTCTTTGTTCTCTTCACTACATCTGCGATGCTCTTGATTGTTCCCCAAGCCGCTCGTTTCCACCTGCTCAACTGTGGAGCTAGGTCGTTTATCATGTTGACTTCTCGACCTAGACAGACGTAACTGGAGCATTCGGAGATTGCCGTCCCGTTGAGCGTGAATGGGGCATTCAAAACCCATCCGATCCTCATGAACATCGTTTTCGTTAGATTTAGTTGAAGACCTATCTTCCCTCAGGCGTTATCGAAATCGGTCAATATAAGCATATGTATTTATTTATTTATATTTATATTTATATTTATCTATTTATACATATATATACATATGTACTACCTTTTGTTTATTTGTAATAGTATACGAAACGCGCAGGAGAGATTTGGCGCAATACTAGAGGTGCTGTGCTTCGCACATAAGGTCGATGATTTGATCTTGCGCTCATGGCTCACCAAGCCAATTATCCCTTCGGGGTCGGTAAATTGGTACCAGACTAGTCTCAGACTTGTCTGGGAGGATCAGTAGCACTGACCCGATACAGCGGGAGGCCACCGGGAGTCATGGTGAAGGCCAGATATGCATTCAATCCCCTCAAACGAAGTTGAAAGTTGAGGACGAGTGCATGGCTAATCCTTGAGGTAATGATCAACGCCTAGAGCTTTATTCTTCATCTTTATACGAAACGTGCTGGTGTAGCCGTTCAAAAATTATCGTCAACACTGCAAAACGAATTTATAGCCCTCATTGAGATCGTGGTGTCGTCAAGTATCCTGTTATATTGAATTTCATGTAGCGAAAATGTCTGAAACTCTTTGCAGTTAGAAAAACATTCAAATTTCAGCACGGATTAGGAAAAGGCTCAATGATGGATAGTAGTTGTTTTGATCTGCACTTTACTACTTGACGTGATGGGATAGTCTTTTGCTCATATGCCACCTCATACTTATTTGTGTTCAAAAGGTAGTCCTAGTAAATTTCCTTACTGTTCCCTCGTAGTGAGCTTGAGACATACGGCTCAGGGTGATAGTGACAAATGTGCTCTTTTGACAAAGCCCACTTACCTAACTGGGAGCTCGAGACAGGCCTAATGAGATCTTGATTTGTTCTTATCAGTAAAAAACTACGCATTGGGCTATATTCATTGATATGCAGGTGTTCCTACGCACTTGACATATTGCTATGCGAAGTTGCCAAAGATCATCATAACATGATTTCGTGTCTACTATTTTGCCTCATGATGGCTTGCATCACTGACTACACCGATGTGTCCCTAACCGCATGGCAAATTGATGCAGTGAAGTTCGCACATTGTGGTTTTTGGGGAAAAGTCGCGCAATGGCAATGATGCACTCTTAGAAATACGGTATTTGCATAGCTCGGTCCAAGATCACCATGCCTACCTCTCCGTAAATTGATATCAAATTTGATTTCACCAGCGCTCAAGCTTTCAAAATCTCATCTTGTTGTCTTACCATTGTACTTCGCCAAATGCCATTCTCTTTCCGGTTGTACCTCGTCTATAGTTCTATCTTCCCCTTTCTAACCAGTACTCTGAATCTGTATACCATTTTTAACTGTGATGAGATAAACGAATTGTTCATATACAATCCATCTTGTCCAATGGAGCCTATGTCTTCAAAATAAAGCAAGCCAACAGCTATCCAAACCCGTAGACGATTCTTGGTTTGACTTCGCATATAGGTAGCATAATAGTAATGACCACTAGGGCCATACACAGATGACTTTTTCGCTCGCTCTTATTTATTTACATCTGGCAACCAGATGTCAATACTTCCAACACAGCCAATCTTTACATCTACTAAATCTGTTGCAGCAATTCTTGCATTCGATTCATTTTCTTACATCCTTCATATACGAAGGGTTCCTATAGACTCTAGCTTATGCATTCGGCTTATTTGGGCATAGTCGTTTTCTTCTTAATTGTAGTAGAATGCTGGTGGCAATTCTTGCTGGTGTCCTGAGACAGCCGCCCTAGAGCGTTACCACTGGACCAGGAAGACTGAATTGTTTTTAGGCAGACTGATACCGATTTTCTGACTTCGGAGGAAGGAGAGGCTTATTGGGCCCGGAGCGATGTTCAATCAACACCGGACTTGTCATGAATGGCATCACTGCCACTGCACTACTCGTCTCTCGATCTCGACTACAAGCTATGAACATTTATACAATTGTAGCAATAGTATACCTCCAATCGTAGTCAGTTTATCCATATAAGAGTGACTGTAAGGGTCCAGTGATATGAGTAATATATCATAAAAAATCCATCACTCATTTTCGAAATCATCTTCGTCTTTATCATCTTCATCTTCATTATTGTCACCATCATCATCATCATCGTCGTCGTCGTCGACTCACGTTGCTTTAGTTGTTTTGTAACTACCGCAAGAGATTTCCTACTGTTATCATCGTTCTCAACTTCTTTTTTTGATAAATTGTAATAATGGTCCTCCGAAAATCACAAGTATAATCCGCCTTTTGTAAACGTGAATCAAACACAAGAAATCAAGCTTAGTCGATCGTTGAGCACTCCTTTTATCCTCTAATCGATGATTTATGATTATGGGAGAGGCTTATACAAGCATGTTGAAAAATACAACTTACTTGCTACAAACCCAACCACGAAAAAGCAATGGTATCCCAGGCACACTGTGCTCGAGGTTTCGTTCTCACATAAAAGAAAGAAATGTTCCGCATTGTACGAGGATACATAAAGGCTATATAATAGTGGGAAAGAGTAAAAATGTTCGTAAAGTGCTTAGGAAAGCAAATTACAGAGCGGAAATTTCAATGAAAACAAGCGTCGTCATTTTTAGGGCACTCGGTAATGTGTCTTGAGTTCGGGCATTAAATTTGGTGTAGTTTCCTTCAGAAGCCCTAAGCATCGCCGTCATTCAGAATGCAATAATACTTTAGGGGTCCGGAGACATTACTGGAAATTCATTTTCTTAATGTTTCTCTTATAAAAACTGGCGGCATATAGCTTTTGTTCTGAAAATCAACCATATCACATGACTCTTTGCTGCTTAGCACTACCGTCTTAAACCTCTTCCGAACTAATGGAGTGCTAAGTCGTCATTTTAGTTTATTTTGCTATTAACGTACCTCATGTTATTCTGATTGTTCGCACGCTGCCTACAATGAGAATGAAGTTTTTTTCTGAGTACGCTGCACAGAAATGCCCTCGGGATTTAGCGTTTTTTAGAGAGAAAGTTTAATGCGTTTGTTAGTGGGTGGCGATTATTTTGTTGTATTTACAGATTTACGCGAGGTTGTTATTCAAGACTGTTCTAACTAATGTTTTTCTGCCTTCGTCTCTTAGAGCGTCAATGATTCGAGTAATGCCTACTCACAACAATTCATTCGTATAATGTGAATCTTTGTAGCCGTATCGAATTGGATCCAGTGGAGTGGAAATGACGTGATCTTATTCTTCCTACCTTTTCACACTAGAATAAATATTCAGTGAATTTCGATACGCTTTTGAAGACACATTATGGGTGAAGTTTCCACAGTATCGCCTTTAACAGAGCCACGACGATTCGGACCAAGTGCCCTCAACAGTCGTTCTTGCTAATGTTAATCCTCTTGGCAGCCGTGTTGGAATAAATTGTAGAAAGGATCACTGCGCGAATGAAGTAGCGTCCTCAGCGTTGCCCTTTTATGTAGGATTTTAGTCATTTCAAGGTGACTTATCATCATTCGGAATTTCTCCAGAGTACAGGACGGTCTCCAGGCAATTTTCAACCGATACTATATGTTCTTCCGGACAGAATCCGTCCTGAAAAAGTTGGTTTAGTACTACCTGACATAAGCTTGATTTCCGACAAGGTTTGTGTGCGGCGCGATCTACTACCACTCAGTAAGATTTTTTTTTTTCAAGGTGAAATTTAAGCATTTTCTGTGTTGTGCTATATAATCGGCGCTTGCCATACAGTGGACAATTGTCTTTTTTGACTATAATCATGATTGGGAATGGTTTCTGACGGAGAATGATTGAAGCAAATGCTTTCTTTTTTTTCAGAAGGGATTACTCTCACACAATAAAACTTCACGAGTGCTTGAATTTTCGTTTTATTCTTGAAGCTTTAGAATTTCCTCTTTGCATATTCCGCAAAACTCTTTTGATAACGTGTTGATTTTTCATGTGACACCTTTTTGATGCATGTTCTAAGTCGATTCACTCAACAGTTAGATTCCCACATATTTTATTCAGATGTGCTATTTTCATAGTCGTTTTTCGAGCTCATGTGCACTTAATATTTGTCGAAACACGACGCACGAGCAATAATACTCTACGAGTGGCGGCTGGGATTATAAAAATGTGCTCGATAGTTGTCGGCCTCCCAGCTCTTCTCTCTCTACGAGTCCCCACGGGCGTCTTGGAAATAAAAGCCGCAGTCGTTGCCGGGTGTGGCGGTTGCTTGGTTGCTGAGGAGATTTTTCATTTTGCAGCCATCTTTGGTGGTTTCATTCATGGTTTATAAAGATAAGAAGACTGGTGTTTGTATGTTTTGGTAACGGAGGCTGTTCCCCCTGAAAATGATTCCTATATGAGTACCGTTATCACTTCTCTATAACTGCTACCTTCATGTACATCTTCTTTCTAAATAAAAAGGAAGGCTTCAATAGAATTTTACTAAATGAGATGAGAACTACTTCAATTTTTTTTTGATTTTAGAATGGATTGTTGAGGATGTGAAGATAGTGGAGTACTGCACCATTCCCTCCGTACTTTATTCCATGCATTATCGAAGTTCATAACTTGTCAGCACCGTGTAGTTTGAAGAAACTCTTTAGCATTCTTCATATGCTAACTATCATTTATATATATACATACATATATAAAAAGTTTTGTAATGTTCTTCTTGTTTATAGGCCCATCTTTTTGCAAATTACAAACACTGAGTTATTGAATTTCCATGGTATATCGAGGGCCCCATAGGTGTCATCGTGGGCTCGGGTTTCATCTCAGTGCCTCATTATAATAGCCATCACTGTTACCGAGATGTCGTCGCAATTAGCGGAAAACGTAAGGTTTTTTATTATAAAGGCTGGACTCCAAACCCACCAGGTACTCCTTTGTACTTGTTCGCTTCTTTGTTGCTTTCATAGTTCCTTGTCGGCCACTGCCACCGTGTCCGGTACTCCTATTGACTCGTCGCAACTGATCTGTTGAGCTTGTGGTCCCTTGACGCCGATTCCTTACTGGTATCAACGAGTATTCTTTTCATCTATATCATTATTCCCTTATTTACCTATGATTTCAATGCACTTTGCTTTTTTGACGAGTTATCTGGACAGTTCATTTCATCGCAAGTACACAGTCACCGTTTCCCAGGAATCGTTGGTGTTACTGCTTTCTGCATTTCATTCTGACAACGAAATATATAATGCTGGAATAAGTGTTGTTTTAAACGGGGGTTTCGGATCACATGCCGAATATTACTACGGTCTGAACATAATGAAATGTATAGTATATGTGTTTAATGATTTGTTAACAATAGAAGATTTGATTGATATACTTTCACGTCTGGACGATTTTCCTCACAATGGTGATTTGTTCTTGCCACAGCGATCATCATCTACGAGCTGGTCCCTTTCAAGGAAGGTAGTACCTGGAACTATTCTGCAGTTACTTAGAAATCGTTTACAACTGTTATTACATCTGTCTAATATACTACCACTCGGAATCCTGCGTCCATTCGATGCCAAATCAGACTTTTATGTCTTTCTTTGCATTGCTATATGCATTGATGGGTTTCCACACCGAACGATGTGAGAAAATATAGGCAATTTTTTTCAAATGTTTCGAAGTAAAATTTTTTCTGCTCAGCTCTTGGGAAGAGTAGCGTCAGCTAAGTGGCTATGAGTGAGCTATCAGAGGTAAGGTTGAAGCTATCAGAGGAGTCGTTGAAAATCCTTACCCAACTCTCTCACACGTTCTCGTAAAAAAGTCTATAAGTCGGCTGACTTCAACATCGCAATGATTTCGATTCGTGCAGCATCCTATGATATTCATAAACAAGGCCAAATCCCTAGGCAGCGGCCGAAACAAAACACATAATGTTCAAGGACACTCGGCGTTGATGGATGCGAGGAAATGATTCTAACGCAAGAAATACTAAGATTCGCACAATAGATGTGATAACTGGTCATATGGAAATAAAAAGAATGCTTTCAACAAAAACGTGATTGTAATATTGCGTACTTCCTTCTTATTATGGAATTGATAGTTTTCTTTGCTACTTTTCTTCCATGGTCACCTCACTAAAAAGCATCGTCTAGATGGTAACAACGTGATTAGGAGGATATTGAGATGATGTAGAATCACCAATTATTTTTGTGGAAACTCATCCTCATGTCAACGAAAGTTGATCTTGTCAGAAGTTGTATATGCATCTCCAATGAACGGCGCATATTCTATGCATCTCGCATCAACACTTCCCAGAAAACGGGATTTTTATCAAAATAACATCTTTGCTGCAAAAATTCTATTTTCATGCATCTAGATTCGACTGTTTCCCAAGACCTCGATTAGAATCTATAAAAAGCCTACTTATAAGGGTTACAAAGCACAATGCTACTGATGGGGCTAGAAAACCGAAACATCCGTCTAACACTAAAAGTATCATAATAGACCCCAAGAAAGGTTTAAATTATGCTGCCAGAATGCATTTGATCCCATATTTACAAATCCCGAGCAGATGAGTTGTCATTTGTCGTCTTGTCCTTACTACACCATTAGTTTGCTTTTGTGTGCATCTGTGATGATCATGCCTATCACAAGTTAAAAAAGGTGTTGTAAGAATTTGAATTTGCAGCGAATTATGCAAAACTGTCTGAATTTGCATACATTATTTGGGCGCAGCTCTTCTTTATATAAATGTAGTGACACTGAGTAATTTTTTTTTGTAAGTGTATCAAGGGAACCAAATTTTAAGTTCTTCTTATAGTTATTATTTGAGCCAAAATGTCATGTGGTCTACTAATGGGCTCTTGTAGAGCCCGATACTCGTGTTTCGACCTTACAGTCTCCTTAGTCGGAGAGAACCCGTCGTCTTTCAATTTTTTTATTAGCCAATCCTCCCGAGAGCGTGCTCTCCCTACAGAGAGGTGTCGAAGACGAACGACTTTATACTGTATGTCAAGTTTAAATATCACCGAACTTACAGTGTTTTACACTCGCTCTTTGACTAGTATATTCAAAATATTATACCTTCATTCTGAGTATTTTATTGAGACCACGCTCAAATTTCAATATATCTCATCATTATTATGTGAGCCAAGGTCGAAAACATGTATGGGGCTGTACGAGCATATTAGACCACGTGACATGTTGGCCTAAATAATAATTATGAGATATGTTCTGTAAGGGCTCTTGTACAGCCCGATACACGTGTTTCGTCCTTACAGATTCGTCAGCCGGGCAGAACCCGTCGTCTTACCATCTTTTTATAGTCAGTTCTCTCAGGAGGCCAGCTCTCCTTACAGAGAGTTTTTGAAGACGAACATTTTACACTCTATGTCAAGTGCGATTTTCACCTAACACAGAGTGTTGCGCACTCGATTGCTTCAAAAAAAATAATGAAAATAAAGGTTAAACTGAGTTTTCTTTATTTTACATATTTCGTCAACTCATCGGCGATTGCAGCACTTCTTGATATTCAAACCTTGCACTCATTCTCCTTAAAGTTATTTGAATAGTTCGATGTTGCTTCGGTCGTAATTCAAAAATTTCCACTTACCTTGTTTGTTCATTCTTCCCGTCACGAATTACCGCATTAATCTCCCGCGATGATGAATTTTGTTAAATTGTTCACTTAATTGCGCGACTATAGAAAAGTTCTATCCCTCGTAACGATTTGTTTGACTAAAAATCTGCAAAGAAATCCGTCGAGCCGGATTCGAACCAGCGACCTAAGGATTGCTGCAACTCTACAGTCCTCCGCTCTACCAACTGAGCTATCGACGGCTGCTTG
Organism: Parelaphostrongylus tenuis; assembly: GCA_019055375.1. Lineage (NCBI taxonomy): Eukaryota > Metazoa > Nematoda > Chromadorea > Rhabditida > Metastrongylidae > Parelaphostrongylus > Parelaphostrongylus tenuis. The sequence goes on from JAHQIW010003651.1 coordinate 93,809, forward strand.
GTGGCTATGAAGTTCTTGTTAATCAGTCTAAACTCTTTTTTTTTTGACTGCCACTTGCAGTGGTATGATGTTATAGTATACCCAATATGTGGAGTGCTGTGCAAAAACGTTTGCGTCAGGCGGGAGTTGAACCTAGATCTCACTCTTTCCGGGAGCGTATGCTAAGTAAGCGTCGGTAGTGCACCACTGCAAGTGGCAGTCAAAATAAAAAGAATTTAGACTGATTGATGAGAAGTTCATGATACCAGTCATACAAAACCGTTTTTGCTTTTTAAACGAAGCAACCAAGCCGCCGTCGATAGCTCAGTTGGTAGAGCGGAGGACTGTAGAGTTGCAGCAATGCTTAGGTCGCTGGTTCGAATCCGGCTCGACGGATTTCTTTGCAGATTTTTTAGTCAAACAAATCATTACGAGGGATAGAACTTTTCTATAGTCGCGCAATTAAGTGAACTATTTAACAAAATTCATCATCGCGGGAGAATAATGTGGTAATTCGTGACGGGAAGAATGAAGAAACAAGGTAAGTGAAAATCCTCAAACAACGACCGAAGCAATATCAAAATAATCAAACAAATTTGAGGAGAATGAGTGCAAGGCTTGAATATTAAGTGCTGCAATCGCCGTTGAGTTGACGAATTATGTGAAATAAGCAAAACCAGTTTAACCTTTATTTTCATTATTATTATTCTTTTTAGAGCAATCGAGTGCGCAACACTCTGTGTTGGGTGAAAATTTCACTTGGCACAGAGTGTAAAACGTTCGTCTTCGATGACTATAAGGAGTATAAGACTCCCGAGAGAACTGACTATAAAAAGATTGAAAGACGACGGGTTCTGCCCGGCTGACGAGTCTGTAAGGATGAAACACGTGTATCGGGCTGTACAAGAGCCCTTACCAGACCACAGGACAAGTTGGCCAAATAATAATGAAAGGATCTATTGAAATTTGAGCGTGGTCTAAACAAAGCACTCGAAATGAAGGTATAATTATGAGATATATTGAAGTTTGAGCGTGATTTAATAAAACACTCGAAATAAAGGCTGAATAATTAGAAAAAGGATTATAGGTGTAGGCTTCGAAAGATATATAGTTGACTTTTTGGAAATCTGAGTATCAAACACTTTGAAGCGATTTTTTCAATCATTATTTATATTTGGACGATGCAGTTCGTCTGCAAGTGCATCAAACCTCCGCAAGTTTAGTGGTTGATAATCTGATGACTTATGGCTTAGGGAAGTTTTGCGAGGAAGAAGTGCCTTTGTTGCATCTTAGCTTCCTTTAAAAATTTGAGTGATCATTTGAGTGATCCAAATTTTGAAGTTTCGGCGGGCGAGTGAGTGGCAAAAGCATGTGTTGTACATTGAGAATCATTTTGTCTTTCTAAGAAATGTTCCTTTCTTTTGGTCGTTTTACTTTTCGAGATACAAGCTCCATCAAAAGTAATCGAGAAAAAGAGATTTTGTGTTTCGAGGAATCAGAATCTTATCACAGTAAACGTAGAAGTAGAAAGAGAGAGAGAGAGAGAGAGAGAGAGAGAGAGAGAGAGATAGAAGGAGATAGAGAGAGGAAGAAAGAGTGTGGGTGAGAGGGAGAGCATGTTGGAAAATACCTTTAGATTGTAATTTTTTTTATTTCAATTGAACACGTCAGTGCATATGGGCTCTGATTCATTGATATAAATTTAGTGAACACAATGATTTTTATCCACCTAGAAATCATATACGACTCAGACAGGCACACACATTTTAAACCATGTCTTGGAGAAAAATGATATTTGGCGCTATATTGTTCACTAAGTATCAAAATTTAGCCGTTCTGCAATCCGACGGCGTGACGGAATTCGTGTGAGAGTGTCTAAATTCCCATTGTGTTTTACATCATGCAATATAAGGCGTTCGTTCAGCTTGTGTTGTTTTTACTACACCAGACAAAAAAAAAATTGCACCATCAGCAGAAGTACAGAACTGATCAAGTCTAATTTTTGAAGCCCTCACATGTGCATTGTCATCAATAAAACTGAATTGTCTTTGCGTCCACGTTTTCATGATCCCTTATACCCCCGTTGTTGCCTTTGATTCGGTTATTTAGTGACTTTTATTCAAAAAAAGGACGCCATTCAATTAAGTTTTTCTGAAACCCCGTTTTAGAACTTTCATAAATTCTAGGAAACTCTTCAACCTTTTCGGGGGTTGCTAGATCAGTGGCTTACGTGCGCTTCGGCGGTCTCGCCCACATTGTCAGAGCCACACGTTCCATCAAAACAGTCGCTTAAAGGGCTTGTCCAAATATAATAAATAATTAATGAAAGCCGCGTGTTACCGACTGCAAAAAAAAAACTCAGGCAACACTTCACTTGGCCTGATAATGTGTATTCCCTTCCCCAATATGTAGCGTAGTTGGTGGAGGTGTACCTCTGCCGAGGTGGAATAGATCGCAGTTACGTAATCAACTGACAGAGTGAATTTCCAAACGGCTGAGAAATCTCTTAGCATCTATCGAAGTCCTATAATGAGCTTTCAAAAGCGGCCGATCGAAGGGCAATGTTCAAATTGAAGAAAGAATATGAGTTACACATGTTTGCTAAAGTTCTGATTTCACAGTAGTTTATATGACTTCCATGTTTGGGTGATAAGTGGTAAAGTGTGCGTTGATGAATCTCGTTCAAATCCTCGCATAACGCAGACTGGAGAAATGAAACAAATGTGAATTTACTCCGCACCGAGATGTGTGCTCAGTGGATAAGTTAAATATTAGTGTAAGAGAACGAGAATTTTGCCGACATGCGGATACATTCATGACAGAGAACCTGGGTAATTAAAGTGGTTTTCAAGTTTCATTGCTCATTGTTGGATATACAACAGTGGTCACATCCGTTCTATTATATTCCACTCTGTGATTTTTTCGTCCTATTCCACGAAAGTTTTGCAGCACATCAGCACTTGTGGATTTCTTGGTTTTTCTTTGATTTTCATCAGCTTGAAGGTATTAATCGATAAGAGATTTTTGCATATCAGTGGAGCCTGTATGTGTCATACTGAGATTAGTCAAATGACCAAGTGTCATACGCATTTTCGTTTCAGTCAGATGACGTACATAATTCTCCCTCATATGATGAATTCCGTATTAACAGGCGTAAGGCTGCATCCAAAACGAGAATGAGTTTGAACACACACTGAGAGCGACTTATTGTCTTGTCCTGACAATTAAGTTCTTGAGCTGCTTTTGACTGTATCCATTGGATAAACCTATACCTGCCGTAAACGCTGTATCAGGGTACTGAACCCTCTCATGGGTACTTTTTCGTTAAGCGGTGACAAATGAATATTTGACTCCTTTTCGCTGGACAAGAATTTGAATAAGAGTGTTAGTAATCATTCGGAAGTCTAAATCTTTGCATAGAGCCATGCGTGCCATTTTTCGAAAACTCCCTTTTATAACGCTTTATCAAAAAGAAAACATTTGTGTTTCGCACATGGGTTTTTCTCGCAATTCAGAACTCTTTCTTTAGACTATTAGTGACCAATCGATAGCGTAGGATTCAAAGATTTCAGCAGTGTACTTAATTTCTTGAAAAATCGCTTCTCTGCACTGCAGCAGAAAGAATAATTCAATTCACATACGCAGGCTTGTGTTTTTTGACTAGTTTATGAGGTAGGAGGTGAAGGTCAAGGCGGATGCCGCACTTTCAACACGACCATCAATCGATCGGAGCTCCGGCGAGTCGCATGGAAGTGAGATTTTTATTATTCACTTATGAGTTGTTTCTCCGCCTAAGAAGAGATTCCAGGTTAAACGTCTGACTCTGGTATTAAAACATTTTCTTTACACGTTCATGTGCTTTTCGTGCTTCCAGCGAAGTAATAGTTGATTTGCATGGCCGATGTAAAACATGATTTCATTTTAGAGTTTTTTTGAAAAATAGCCAAGTACGGCTCTAGCCAGAGATTTAAGCTTTCGAATAATCACTAACACTTCAATGTAAAGTTCTTTTCCAGCGAATGGGACCAAATAATCATTTGTCTCTGTCTAACAAAAAGATCCTCTTATGCGTGTGTTTGCGATTATTCCTGACCTATTCCGCAAGTCGATTCTGCCATTAACTTGTATTTGAGTAAGTATTAACGAAGAAAACACAGAGATGCTGTAGTGGCACCTACAAGGAAGTCTTTACGCGTTCTAGACAAGTAAGCGAGAAATATGTCATTTGCCAAGGCAGAGCTTGACACATTATGAAAGCAGAGCATCTCAGACAAAACGTGTGTTGGTGTTCGTTGTCTCTTGGGAGATCACGGCTCAATGGACAAGTTTTTATATGACACTGGCAGATGCGCTCCACTTGATGATTGTCACTCAGTTAGCTGGTAATCAAAAGTGTACCAGAGGAGGCCGACCATATACCGGAGGTAATTTGATTTTGTTCCAAAGTTATATGATTACATTTTGAAGTCATCAAGTGGCCGAATGTGTGCCTTGTTTGGGTAGAAAATCTTAGTTATGTTTCATATTGAGAAAACATATTACGCAATCATAGGAGCCTCATACTATTACATTATAAAAGTAGCTATAGCGAATGATTTTTGATTAAGGCATAATATTGTGTTTGTTTTTCTGTAAATGCTGACAATTTCTTATTAACAATGCCGTGGAATTGGTTGACTCCAAAGAATAGGAAGCTTTAATCTATGGTTCTAAACACTATACATGTTGCAAAACCTTCCAATCGCCTGTGTTTGAGACCTCGCTGTCTGAAATTTAATATAGTTTGATGAATTTTCAAAGCCTTTGTGAGGTTTGTTATGGCATTTCGAGTGATAAGCGTACGTTCGGCGTTCTCGCACGCCTCAACAGTATCACGTGCCTTTCGGCTCCCCTACAACTAATGATAACGGTGCCAAAGATGTTTCATTCCATGTCAAGTGAAAAGATCACTTAATGTTGCCATCTAGAGCGATTTTCAGGTGATAGTTAAAGGCTGGTGACACGACATGTACAATACATCTCAATCGACTGTATGATATGTGGTACTGATGAGGCGTGCAAGAGCGCCGAAACATACGTCTACCACTCGAGGTGCATTAACAGACCTCTGAAGGCTTTCGAAATTCAATCAGATATGAAAAATATGTTTGTAAAAAATATTATTCTCTAATTTCTCACAAGATTGCGATCGTAGAAGACTGGAAACGAAACTAGAAGTTTATTTGAAGCATGGCACCTCCGAAAATCAAATTTTGTTTTAGTAGGAGAGAAAAACTTGTCCACACTGCCACAAGCTGCATATTCTACATCTAATATTACTTATTTGAACACTTGAAGATTGTACTTTTGTGATTCATAGATAATCGCGCTATCCGCCCTTTACCGCCTCCCCAAAACAATTACTTTGACTGCTGATCTATTTTGAAGCTCTCTCTCTCTCTCTCTCTCTCTCTCTTTCGGCCCTGGAGACCTTAGTAGAGCTGAGCCTTCTGCTGTACGTCCCACTTTGACGCTCAGGACACCCTAGATTCAGCAAATAACGATAGGCGATTGAGCAGATGTGTTTAATACATTCAGTTCACAGAGTGCTGATATCTGCTTGCTTGTTGAAAGGAGCAATTATTTTTAGTAATGTCTGAGCAAATCTTCTCATGTTGTCACGGAATTATCAGATCTAGGATGTAAACTGAAATACGTGAAAAGTGATAACTTGAATGCGACAAAAATCACCTTAAGGACTCAATGTGCATCTATAATTTGTATCAGCGACCAATGCCAAATATTTTCTCGGCTTCATAGGTACAAACTGATCAGAGAATGACCTGTCAATCGTAATTGCGAACTAAGGAAAAGGACCTTAGGAAGATGGAAGTAATGATTCTAAGATTTATTTTCACTTAACAGATTTACATTTAGAAAAGATAGGCACCTTTGTACTGGCTATAACTCTCATGTCATGTGCTACTGTACATTTTCGCTCCATCCTTAACAACATAATCTGAGAGGCTACTGAAAGTCTTTTCGAGGTTTGATGTGCCTGTGACTTACGTACGTTTCGGCGTTTAGCCCGCCTCAATACAACCACTCACCCTACCAGCCACCTGTTTTTTAATAATTTTTCTACATGTTTGATGTAAATCGTGATGCTGCAGTTTTCGGACATGAAAATCCTCATCGCTCTCGGCCATGGACGGTTGAAACGGTCCAGTGTTTCAACGAAGGACCGACTATCTAATAAGTTCGCTATAGATTGAATAATTCAGCAAAATTTTTCCTTGAAAAGCAGATGCGAAGTTTTTAGTAAACGTTTAGGCCCGATATCAGAATAGGCAGTGAATAAAAGTTAAATATAGCGTTTTTATTGTTCATCGGTCTATCTTCGTTCCAAAAGCACGAGTAACTCACAATCAGCAGTTTTTTGTGCTGAGATATTCCGCGGTGTTAAATAGACAATTGAAAGAGAATATAATTTAAAGACTTAAAATATCTAAGCGGTGAGTTTTTTGAAAATGAATTTCTTACTATGCGACCCAAAATTCGTTTCTTAACGTTTTCTGTTGAGATTATGGAAGCTTTTGATTAAGTGATTGGCGAATCAATTCGACCTTTCCAGGCTCTGAAGATGGCGAACCTCGCCGAAACGTAAGTCACCCACGATTGTTGTACTATTTATGCTGCATTTCTTCAATTTATTGCATTGCATCAGTAGCACTCAATAAATACTATATTTAACACCTCGGAATTGCTTAACAGACAAAACTACTGATCTATCCCTACTATGCCGAGGTTGATCGATAGTCGGTCTTGTGAACTCAACATCAGTTCAACCCTCCCATATGGCCTTATCTGTCAAACCATTTAGATTTATTGAAGGGTGATGAGTGGAGTAGACAATCATGCAGGACATTAGGTGAATTATCGTGTTAGTTTAGCCTTTCCGCCAACGCTCTCTTGTAATAACCAAGAATACGCTAGAGCTCCTATCTTCATAATCGTAAGGAGAATCGTCTCGACCAGCAAGCGACGACATTCATAAACGAGACGAAATCCTCAAACACTACTACTGCGAGAAACGAATCGAATGCAAGAAGTGCTTGGATCCGCACAGCAAATGTGAAAACGAATCATACAATTGCAATGACAATAACAGTAATACTAATAATAACAAATGAATAAATGTGGCTCTGTAAAAGTTGAGATCATTCCTAAAGCTGTGTCTTTTCAAGTTTTTCAATCAAAATTTCTAGTCCAAATAGAAGTATGTATTTTACAACATATGCCCTTTTGTGATGTGGCCTCATCTTTCTTTGATATCTTGATTTCTGTTAACGATAAAAGGAGATACCAGAAACTCGCGCAATTGCTACCATGTCTCAACTGTACTATGATCCACTTATATCGTTATTTTCATGCCGTTCACTTGTGAACTTTCAGTAATCGAAGTGATTGTGATAAATCTGCAGATTCTCTTCTTTCTTCTCATTTGTTCTGCCCCACAATGTGCAAATTTCTTCACGCAACTCTAGACTTCCTTAGTATGCCTGGTCTTTTTTAAATTTTTATTCTTGCTAATTTATAAATAGCTGAAGGCTGAAGACCGTAATTGATTTATTTCTTTAGAACTTTAATTGAGAAGTGAAAGTAAATTATCCATGATGCACGTTTCCCACAAACGTTATATAAGACAATGAAGTAGGTAGACGCCATATGTCTTTGATGTTTTCATTTGACAAATCACAAAAACGAGATATGCAGAGACCTAAAAAGTATAGTAGAGAATATTAAAATAGAGAACAAACAAAAAAGCTGAGAAGAATGGACACTTGAACGCTGCGCTTGCCCTCGTTTCGGTGAAATTTTTTATCCTTCTTCATTTATCTATGTACGTATTTTACTTTATTCTTGTGCGAATTCTGTCTTGTAGACGTAATTATTTATGGAATCGTTTTCCTCCCTACCAATTACTTGTCGCTTTACCAAGAAAAAATTCTCATCGGCTCATGTTTCATCAGAAAGCTTTAGGAGAAATGCGACGATCACGGAGCGCTGGCGATAAATTCGTGTTCGGCTCCAGGCGGCGCACACTGACACCGTCTTCGGGTGTCAACGATGAAGATGAAGACAACGGTAGTTTTTCAACGTATTTTGGAAAACGCTTTTTCGCTCTATGCGTTTCATTTCAGGTCGAGTCATTATGTTTGAGCGTGATAAATTGGTTTTTTCCTCAAGTTTATGTTTTGAGTAGTTCTATATTTCGCGTTCGCCTTCCTTAGAAGAAGAAATCACAACGCTCCAATATTAAGTGTTCAGCTCTCAGAGATCTTTCGACATAGATAAGCCTAGCTCGTTCTCACATAATATCAGGATCTCATTCAGTCCATTCGCTCTATTTTCTTCATTTTTTGCAGTCCCTATTGATAAAGGTTATTGAGTTCGCATAATTTTCGGCTATGACTTAAGTATTCTAGGATTCTTGCTTCCATCCATTGAAGTGTTGGTCATGGTCCTCTATGAGATTGCGAGTTAGCCTCAAAGCAAGCACACTTCCTGGTCCTCATATCGGGTAGTCGTTGGTGTGAATAGGACTACTTCAAGACAGGCTCACTTTTCGAAATTAGCAGAACAAGCACTCACTCAGATCATGAGCTTTAAAATTAGGAAGTCTTCTTGAGGTAGCTCTAAAGTACATCTGAAAGAGAAATCAACGACTCCATGTAAGTAATGAGGAGTAGTTTCTGCATCTCAAAATTTTGACAAGACTTATAGAGTAGGAAATTCGCAGAAACCTTTTTATACACACTCAGATTTGGAGTGGAGGCCCCGAAATGCTATTAAATCCAAGCTACACATTAAGAATTGTTTGCAATGGCACGATAGACACTCTTGTCAAAAATTTCATGATGTAAGAGACGTTGAAGATGAAGCATTCAAACGCTAAATAGCCACTTAAGGACATTAAAGACTAGGCATTGCGAAAACAGCGTGAGAGCTGGTGAATAAATTAGACGCGGATGTAACAATTTTTTTTGATAAAAAAATCTCGATGGATGACTACCGTACAAATGGGACTGAAAGCAACGGACTCGTATTTTCCGTCTTTTCTTATAAAAAAAGAATCAGTTACTTGATCACTGCGTCATTTTTTTTATTTGATGACTCTTGTGTCGCGGATTCCATCAGTTCTTTTAACCAATTTGTCTCCTAAAATCCACAATCCGCGAATCTCTTGCCATTGTTACTGTACATGTGGTGGAAATGAGGAGCGTCTCCAGAGTCCTTTTCAAATTTAATTGTTTTATAATGAAACCGAATTTTCTGCTCATTTCCCAGCATTCGTCCTTCATTAAGTTACTGGATCGGGAAGCTTTGAAATCAGATGTAAGAATCGGATATGAGGGATGTTCCATAATATCTTTCGCGTTATTGTTTTTCCAGTCTTTTTCAATCCAAATCGAGTTTTGTCCAAAAGGACGCTAGAGAATGTTCTGCAGCTTAGACATAAATTTGGATACGGCTGTAGCACAATCGCTCGCCATCTGAATGAGATGAGCTACCGCAAAGTGACGTCTCGATGGACAGAAGCCTGATTCATTGACCAGCCACCTCACATTGTAAAGTCGGCCTCACCACATTTTGGAGACTGGGATGGACCACATGACCACATTCACCACATAGCTTTGATATTACTCCATCAAATTATCGTCTTTTCCGCGCCCTGAAGCAACATCTGCAGGAGAAAAAGTTCAAAGACTGCAGTCAACTCAGGAGTGACTTCTCTGATCCCCAGCCTCAATCATTCTAAGAAAAAGTCATCCAGTCTGCGTACAGCAAATGGATACATATCATTGATCATGGTGGTGACAATAATATTTTTTGATTTCTTCGAATATACGCAGTGATGTAGAATGATGTGCAGAACTTCCGCGTCAGGCGCGACCCGAACCCACACCTCACTCTATCCGAAAGCCCGTTGCACTACTGGCACCCATTTTGCACTTCGAAATATAGCATGACAAAAGTGAATGCTAAGCAAATTATGGGACACCAATAATAACAAGTAAACTGTTGGACTTTCTCAAAACAAAAGACTTGTCTCTTGGAAGAAACTCCTGATTACCTCTCACGTTTGTTCTGATCAATCGTTTACTTGATTAGGACTTTCGACTGAAATCAAAGAAAGAATTTCGTGTATATGAAGCGAACACTCGCAGAAAATTTGAACTCTCTGATGCATCTAGAGAAACTGTATGCAAGTTCAGCTAGACAGAAATAAGTGTGTCTCGGAAATGATCAGCTTCATCCTGGAATGGAGGATGTCTGTGACATGACTAGTAATGACTCAAGATTCAAATGACTCAGGACAAGAAAGATATCAGAGGAGTTGCGAAATCAAAAGGGCGAAATTGCAAAAGTATAAAAAAAATGATGGCGATAAACAACGCTATAGAAGAAACTTCTGATCGAGATTTTTGCTCCCTGGAAGTGAAGCATAGAAGCTGGGTGGCGCACTGGTGTTGATTGCGATGTTCACGGGCACAGTGCTGATTCAATCCCGCTCGTGACTCACCAAGCCTCTAATCCCTCTGAGGTAGAGGAACTTGTACCAGACTTGTCTGGGTAAAAGTCACTTTCTGTAATTCTAATGGAAACACTTTAGTCCGGCTATCTCAGAAATTCGGGGCTAATCGAATTGTCTAGCATTCAAGAATGTGTATAAGAAAGCAACAATCTTCAAGCAGCAGTCGAGTACATACAAGAAAATTTCCTAATCCTTTGTAAGCAATGGATATGAGGAAACGAACATAACCAGAAAGTGGTGGGATTAGCGCAATAGTAAATGTGAAAGACGGTTAGTGCAAAATATAACTAGATAATATATAAGCACGGAGCTTTTTTTCACCTTATTTCTTTGTATATTAAATTGGTTTATTTCAGAGGCGTTTATTGGGATGAAATCGCCAAGACCCAACAAAGCAACCTCTCCTTCGAGAAATCCTCCGCTTTCTAAGGACAGGCAGTATTGGCGGAGTCACTATAATATCATTGACTGGAAGCGACAACATCCAAACGAGTTTGAACAGAAGGAGTTTGAACGCTTCCATAAGTGGATTTTCGAAAGGTAGGCATCAGATAAAGTTCAACAAGTTCTTTCAACACGTTCTTACACTAATGATTATCATTTTATGTGAAAAATGTTTCCGTTGCATCAAAGGTTCTCGTAACTTCACCGTACTAATAACAACTCTTTCAACGTGTAGACAGAGAGTTAACGAAAAGAACATAATGAAAGATTGTCTCAAACATTGGGCTGCTTCATTGATTTTTACGTAACTTTCTTTTTGTCACTCGAGCAATCTAAGACTTTTGGAAGTCACTTTATCGATGCCTTGATGGGATTGAGGTTCAAAGGTACCTGAGGAAAAAATTCTTAAAAGACCAGTTTTATTCGGTTAGATTACTGTGCATATTCAATAATTCTGCCACAATTGAGTGGCCATTCAACTTTACTCTACGCTGTTATCTTATGCATCATCTTTTCTATTGCTCACATGCTGCCGTAGAATGAACGAAATACATAGGAAAGATTCAGGATTTACTATGAAGAACTATGTGTACTCCAAAGCATCGCAATGACGAAACAAAATCAAAATTCCGAAACTCCAGTTTGAGAAAAATTTTTATTAGAAGTCGTACTTAAGACCGACCTACTATCATCCTCGACATTGATCAAGACTCATTATTATCTTTCTTAATAATCACAAAAGAGATTGTTATTCACTCTTTATTTAGTAAAAAATCTGATGTTTCGGCGGATTTCTCCCCTGAAAAAGTATAATACATCGGAAACGTCATGAACAAAGAGCATAATGGCATGACGCATATGATTACAAAGCAAAAAAGTGGTTAACAAACCAGTCAAATTCCTTCCCATTCCTAACAGTGGTTGAAATCCAGTACATTTAGAAGTTGAGGAAATTATGTGCGATTCAGAAACAATGTGACTGATGCACTGGTTCGATATTCATCTCTTTCTAAAGGATCAGAACGAAACTCTATAGAGATCAAATAGGCGCGCGGAAAGACATGAGTTGCCTGAAGAAACACCCACGTTGTTGAAGTATTGTAGGTCTAACAATGCAACTGATGCAATTTATATCATTTAAAAAATCTATTGCAACAATATCGTTGTCTCATATGCGACAGTACAAATTTTATTGTTTCCATTCCTTTCAAGAGTGAACAATCATCACAAAAGGATGTCGGAAATCTGCAATGAAAGGTTAAAAGTGCAGTAGTTATTCCGTCGATCACTCGCCTAATTTCTGAAGATCTCCTTTGATTTCCTCACATGCTTTTGTTATGAGTTTTGGAACTCATTGAGAACAACGATAGTAATTTTTGACGATCTATCCAAGTACCATTTTCAGCGACAAGAACGCCACGTTGCAGAAGGACATCGTCAGTTTGATGAAGTTGCTTTTCCGGAAATAACGGCATGACAGTGATTTTGAAATCTGTATTTTTGTGCACGTTTGCAATTGTTGAAAATGTGGAATGATAGGAATTTCCGAATACAGAGATAGTAGAAAAATGGATAAGTAAATTTTTTGCTAAATTTTGAAAGTTCTATTATATCGTTCTTTTCTAGTTGACTCGCTATTTCCAATTCATATGACGCAGTGGTTAGCGGTAGCCTGCAGGGCAGGATTGGTGGCTTTTTGATCTTGCATCTCAGGCTCACCAAGCAAATCATTCCCACGTGGCCGGCGAAGTGATCCCAGACTTGTCTGATAAAGGCCAGATGTACGTCTAGTTACCTTTAAAAATGTTTGATGAAGTCGAATGCTTGATGCATCACCAGGGATTGATCAACGTCAAGAGTTGCATTTTCCTGTCCAGTTTTCATGCTAATAAATCCACTAGTTATTACGAAGAACTTCGGGACATGTGAAAGGCTTGCCCCAATTTTTTGAAAAACTGAGCTTCACGACATCGGCTATCTTCTCATATGCGTGACGTAGACACTCTGGCTTCTTCGCATCACCAAGGAAAAGCCTGTGATTATAGGTGTGTAGAAGGCTAGTATTATGATAGCCTCCTTATATAAATAATCGATCTTCTCGGTTATATTAAGGGTGTAGAAATCTAGTGGAAGTGACTAGAAAATTTGAGTCAGTGATGATTATATGCGTCTTTGAATGCACATTATTATCAAAAAAATCTTCAAAAAGTTTTCACTTGCTGTTCAAGTTCTTAAGTGTTACATTCATACTAAATAAAGCCTTAGGTCCACACTGCACAAAATTGCACTGAGCTGATTTCGATGTTTTGCTATGGACGCTTTTGCATACATATTATTATCGTGAACGTTGCATAATTTTGAGTTGTTTAATATTGTTGAGCCAACTTAGCACAACTTTTTTGTGCAAATGAAAAGTCGTACATAGAGCGGCGAAAAATGATTGCCATATTAACGTTGCACAAGTTGGAAAGAGCCTTCACTGACAGTACATTGAAAAAAAACTTTGGTGAAAGGAAAATTCCCTCTTATAATATATGATAGATGAGAACTTTATGATACTAGTCATACAAAACCATGTTTTCTTTCCTAAACGAGACCACCAAGCAACCGTCGATAGCTAAGATGGTAGAGCGGAGGACTGTAGAGTTGCAGCAACCCTTAGATCGCTGGTTCGAATCCGGCTCGACGGCTTTCTTTGCAGATTTTTGTCAAACAAATCGTTACGAGGGATAGAACTTTTCTATACTCGCGCAATTAAGTAAACTATTTACCAAAATTCATCATCGCGGGAGAATAATGCGGTACTTCGTGAGGGGAAGAATGAAGAAACAAGGTAAGTGGAAATTCTCAAACAACGACCGAAGCAACATCGAAATATTCAAATAAATTCAAGGAGAATGAGTGCAAGGTTTAAATATTAAGAAGTGCTGCAATCGCCGTTGAGTTGACGAATTATGTAAAATAAAGAAAACTCGTTTAATCTTTATCTTCATTATTATTATTTTTTTGAAGCAATCGAGTGCGCAACACTCTGTGTTAGGTGAAAATTTCACTTGACATAGAGTGTAAAACGTTCGTCTTCGATAGCTCTTTGTAGGGAGAGCTGGACTTTCAAGAGAATTGACTATAAAAAGATCGAAAGACGACGGGTTCTGCCCGACTGACGAGTCTGTAAGGACGAAGCACGTGTATCGGGCTGTAGAAGAGTCCTTACCAGACTACATGACAGGTTGGCTCAAATAATAATGAAAAGACTCAGTTTAACCTCAAATCACTATTAGAATGGAATGTTTTCTTATAGAATGTCTAATAAGAAAAGTTACGTAGTATAAGCCAGTTAAACTGCATTTTTTGTTTCCCATATAGGAGCTTTACTGCAACCGTCGATAGCTCAGCAAATAAAGTGGATGATTGTAGACTAACAATTATACTTATGTTGCTGTTGCTAATGTAACGTCATTTAAACTAGACAAGCCCAAAGTTCGTTTTTTTGATATCATGTCATAAAGATATACAACTTATAAATGTGGTTAGCAGTTTGTTTAGTATGCCCAGTTTCTCTAACAGAACCGTAGTCCCGAGTGGAGGGCAAGATCTGTGTGTACAGTGGGACAACCCTTATAATTATAGCTTTGCTTCTTTTCGGTTACCGCGGACAAATGAATATAATACGTCATTTGTTGGACAAAAATTTTTCATAGGATTGTCAGCATTTATTCGGGAGCCATACGTTTTTAATGTGCTGTAAATTCCGAAATAAATTACGTTTTGCACGAACACGCATTTTTTCCTTATCTCACTTATACTTTTCTGAACAAACTCCTTCCTCAAAGTGCTAGTACTCTCTCAGTGGCACAAATTCGAAAAACTCAAAGATGTGCTTGCTTTTGGAAGAGCTTTTTTGAAAGCGCTGCAGGAGAAAGAAAAGTTTTGTCTTCGAACTCGCAGGACAAGACTCTTTCTTTGGACTATCAGTAATTGTTCGATAGCGTAAGTTTGAATGATTCCAGCGCTATACTTATTTTTTGTGAAGACCGTTTCACTAAGGTTCACATATTCGGCGAGCTTGTTTACAGGCATGCTGGGAGGCGTGTGTGATTGACCCATGCCCTGACGCGTAGGACATGTGGGGTGCAACTTGCTATTCAGTTGGAAATTTCTTCTTTGCCTCAAAAGATACTCCAGATAAAACGATTCACTCATATGCAAAGAGATTTTCTCTACATGTTCGCATGCCTTTCGTACTTTCCGGCGAATTATACGCTTGATAAAAATGAAGACTAGCGGTGGGTGTAAAACTTAAAATTAAATTTCACAAGCTACAGTGTTGTAGAAGGATCTTTTCGTAAAACGACTATGTAGTGGTGCAGCCAAAGATTTAAGCTTTCGAACAACCATAGGTTTTTGTATTACAAAAAGATTTCCGTTTTCAAGGTGACGAAGCAGATGGTGAAAGTTGTGCAAAATGCACTCCTACGCCAATACTCCAGTTTATCACAACGTAATTACCATATTCATTGATGTAGAGTAATAAGCAAACTTTCGCATCAGGCGGGACTAGAACCCGCACCTCACTCTTTCCGGGAGTGCGTGCTCTATCCGTTACCTACGCTACAGTAACCATCATAACACCGCTATAATCGACTAAATAGAAAGAATATCATTTGATCTTTAATAACCCAATATCTGTCAGCGTGATTAGGTTCAATGTCGAGACCGACTACACAGGCCAGGCCGTTGACGGCTGGCGGCTGACAGATAGGTGCGCTATAGCGTAGAAAGAGCGATGTGCAAAATGTGCGTCAGTAGTGTAATGGATGGAGCACACATTCCCGGAAAGAGTGAGGTGCGAGTTCTGGTCCCGCCCGACGCGAAGGGTTTGCACATTACTTTACATTAATGAGTAAAAATTCGGAACATCATACCACCGCTATAAGCAGATAACTAAAAAGAATTCCATTTAATTACCATATTCCTAGGTAGATAATTAATTCGATTGAGTGGAGGTTCAAAGATTGTTGTAATGAATGTCATTGATTTTTTCGGAGCAATATCAAAGTATCCAGTGTCAGAAACTTGTCATCTTATACATTCTCTCGTACTACGGTGAGAAAGAAAGTTCTGGGGCACCCTGAGAAGCATGAGATAACTCCATGCAATAATGGGAGTATTACAATTTCTTATGCCGGATTTTCTCACTGAAGGCCTAAAGATTCTTTGCCTCTGTTTTTCGCTTGGTTACAAGACTCCGCCATGAGCAACGATACCATTCAAGTTTTGTGTTTTATTTCATCATCAATGGAAAAAGGGTCTCAAACAATGAGCTGCAGTCGATAACTCGACGAAGCTGAAGGAGAAGGCACGACAAGCAAATCTGCCGCATAAGATCCTATATTTAACAAGAGCCCTAAAATTTTCTTTTTAGCTCAATAACTTATGGGTGAGTCCTACTTCCTTTCAAAAATCCAGCAGATCCAGTCGGTGGGGTAGTTTGTATGGAAAAAGAGGAAAGTAAAAAAGAAGCAAAAGACAAACTGCAACTTGAGACTTAAGGTTTATTGCGATATTAATGATTATTGACGAATAGAATTCAATGGCATAATTTGACAGGCAGCTTAATATCTGCTTACATTTTTTGTGACTTCGACAGTAATTTGGCAAATTCTGGTCTCGTTCGGGCATACTTGATAATCGACATTTTTGCTGCGGGACTGACACTCAAGCGAGCAGCACAACGGGCAAACAAGTGAGTACTGTAACACTTCCGCTACGACATGGTTACGGTGTCGAGTCTCATATCTATTCACCCACTTGGAGCAGATCGTGTTGGCCATTTTCGTCGTTCGTTTTATATGATGAACTGTTAGTAGTACAAGAATTAGACTTATGACATTGAGAACGGATGGTACGATCGATATCAACGGCAACCACGCACCAACCTAAACACTTATAACACTGCATTTAGCTCATCCATAAGATTATATAAATAACAAATAATATTAGTGAAATAACATTGTTCAACAGATGTAACAGTAATAGCAGGCAGTGCCACTGAGCGGATATAAAACAGTACCTAGACGCGCCCCAGATATGAGGCTGTGGATTCAATAGCGCATTCCAGGCTTACCAATGCCCTTTTAACCCAGTCCTCCGGTGTCGTAAAATGGTACCAGAGAGTATGGAAAAGTGACACATCGTGAAGCAGCAAAAGTTTGTCGTTATTCATCTTATGTGTCAGGTATGAACTCAATTGTCACTACGATGTTTCATGAGATTTCATGCGTCGCATAGGCCTCAGGGATTTATGAAAGCCGAGCTCCATAGGTCTTATTAGAATTGTTTTAATACATTTTAACACGAATCACAGTTGAATTTTTGGCCAGTAAAACGACAATATCTCATCGTAAGCATTTTATGATCTCAGTACTCTATAAATTTATGGTGCAGCCTAAAGCCTTGTCAATATATGTGACTAAATCTATGGTTCTGAAGTTTCCAACTGTGGAGAGGCAGTTGAAAACGTAAACGATTCAATAGTAAACTTTATTTTGCCCATGCCGGATTGGTATCTCTTGCCCATATGGTCGAAATAGGAGATCTGAAGTAGTAAGGTGGAAGAATTATCTATTTTGACACTTTAGACACTTTATTGATCCGTCTTCACACTATTTTTTTTCATTGTGCGAAACCTAGTAGTTCTAGCATTTAATTCGTTTTCCTCATCTTCTTCTTGAACGTCGTAGAATATCATTCAAGCGAGTCTCCTTGCAATCTCAAGGATAGCCTAGCTGTGGCGTTCCATAGGGCGTTTGCTGTTTAATGCCGGAGAAAGTTGAGGGTGGAGATCGGCTCCACACGCGCCGCGATAAGCATCACAACCACTCCGTCACGATGCTACCGTTATATCTATTAAGCGATCTCAGAAAATAAGGCCTTCGTCTCGGCAAAACAAGAAAGCGTTTTATCTTGTATGCCAAAATCTGTAGACTCGACGGTTTTCATTGCATACAATAAGACTTATTTTGGCTGAAATATTTTCACACCTCTGTAGAGTCATGACTCACGATTTTATTGATATCGCTCATTATACAACTAAGATTAAACTTGATAAATCGATGTATATCATTTATATCTCAAAATGATGGAAACGTAAATAACAAGACACACCACAAAAAACCAAAGCTGTCAAACGTTTTTTGCTACAGGTTCGACACGGATGTCGAACGCTCTGCATCCACAATATGATATGTTGGAAACACGAACCTTAGATTTTGACGCCTTTTTTTGCGTATCCCAGTGTCGGTAGCAGAAGTAGAATAAAGAGTTCCCACCGACCATTCCCTTACCATGAGTCTATGAAAATAATGGAGACCCGTCGCGACTTGCAGTTGTTCATTCGAAAACACTAATGGAAAAACACCGGCTGTGTAATAAGTTATTTATGAAGGTCGGGGGATATACAGTTTGTGTATACCATAACATTACATAACACATGAATGTGGTTCTTTTATTCAACGAACTACTATTAATTCATGCCATTGAGTTTTCATTAATACTCTGGTAACATACCCAATAATGTAGAGTGCTGTGAAAAACCATTTGCGCCAGCCGGGATTCGATACCCAGATCTCGTTCTTTCTATGTGAGTGTTGTGCAAAACGAGCGTCGATAGTGCAACGATCCAGCATGCGCTTCTGGAAATGAGTGAGGTCTGGGTTCGAATCGCGGCTGACGCCAATGTTTGTTGCACAGCACTCTACATTATTGGGTATATTACAAGATCATACCACTGCAAATGGCAGTCAAAATAAAAGAATTCAGACTGATTAAAGAGAACTTTGTGATACTAGTCATACAAAGCCGTTTTTCCTTCCTTTTTGGAACCGCTACCTACCAAGCACACCGTCCGATAGCTCAGTTTGGTAGAGCGGAGTACTGTAGAGTTGCAGCAATCCTTAGGTCCCTTGGTTCGAATCCGGCTCGACGGATATTCTGTTGCAGATTTTTGGTCAAACAAATCTTTACGAGGGATGGAACTTGTCTATACTCACGCAATTAAGTACACTATTTAACAAAATTTATCATCGCGGGAGATTAATGCAGTGTAAATCGTGATGGGAGGAATGAAGAAACAAGGTAAGTGAAAATCCTCAAACAACGACCAAAGCAACATCGAAATATTTCAAATAACTTCAAGGAGAATGAGTGCAAGGTTTGAATATTAAGAAGTGCTGTAAATAAATGAATTCGGATTGACTCTGGTAACAAATTGAGCAACACATTTAATGATTCAAAGGAAACCTGCCTACATGTCATATGTGAACAATTTTTAGTGTTCATGTTTCATCATGAAGTTTTTCTCTTTGTCTTTGTTATTTCTGATCAACTCATTAAACTTCTAGTAAAATCGTTTTGAGGTGTTGTACTTTTTCGATCGTATTTAATTATTATTTCATCTTATTTTATTTTTATTGATCCGTCTTCGTAGTGTTTCTTCACTATGCTAATCCTAGTGCTTCTGACATTCAGTTCGTTTTTTTCGTCTTCTTCTTGAACGTCATACAATACACCGAGTCTCCTTGAAATCTCGAGGATAGTCTTGCTGTGGCATTCCATAAGACGTTGATGTTGACTGCTGGAGAGAGTTGGTGGGTGGAGCTCGGCTCCACGCGCGCCGCGACGAGCATTACAAACCTCGGCCACGGCACCCCCATATTCATTAAACTCCATAAAAAAAAACATTGATTCTTCATAATGAAGTTGAAATAAAGTCGGTTTACAATAATTATACTGCGTCTGCGGCAGAATAGATCGTCATATGAAAAAAGAAAAGCCATCTGTGATAGTTCAATCAAGAACCGTCCTGATCAAAAGGATTTGTATCGTGGGAATCTTTAGTCGAGCATTGCTCCACTCCATTAGATTCGACGGATGCCAACCACAAAGACCCACATCATAAGAGCAAACGACTATAAGCAGTTGTCTCGAATCAAGCAGTTAAACGCCATAAATCTCATACATGACGCTATTTCTTCTTGTTGTGATCAATATGGATTATTATTCTATGCCTGTGTTTATGTTGTATTCTAGGCGTTCAAAAGATAGCGCAAGCAAATGTGTTTTGTGAGAAAATGTTGAGTTAACTTCATTACAGAACAAGTACAAAGTGGGCAGAAGAACACTGGCCATTACGCAGATGGCATTTCTGAAAATGACATCTTAATCGATCATAGTCGTGATAACCCGGGAAGAAGGAAAACAGTAGAGAAAAAATCTGATAAAAGACAATCACAAGGTAAGTGCAAGCTACATGTAGTTAGCCTAAAGAAATAAGAGATAAAACTCTCGATGTAAGCTTCACGGCTGTATCATGCATTCGGCTTCACCAAAGATTGCTAGAAAATAATGAATGCATATCCGGTTATTGCAATGTCTTGGGGTAGTCATCCGATTTATCATGGCAGTGCTGTTATTCTCTCAGACAAGTCGGCTACCTAGTTGTCAGCATCGGAGGGATGGAAGGCCCTTTCGAATTTCGCAACTAACCAACGACCACTTATGGTACATTGTATGGCATCTCTAACGACTGCACTTTAGGTGCCTGCTACAGCTGATTCATTTACAATCATCATTGGTGTTGTTACTGTTGCTGTTGTCACAGTCATGGAAAGTCGGT
This sequence comes from Parelaphostrongylus tenuis, assembly GCA_019055375.1. Classification (NCBI taxonomy): domain Eukaryota; kingdom Metazoa; phylum Nematoda; class Chromadorea; order Rhabditida; family Metastrongylidae; genus Parelaphostrongylus; species Parelaphostrongylus tenuis. The sequence goes on from JAHQIW010003651.1 coordinate 114,487, forward strand.
CTTCTAAATTATCACATGTTAATAATTTCATGTCAACTTACGAAAGGAGAGACATGAGAGTGAAAAACGACTAATGTTGCGGTTGATCGGAAGACGGTCTGCCAAAAATCAATTTTTATTTCTATCTGTTTTACTCGTTGGAGAAAACATCCAGAATCATGTTCGTGCGGGTCTTTTGGGCCAACACAGTCTCTTGACTTTTTACATTACGACTGCCGAGTATTTGGACATACAATGCGTTAACAGTACCGCCCATTAGGCAGAACTGCCTAGAGCTCTCCTGATTTTTTAGGACTTATTCCGTTAGGATCAAATGCGTGTAACACTCTGAGGCGCAATAACGATGTGGATTGCAAAATATGGAAAACACTTTTTTGTCGAGAGTAGATTTAATTACAGATCTCTACAGACTTCTACAAAAACAACACTATGCTAATGAAAAATAATTACCTTGTCCACGTTGGAGGATAAGAGGCATTAGACGATGAGTATGTGTACAGCATCATCTGCTTCAAAGCTTCAGATAGCACAGTCGTCACTTTCATAGTGAACAAATATTTTGCATCCTTATAACCCTTTGGATGACTGGAGCATTTAACGTGGAAAATAACCGTATTTCCAGAAGACTGTTGAGTACGATGGAAATAATTTCCCTGAATGGGAAACGGTTTCGTTAAAAGTTCCTTGATCGGAATGGGCTTATTGCAGCTTGTTCTACTAATCGATTAGAAGTAATTGTGAAATTTCCTGTATTCAAGGGATTGATTGATAATTCGAAAGCACGAGAAAATCGACTTTTCTCTGGTCCATCAAAGCAGCACCCACACATAGCAAAAATCTGAGAACGCTGAAATGCAATAATCTTGCGATACCATAGAGACCATCCTCAGTCAGCACTCAACACGTCAGTGAGAAAAGACGATAGTGGAGCCTTATATTGAGTTCACACTTAAGCCTGACCACCTCTATAAGTTACGCTAGCAAGTCAACTAAAACTGTAGGAAGTGCCTCAAACCTCACATGTGAAGACACGTTGTCAAATTCAGGTCAGCAAGTAAGTAAAAACCCATAAATTAATCCAAAGCTAACAGGGCCATGTTTGAACTCAGATCAAGAGCAAATGGAGAAAGCAGTATGAAGAGCACAGGCGAAGTGATGTAGGCGAAGAAAAACGCTATGGTTCGAATCCACAATTTTTGAAGAAATTTGTAATCCTTGAATGCATGTAAAACTTATGAGTAATTAATCAGTTGAAAATCTCAAGCGAATCACGGTTGGCTGAATCAAATGTAAGAAGTAGCTGATCGAATCGAGATAAAAGCAGTACTTCGAGGGCTTAGCACATTTGAATTAGCAGATGAGACCTATATAAAACATGTTACATCGAGATATTTGCATCATGGATATTGCTCATCGTTCTTATAGATGATCGAGCTCTTAGGAGAACGGGTGGTGCAGTGGCTCAAGGTACTCCGCTACACACGTGATGAATGGTTCGATCTGACGCTTGGGACTCACCAAATTTTCCATCTACCCGAAGTCGGCGATTCATTGCCAGACTTGTCTGATAGGATAGCGGCACTGACTTGATACATGAATAGGCCAATACAAGTCGCTATGAGGGCTAAATATGCAGTCAATCACCTTTAATGACGCTAAGTGAAATCGAATGCATGACGCGCCTTTCAAGGATTGATTGGCTCTGAGGAATTTATCCTTTTCTAGACAGCGTTAGATGGCATATCGAACGGTAACCAACTATGTTCCGGTGGCGAGTGTAGCGTTGCCAATGACACTAGACACAGTCGGAATATCAGTGATACATTTAGGAGTAGGATCTGCTACACACTTCTGCGATGGCAGACATATCAATGCATCGCATGCTAAAATATTTTTAGAAACGGTTTCATTCTGCAGGGAAAATGGCTTGTGTTACCAATTAATTAAAAACTCTAAGACTGTTCCATAAGGCTGCTCCTTTTTATGCAAAAAATATTAAAGAAGATTCGGAGCACAAAAAGCTTTAACAATAGATGTCAGGTGGACAATGAAGCAATAACTTTGGTAAAAAGTTTGACATACTTCCAGGTTTTACGCAGGAGGGCGATTTCTTGCATGACTTTGCAATGCACGGTCGCGATCTTGCCACACATATTTGGCCAGCAGGACATGTGATCCCCGCACAACCTTCAAATAATCCAATCATTGAAGAGTTAGGCGACCGGTACCTGAAAAAATCGGACCATTGAATATGTCGGGAACGCAAAGAAGGATAGGCCGGCAAGGTGGCCTTTTACATGGTCCGACCCGTTGGTCGCAGAATGTTCCGATAGGGCAAAACTGGTCGACACACTCTGCAAATATTCAAACTAACTCAAAATATTCGATAACCTTCAATCTTAGTAGTTTCTCGAGAAATATTCAAAGGAAGTTCTCCTATGACGAGACTTAGAAAAACTCTTGTCTTTTTTGATTTGTACAGAACAGTTTGATCATAAACAAGTGAAAAACAAATGTTAGTAATGTGGAATGTGATCTGGGCGACCGACGTAGTTGACGCGATCACACTTGAGTTACTCCTCCTTCTCAACTGGAGAATTTATGAACGCTGTCGAAGCAGGTGAGTTTTGGACGGATTTCATATCTTCATATTCTGTTTTTTGATTTGTCATTATAAAGGATAAAGCTGTCGGAGTTGATCAATCCCTGAGAAATGCGCCATGAATCCGACTTCAATTTTTAACTTCATTTGAGGTGATTGAATGCATATCTGGCCTTTATAATGACTCGCGGTGGACTCCCGCTGAACCGAGTCAGTGCTGCTTATCCTCCCAGACAAGTCTGAGACCAGTCTGGTGCCAATTCACCGACTCCAGAGGGATAAGTGACGTGATGAGCCATGAGCGCGAGATCGAATCCTTGACTCGGGCATGTGACGCTGAACACTTCCTCTAAGAAACAACAGTCACGATATTCATTGCACCTCATGCCGACGAGAAGTAGGAAGAAGTACAGCTTTTATGGAGTCTTGAATATTTGAGCGCGTGTGGCGCAGTGATTAGAGGTGCTCTACGCGACACATGAATGATCAAGTGATGGTCGATGGTTTAATTTCTTGTTTGAAGCTGATCAAGCCTTCCGTTTCTCTGCTGTCGATGGTGAATTGGTACCAGACTCATATGAGAAGATATCAGCAATGACTGATAAATCTATAGGCCACCGCGAGTCATGGTAAAGGCCTGAGATGCTTTCATTCATCTTATACGATGCTAGGTGACGGCGAATGCATGGCGTATCCCTCAGGGATTTGAAACGCCAAATGCTTATTAATTTTTTAGTCGCAGTTTCGATCAGATTCTTTGTGCCCACCTGCTGCCTACAAATGGTATCTCAAATCTTGTCTTTTTTGTTCATGCATTTCACTTGTTCAAAGCGACTATGTTTCAGCCGTTCTCAGAAAATGTGGAATATTCTGTCAGTGGTAGCAAGTGTGATGCAATGAAGGCTTCTGCTATTTCCTAGCTTCCCTAGGAGTGGGACGTCTTCAGAGATAATTTCATTGTTCGTGCTTGATGAAAAAATTTTCTAAATGCGGTCTTATATAACCGAGTGGATTCTATGACAGTCTGTTCCAACTAGCATCACAACTAATCAAATACACCACACCGACTTGCCCAAAGATTGTCTTCGATATATGAGAGAACTATCTCTTATATCGACTGAAACATTCAAATACATTGTGGAGGTGGAATAAAACGTGTTGAAAGCATACAGCTATTATTTGTGAGTAAACTTCCTAAGACAGATGATTTGGCCATATTTTAATCTGTTACTATCGTCACCATTATCACTTTAATAGAAAATTATAAACAGTACCAGCTGCCTTGCATATAAGAAATGATGAACTGAATATGCAGAATGTGATAAACAACGACCAGTAGCAGTACATCAACAGTTTCGAGTCAACGAGACGGTCATGGTTTTCCCGCTCTTTTATAAGCGTCGATACATCCGGTTTGTCTTGAGCGCCTTGTGCCTGCCCTTTCTTTTCAAGTTATATGGTACGCCCTATTGTTTTCAACTGTGACTAATTAATATCATATCAGATAAGCGGGATGGCTGTCTAAAATGGGCAGGTCGAATTGTTTTGCAACAAGAAAAGACTCTGCCTCAATTTGAATTCATTCATTGCAGTAAACCGTCTTTTTGTCGAGACTAATATTTCATCATAACCTTTTGTAGTTATGTTATGTTAGTATCGATTATCTATAAACTGTAAAACAGCAAACTAAGAAAGATTTCACTTGTGTCACTAAATTTAACCAAAGATCCTTGGAACTTGCAGTTGGTAAGCTCGCCTTCGTGGCCGTGTGAACTGTCCTCCATTTTAAACTTGAAGATTTACCTATGCATAATCTGAAGCTCAATGAAAATGTAGCTTAGGATGGTTCTAGCATCCCCTCACGTTTGCTGACGTGAGCTAATTTCCATTCTGCGCACATAGACCAGATTTTTGATACATATGTTAAGACAGCGATAATCGTTGTGTCGAAAAGGTAAACACGGAGTATGATGCTCTTTGTTCACCTTATTACTTCGTCGAAGCTTTTAAACGTTGTCCATGCCGCTCACTTTCTCGTGTTCAACTCTGAAGTTGAGTCGTTCACCAATTGACTGTCTGGCCTAAATAAACGTAATTGGAGCATTTCAAGATGTATATTCCATCGAGCGTGAATGTGAGATATGAAACCATTTCGTTTGTCATCAACGTTGTTTGAGATTTGGTCAGGGACAAATCTTCCCACGAGCAATGCCGATGTCACTTAACATCCGTTCTGGTTGACTGATGCTTGACATTATATTAGGTGTACAAACAGGGCTCCGCGGATTTTTTTCGCTGCAATAATAGTTGAAACAAAGATACGCAAATTCATCTTTTTGTTTGAAAGTGCGTTATGAATGCTATTTATTTAATTGCTTTTTATTTGCAAAGTATTCTAAATAATAATTTTTATATGGCTTCGAAGAAGACGACCTTCGTACACGAAGAATGCCATTTTTTTCAATTTGTTAATTTGTGATTTGAATTTGGTAATTCCAAGTGGTAATCTGACGATTCAATGTCAGGAGAATAACGCGGGTAAGGTGAAACCCCGTAAGACCTCCCAATGAAGTCAAGCGTTATTATGCAACAAAATTCGTGCCGTTTTGATTTTTTTGATGCTATTTCTGCAATCAAATTTTACCAGCTATGGTTTAATTGCGCATTGTAAAACAACTGTGTGTATGTCGATGTTAAAAGCTCATAGAATAGCGACATTCCAGCTGTCAAATTTTTGTCAAGTCCACGAATACTCTTTAAGAACTATATAGCATACTCCTTGACTGTTCAGAGCTTCTACCACCCTTTCTATGTGCGGCACTGTGACATCAGACCCAGATCACAGCGAAACGATAAGAGCTCGCACAATCGCTTGCTCCACCTGTAATCCTATTAGTCATCGATATTACGGTATTCTAGGGCAATTACCATCCATCTCCTTCGTGCCGCAATCGAGAACACTCCAGTCGAACGATTAGCTCTGAACGCGAGAGGTTTTACATTATTCACGAAAGCTCATTTTTGATGCCTTTTTTACCTTTGACGAATTATACCCGTGAGAACTCTCTAGTACCCGAAGACTTTGATCACTCAGAGTAGTTGTCACAAATCTTGAGAACCTATAAGAATGACTCACATTTCCATGAATACTCATATTAGTAATTCTAGTGGATTGGTCGAGCAGCTCTACTTCGAAAATTCAAAGAGATACCAACTGCTCCACCAGCAAAGTGAGAATTGATTACGGCCTTGAATATGCCTATATGAATGTGATAAAACTAATCAAATCGACTAGAGAATTTCTTTGTTGAAGCAAAATCCTCCATTATTAGCGCAGAAACGGGTCTTTGATACGCCGCTTGAAACAATTTACAACCCAGGAAGCTACTAAGTCTATGACACTTCAGTAATATGAAAATTTAAAATGCAAAAGAGAATCTAACTCACCATTATATCATTTAGAAGCAGGCTATAGTTATAATTGTTGCAGTGCTTGAAAAAATATAAACATAGGAAAGCAGGTTGGTACTGCTTCAGATCGACTGAATACATGTCCAATTTCTTTCCTTAGTGCTCAATTTCGTTCAAAGCCACTTCAAGTTCCGGAGAAAAATCAGTACACCTCAGAATAGTACGGGGCATGTTGCATTAGGTTGTTAATTTTTTGTCAAATGTTATAATTCACTTAGGTCGGAATCGATATGAAGAGCTATAGTTTTAGTATGGCCTCTAAATGTGAGATTAGAGTTTTCGTTCTTATTTGGTGCGGTTTACAGAAATAGAGGTGATCCTTTGGGCTTACTACTTGAGTTATTTTTCTGAGGTTAAAGCGGAAATATTGCATCCATTTTTTTTTATCTGGCCCTTGTTGAACAGAAAGACAAGAGAGGTTATGGAGCTCTGAATAGCCCAAAGTCACTATTCAGAAAAACATCGTTCACGTCGCTACACAACCTCAAATTCCAATATACGCAATCTACAGCGCTATGACGTATTGTGAAGGGTTCAACAAGACGATATGATCGCGTCAAAATTATTTACAGCCGCCTTTGGAAACGCTAAGTGAAGGAATAACAATGGAATAAAAGTCTATAAACGGCCTTGACATCGACACACCGTCTTCGACCTCTGATGATATCGTTCCTATAACATCGTACACTAGTTGGTCCAAACTAATGCTGCCTCTAATTTCAGCAACGCTTGTGGAGAAACCGGTCTTTGGTGAAATTTAGCACCTTAGAAACGTGGTTGCCACGTTTATGGAATGATTGACCACTTAGTGCTTCTGAAGGAAAATTTCAAAAGATCATGCATTGGAATGACCCACACGACCACGCGACACGGGTGAGAAAAGTTTGAATTATTTTAGTCTGAAAATTACTCGCGAAACCTTGAACCCTTTCAACTTAGGACGTCAAATGCCTGTGAGCGTTTTATTAGTAGTTCAGCTGCATAAATTTGCTAAGAATGGTCATTGATAAGTAGTAAGCAGTCCACCATGACCTAAACGGGAAACCTTACAAATTTTCTTGCACGACCCGTTTCACACTTCTACTGTGCAATTTCCACCACTCCTTGCATTAGATTCGTTTCCTCGCATTCATCCTCCACAAAAGTCTCACATGTTCCTTTCACTGCAGCTTTATGGTTTCGTCATTTTATGAATTTCCTAAAAAGGTTCTCTAGACAGTTATCCTTGCCACCTTGGAAGTAAACAAGCAGAAACTTTCCCTAAGGTTGATTGATTTGAATACAGTTTTTGGAGGAGGGGATCGAACAGCTCCTTGACTATCTCCTTGCTTCTTCATACATCAGATTACTAACCACTGCACTGCTTCACACTTTACTCCATTCAGGATCCGCAATATTCTAAGTTTGCTAATTAGAGCATTTATTATGCTTTTTTCTCAAATATTCGTTGCGTTTGTGGCGAAACAGTTGAGGCACCAACTGGTCCTACAACACTGAAATATCTCGTATAGATCCATTGTGTGTCACTCATTTTTTGTGGTCGATTCCCATGGATACAATTGATGGTCATCCTCAATACTGTGATCGCTGAGAAGCTCAAACGAAGTCGCTGTGGAAGATCAATTCTCAAGACCGGTTATCGATTAACCTTGGCATGGTAAGAGTAGAGTAAGAGTAGTTTTTTTCTGTTGAGCAGTTCCGAAGTGTTAAATTAGTAATTGTCAAACATTAGTGATACAATACAACAATACAGCGTAGTAATGCAGCATAAATAGTACAACAATCGTGGTGGCCTACGCTTCGGAGGGTATCTCCATCTTCGAAGCGTGGAAAGGTCAAATTGATTCGAAAATCATTCAGTGAAGAGTCTCCATAATCTCAGCAGATTTGTAGCGTCTCCGTTCTGTTCAACAAGAAAAAAACTATTGTGAGAGATCAGTTAAAGAAAGGCACCAAAAATTTACTTAGGAGGATAAGATAATTTCAACTAAAATTCTAATTTCTATAAGAAAAAAGAAGTAACATGCCATTCAAAGAAAAATTACAAGCTGCATTTGAATGACAGAAACTTCAATATATTTAAATAAAATGCATAGAGTGAAAGAACATCGATGTCATCAGAAGATGATTTAAGTGTTACATCCTGTGCTATTGGTCACCAGCCACTACGCAAAATGCCATCACATACGCGACCATCGTTTGAGACGAACCATAGTCTACTGAATCTACGAAATAATATTGTTACTATAAAATTCCATAGATAGGAGCGGTCTTCAGTGGATGATAGTAACTAATAGTAATTTTAGTGATTTTTGGTAATTCTACTAATTTAATAATTTTTACTAATTTTTACTAATTCTTATCTCTTCTCCTTCTTATTTTTGATTCTTAGTAATTTTTATTCCGTCTCTTCTAACATTAACCTACATGGCTTCGAAGAAGCGCGCATGTTGGCATGTCCCTTTTTTGCAAAAAAATAAACCGCTCTTATTTATGAATTTTAGGGTATTCAATGCTCGTTAATAGTATGTCTGTCGTTAGAACTCTCTTCAAACTGCTCTCAGTCTGTGATTGGAGATTGGTAAGGTCTAATGTGCACTGTCTAAGATTGGCTACTCAAACAACTCCTTCATCGAAGTTTATCATCAGAGAGAAGAGCATCATTGCTTGACTTCTGTGTTTCTTTGACATTATGACACATATGGATGTTCGCAGCACTTATGTCATGATATCAATAACATAAATAGCTAGCCAGTAGGAGAGCTCAAGCATGCGTAGGCTCCTCATTCCACAATCGCTGTATTGAATCCTAACAATACGCTGTACACATTACTTTTCTTTTATATACAACTCGCAATTAATAACGTGAAAAGAAGCACATCAATACAAATGAGTATGTTTTAAACTGGATGCGGGCAACTATTCAATATCTCCGCAAACTATGTAGAAACACATCATAAGAAAGGAACTATCCACGATGACTGATGACGTAATCATCAACGACTTAGGAATAGTTTTTCTTACCGTAAGTGTAATTTTTTGTGCAAATGGATTATGCGGAAAGCGTAACTGCGCTGATTACTATCAAAAGTACTATAATTCGTTATTCTGATCTTCATCAACTGAAATCATAGCCGTTCAAATGATTTACAAAATGATCTGCTCAGCGCTCGTCGATTGAAGAATGGACTTGTTTTACACTAGTATGGAAGCATTACCAGTTTGTTACTAGGTTTGCGTAGTTTCCATCACTTCTAAATAAAGTAAAAAGTGCACAAGCTATTCTTGTTTAGGATATTTGCAACTGTGTCACATGAATCTACATTTGTCTTAATGTAGTTGGCATTTCTCTCAGCTAAGAAATTCGATGAGACGATCTCATTTCTTCATCCTCATTTCGATCTCATTGCTATGAGTTAAAACTGCTCAATGAAAAGAAAAGGAAAGAAAAGAAATAAATCCTATTGGTAGGAAACATCTATCAAGTCCGCATTTATCAGCACTGCTACATGTCCAAAGGTGCTGAGTGATGTGTAGAACTTTGTACTTCGGGCGAAAGCTGCCTGTGATACCATGCGTTCCCGGAAAGGGTCAGAGCGGAAAAAGTAACGCTTTTAGAGTAGCATGGCAATGTTTCTTTGAGTTTCACCGTATATTCGCCGGCACTTTCATAGTAAACCTTTAAGTTTTAAGTCACCTTATCTCCTCCGAAGGATAGAACATTGCTGGACGATCTTCTGTAAAAGTGGTCTTAGTAAAAACTTCATTTATGGATAACGATGCATTTCCGATTATTTATTCACAATTCTTTCGACAATGCTCTCTAGTTGTGACTGGAGAAAACGCTTTCTACAATGTGAGACTAAGAAACTTATATGTGGGTTATTCCAGTATGTACGTGGAGAAAGAGATAGAAGGAGAGCGCAAATGACCACCTTCAGGGATTGTAGAATTGTTTTTCTCTTCAAAAATGCTGTGTTTTTAAAGGACGCATTCACGTTGTTTCAATTACTCATAGCCTTACTGAAGTGTTTTCTATAATATTCTAAGAAGTGCTAGCGATAAAATCCTATAAAATGACAATAAAGTGATATATTTCATTAGAAAACAATCACATTGTCAATGGAGCAAACCTGGCCAACCGGTGACCTCGTCGCGTGCCAAGCGAAATATCAACGCGGTCCGCAACGTGTTGAAACTTGATCACGAGCACTTATCCAGTTATGAGACAAAATTTCGTTGATGGCTGGCATAGGTCCTGCATACATTGGGGTTAATTCCGTGAAAACTATTCAACCACAACGAAGCCAGCCAAAATCCAGTCCGTGCTATTGACGCGGAAACGAATCGTGTATCAAAATCAGTATTCACTGAATATTTAGTGATATTTGATGGCGCGACGAACTACTTCTTAAGACAGTCGTTCTAATGCATTATTATCAAAGTGAAAATGGCCTTATAAAAGCTTAAGACGCTGAAAGATGATTTTATAGGATTTAAATTAGAAGCCCTGTGCACTAAAATCTGTGCTCTCATACCCAAGCGTGAGTTCGCACATATGTCAAAATCTGTGCACGTAAGCACAAAGTTGATGAAGATTTTTCTTAGCTACACGGAGTATGAAAAGACTGGACGTCGCATCGATAGTTGTTGATTTCTCCCCAAGAGCACTCAGTTACTTCAGATATCTTTGACGTGGTTAGAAATTTTCAGCTCATCATCACTAATACCACTTGACTCTTCTTAACGACTGCATGTGAGAACGTATAAAGCCTTTTTGAAGATGGTACGTCAGGTTAGTACGTACGTTTCAGCGATGTCACCCGTTTCATTAGTGGCCCACGCTTCACAGTGAGAATCCTACTTTATAGCAAGGATGAGGAGACGTTGTTTACGGTAACAGAACGTGATATTGCGTTATCACCACTTATTCAATCGACGGATCACGTTTGGTAGAAAATATAAAGAAACGCATTTAATCGACTGTTATGGTCTACGTACGACGCTAACGATCCTATCCTGAGAAGGCTCTGAACATCCTTACAGACTATACGAAATATTTAACGAAGTTCAAGATATTCACTACCAATCTAATCCATCGACTGAAAAAGTAGTAGTAACACAGTTTCACGTGCTATCACTATAAATAACGTTTTTCCATCCCTGTTATAAAGTAGGGTTGAGTGTGGGGCGTGGGCCACTGATGAAGCGGACGACATCACCGGAACGTACGTATGTTTCTGCCGTGTCAATCTCGAAAAGGCTCTGAACATTCCAACAGACTATATTGAATGTTTGAAGCAAGATCTAACAATAGTCTATCAATTGATATATGAAAATGGAGAAAACTTATCTTGATTAGCTGACGCGAGGTTGATAAAACAGTTGTAGAAATTCGGCTGACGTTTCGGCGACCCGCCCTCTTCAGAGCCTGGACGAATATAGTATTAATAATATAGAGACTAATACTATATTCGTCCAGGCTCTGAAGAGGGCGGGTCGCCGAAACGTCAGCCGAATTTCTACAACTGTTTTATCAACCTCGCGTCAGCTAATCAAGATAAGTTTTCTCCATTTTCATATATCAATTGATTATGCCGAGGTTTATAGAAAGTCGAACTTTTGAATAGTCTATCAAATGAATTTCATTTAAAGCAGATGGTCATGAACCAATAATCACACTAATATGTCAAACACATGCGAGCCGGGCAAGGGTTGAACAGGTGGTTGATGGTGTAGGCCACCAGGAAATAAGCACTGGTTCAGCGTCGTACTGCAACACTGCTCCAATCAATCACCTAAACGTTTGGTAAATCCAGCTCGGCACCCGAGATTGTAGGCAGCATAGTCTTGACCAGCATTCTTGACATTCATAAGGAAATTAAACTCCTCAACGAGAAGCCAAATATTTCACGTAATATCCCAAAGACTTCCTGGAGGATGAATGCAGAGATCGAAACGAATATTAGATTTGCTGGGATCCGCACAGTAAGATGTTATGACAGGTCGTATAGAATAAAATGAAATAAATCCCCTCATTTCATTACCCACTGTTACTTGTACGGTCGTTGAACTCACATATGAGTTGCACTGCGGCATACCAGTCTATCAGATTTTGTACTGCGATACTGTGAATGCTGGTTCGCCGTGATTCTCCCAAGCCACCGTGATAGGGCATTCCTATGTTCTCATTAATGGCTGTCAACTATCGAGGGTCGGAAGAAAGTTGTTTCTTGACCTGCAGATAGATTTTTACGAGGATGGTAGCGTTTGATGTGACTAATCGACCAACCAATAAAATACAATGCAATAGGTTGAGTGTTCTACATTAATAGATTCTGAACGAGACCCTACTTTGTATCTGGTCACTTACGTTTCGATGACACTATAAGCGCTTTTTAGCACTTTCTAAAAGCAGTGAAAAATCATAAGAGAAGAGCTCGGGAGTTGTTATCGAACATAGAAGCAAGTCACTTTGATTGCAATTACCCTGTAGAGAACCGCCTCCTGAGCACGATTTCTGATTTTGTTGTGAACTTATCAATAAATAGCATGTGTCATGTCCTTCGATGGCTCATTTCTTTGTACAAAGTGTATTTTTCGAGGGGTCATATTTTAGAATGTATCACTAAGAACTGTGGTATCCAAAGCCAAGTAGGAAAATCAAACAGGTTTATCACTTATCCTCTCACCCTTTACAAAAAGAGTGCTTGTGAGAAACATGTTCTGGACAGTCATCAGTGTGCGTAGAGGAAACACACTTTGAATTTCCTAGGCAAATAGTCATCTAAAATGCTTCTTGTATGACCGCCTACGGATAGCACGAAACTATGTCAATTGCCCTAACAGTGGTAGAGCTGTGATTACACGAATTTGAGTGAGTTCACCCAGTGTTCTGTAAAGCGTGTTGTGACGTATACAGGGTGTGAAAAAAGTTCTGATAATTTTCTATTGCTTTAATTTTAGCATCAGTATGATGTCTTTTATATTGATTGAGCTAATTTTTTGAAATTCTCTGTACGACTTTGGTTTAGAATGTGTTATATTTGCATATTTTCAGTTGTGCTTGAGTTACGGAGCGTAAAAATGAACGCATCGCAGTAGTTGAGTCGTACAAGACAGGAATGAAAACAACGAACATTATTAAATTGACTGTTAGCAAACCACCAAGCGTCTGCAGAGTAGTGAAATGTTTCAAAGAGGCTGAAGGGATGGAGGACGGTCGTCGAAAAGGTCGTAAAACCACCTCGTTCACCCGGAAGGACATCTAGAAAATCCGTTTTCAAATTGGGCAAAATCCGGAGCATCCGGCGCGCAAAATGGTAATGAAGCTCGAGATCAGCGAGTGGAGAGTCCGATACATTGTTAAAATAACTTGGAGCTGTGAAGCTACCTTATTACTTGTGTTCACTTTCTGAACACAAAAGATGAAAGAAAAACTGCCGCCGCATGTTCCGTCTGATAGCTGGTGCTCATTCGGCGTAGGTGCTATTCATGGATGAGAAGGTATTCACGGTCAAACCACTTTACAATTGCCAGAATCGTCGTCAACTTTTCAAGAAGGGTTATCAGAAGGCCGCAGTAACAAAGAACCATGGGCCGCACTCAGTTTTCGGCCTTTATGATGATCTGGACTGGAATTTTCACTAACGGAAAGACGCTCGTTGGTCTTTATCAGCAGAAACGGCAAAAGAACGCTGCCAGCTAGCATCAAGTTTTATGGGCGCACTGTAGCCTTGAACTATTCAACGCTTTGACGTTGACGAACATACGTTTCAGCAGGACTGGGCTCCTGAGCATTTGGCCTTTTTAACGATTGCCATCTGTCATGAGCTGTTTCTAGGCATTTGGGACAAAGACATTTGGCCGCCAAATTTGCCCGATCTCAACCCAGTGGATTACTCAGTGTGGTCAATACTGATGCAAGAAATCCCGGCTCATCGCTACACTACCTTAGCCACGCTTAAAAAGGCTTTGACATGAACTTGGGCGAAATTAGGGTGAAAACGTGTGCGAGCATCGTTGGAAATTTTCGCAAGCAACTTTGTTAATCTTTGAAAGGCCAGAAAAGATAACATTGAGTTTGTTGTAAACTTTTTGTTTATTTTTATAGTTGCTGATTTAATAAACGTTCTTATTCCATCAGCTTAATAAATTTATTTGTTTATGCAGTATTCTTTTACTGCTAAAATATTTGAAAAAAATTACCAGAACCCTTTTCGAATCCTGTAAATAGTTAAAATGAGTAAGCTACTCTATGTCCGTATAAACAAACATCCTTTTGCCAACATAGACCCCATTATGCGTGCATAGGAAACAAGGACATGATAGGGAAGAATTTGAAGTAGACCGTCGTCGCACAGGAATGGGAAACACGGCGCATAAGGTTCTTGATGCTCCTGTATGGATTCTTCAAGTCAAAGAGTTACTGCATCAAGGAATGCCTCGTTATCACGTGTGTTATCACACATTATCTCAGATTGATATTTTGATGAGAGGTTTGCATTGGCAGGTTGTGTGAACTAGATGAGGTCAGTCCTCAAATGGAGTATTTTGTCGAGAATTATTGAAAATATGAGTGTGTAAAAAATGTTTTGTTTCTAATGTGAGTGAAACCTATGTTTGATGAGTTCTGTTGGAGTTATGGAGATGTTTGGCTGAGTGGTTCATGGGCAATCTGGTCCTTCCAGGTTCTGAAAGAAGAGAATTCGGCCTGAAACGCCAAATGTTCCGAGAAGTTATAGTATGATGACTTCGTGTTTGGCTTATTAAGGAACCTGTTGATTATTGAACAACGCCGACGTTAATAAATAGCCTTGCTTGGAAATTGATTATAGATCTTTGAAATTTTCCCTTAAGATGGTAAGAAACTTAAGCGGAATTTACTCCTGGAAAACAGCAAATATTTGTGAAACTCTTGCTCATCGCCAATTTAAGTAAGTTTCGACATACTGATAAGCCGTGAACCAAGGCAATTATGATAGAAAGACGACGTGAACCTATCTCGGAACATTTTGTTGAAAAATATTCGTAAGTCAGAGCGGGAAAATAGCGATCACATCACTTTCACTAAGCTCACCCAGTTCTAACTTCTCAGCAAATAGCGATCAATTTTTCAACTCTTATCTGTCTGCCACCACACATAAGGGCTTCTACTCCATTCATCCGATAAGCATTGCTGCCCAGAACAAACAAAATCCAAGTTTTCTTATTTCTTTCACTTTCCACTACATATCACTTGTGTCTCGATCTGAAACTCTGTGAGCCGGTAATTCATTGCCCGTTTCGTGTTGTCTTTTATCTTCGTCGACTTCTTCTTCTATCAGTCTGAACCTTCCTTCTACTGCCTTTCAGGAATCATGAATTTTTTTGACTTACTCCGTTCAAACAAATCCAAGACCAAAAAGAATTTTCATATTTCTGCGAATGAAATCAGCCAGCCGAGTGATTTCAGGTAAGCGAAATTTGTTGGAATTCGATGCTTCAAAAGTTAAAGAAAATTGAACGATTGCTTTGAGCTTGAAAATGAAACAGCTTTTCACTGCTATGTGAATCTGACTAGTTGATTGCATACTAAAGCGGTGAGAATGTATCATCAAAACAATTCGAGATACTGCTGATGATTTTCACATAAGTGTTCATACAGTGCACGGTTCGAGTTAGACAAGCGGGATGTGCGTTGAAAGATATGCTATGTTTTACTTGTGAGTATTTTGCTCAACAACTTTTTGATTCACTAAATCATTAAGGCAAAAAGATTTTTCTGATTGTGCGACCATTATGTGATACACAAGTCATCAACGAGAAATCGCTCCAACCCCAAGAAGGTTCAGTTTCTCAGTGTATACACTGAGGAATCTAGCCAGCATTGATCTGATCTAAGAGGTCTTCGTTTCCTTAGTAAATCTCAATAAGAGAGCAGTAGATGCTACCCGTCGAAAGAAACTATGTTGGGGTAAATACAATGATACTTTTGTACCGTTTTTTTTTCAACTTCACGGAAATACCTGCATATCTAGTAGGTATATGCAGATAACGGAAATTCATGAGCATGGAAGAGATCGACTAACATTTATCGGAGTAACCAAGCAACTGGTTGCCAGGGAGGGTTGCCTGTTTATGCATGGTTACGATAGTTCGTAATTTTAAAGCACCAACCCCTTCGAAACTTGGAGATCATTACTGTTCTTCGTATTTGTTTCGCAGAATTTCGGCATTGTCGAGCGTTGGGAAGGGTGATGTGAAAATATACCTGGCCTATCAGAATCCATCCAATATGTGGCTCCCTTTTGAATTCAAGTGCCTTTTTCATTTGAAAATACAGCATTTTTGATGAAACTTGCACTATCTATGCGATGTTTCGAAACAATTTTTGTGTTTTGTGTGCGATGCAAATACAAGCCTTACTACCTTATCAGCAATCATCTGAAGAACCGTTGCCTTGCACGAAATCATGAAAAGAACGCACGAGGTAGTAATCTATTCATTGACGGCATCAGGTCAGCAACGTCAGGTAATTAGCATTTTGAAACATTGAGCTAGAAAAGCTAATAGCTTTGCCGTATCAGAGATAAGTACTTCCAAAGGCTTAAATATCGCCATCTGTAAAACAAAAAAATGCTTGCGATTAATCTTGGTGGCATCGGTTAGATCCCTAGCCTAATGTGACTCTGAAATTGTTTATTTATCAATAACCTCAATACACATCGAGAAAAGAAAAAAATAGGTTTTGAAGAGTCGAAATGCACATCGGGGTGAACAGCAGTCTCCAGGAAATAATGGCGTTCACCAACGGCACTTCTCTTGCAAGCCAACCAAGCTTATTGACACCGTAAGCTCTTTCTCACTTTATTAGTATAAAATAGCAATATTCTTAGTGATTATAAACAAAAATTAAAGTGCACCTACTTATCAATCTATAGTATTTCCACCCATCAGTTTGAAACAAATAAAATGTTCACCACTCATTTCGCTTCCTGATAATGCTACTAATAAACGACCCGTTTGTCACCTCACGGGATCGGACCTCAAAATATTTATGTTTTACCCACTGATGCACAGTGATGTGCAAAACTTTTTGCGTCAGTTGGGGCTCGAACCTACATTTCACCCTATCCGGGGGCGCGTGCCCGAGCTGTTGCACTATGCAAAGAGTTTTTGCAGTATAACTCTACATCAGAGGGTATATTTTTAACATCATAACATTGCTAGAAGCAGTTCATTAAAAAGCACCATTCTGTTTGATCAGGTTTTTTTAGTGATCCAAAATGGGCTTCGGTTGAAACACGACGGTTGTGCAAAAAGACACCACTGACAGAGGACGAACTGACAAAAAGTCCATTCGGAAAATATCTGGTGAACGCAGTTTTTAAGCCTCTTAAATAAAAGACGTCTTACAATGCAAATGTCAAAAATTTCCAAACAGAAGGCCATTCTCTTAAAACCAGAGTAGTCGGATTTTTCTTCTTTTATTTTTCCATTAGCTTCTACTTCCAAAAGCATATGTGGCGCAGTGGTTAGAGGTGCTCTGTGTGGACCTTAAGATCGATGGTTCGATCTCGCGCTCATTGCTCACCAAGCCATCCATCCCTCCGGGGTTGGTAAATTGGTACCGGACTGGTCGCAGACTTGTCTGAGGAATAAGCAGTACTGACTCGGTTCAGCGGGAGGCTATCGCGAGTCATAGTAAAGGCCAGATATGCATTCAACCACCTCGAGAGAAGTTAAAAATTGAAGACGAATGTATGGCGTATCTCTCAGGGATTGATTGATCAACGCCGTGAGCTATGTCCTTTATACTTTAGCTTCTACGCTGCATAAAAATAAGTAAGAAATGTGAAATAGTGACTATTGTACTTACTGTTCAATTCATCAAAATAGGCACATGTGCCGTAATTTCAATTCCTTGCCGTTTTCGTCTTGGTTTGACCGGCTTCTCTGGTTTATTAACCAGTTGAAAAGAATAATATTTCTGAGGGAGTGATTGCATAGTTTAGCCATCTCCACGAAAGACAGCAAATCAACGAAAATACGGCAGTACCAATGGTAAGCGCATTCTAAGACAGAAAACTACGGAAATTCTACTGAACGTATTTTCAGTACCGAGTACTCCGATTCCGAGAGCGCCAAGTCGCTATCGAGAATCTATTCCGCCGCAGTGGATGGACCCTCTTAACACTGGTAACGCTTAAATTCTTTCGAAATATATGATTTTATCTGGATAGTCAAATATTAACGATATTGAACAATCTTGTTGAACGACTATGTGCTTTTAACTGCTTCATATTTTCAGTTTTCTCAGCAGATAAATCATCTTCATTTAGGTATGGCCAAAAGCATAACGCTGCCGCGAAGCCACTCCAAATCATTCCCTGAACTTCGAATTTATACAGATGATAGCGGGTAAGGAAGTCTTGAGACTTATTTATCATGAAAAGACGTTTTATACCGTTTAATTTTGTAAAATAATCTCTTCATATTGCTAAGCAAGTTAGCAACGTAGTGAAAAATCGTTACGCATTTGGCTAGACCGGAATGTCATTGAAATGTTGTCGTGGTTTCAGTGGCTTCAACGTAATTCGTTAGAAAGGCAGTGATTCGCTATGTTTTCTCGAAAATATTTCTCAACTACGGTTTCTACAGGGCTCCTTGTTCTTGTGAAGTATGCAAGAAGGGGACAATTACGAACTTACTGTATTTACCTGCTGCCACTTCTCGTACACCGAAGCTGAGAATTCAGCAGCATGTAAGCCTGTCCTATTTAACTCGGATTACACATTAAATGATTCAGTTTCTTTTCACTATAGCTTCCCAATCGTCCGAATTTCGCACTCTATCGTTTAGATGCGTTTAAATTAAAACGTGAGCACTTTTTTTCTTTGCATTATGATGTTTCCTAAGGCTTAGTGATGCGCAAATTTTTTGCGATAATATAGAAGCTAATAAACTTTGCCAATAACCATTCTTCGTCAAATCGGTTCATTCGATATAGAAACTTTTTAACTCATTCCGTACCATACGGACACTGTAGTGTATATAGTGCTTTGAATCTCCCGACCTTGTTACAGATTCCAAGCCATTCGCCAACCAAATGGCCTGGAATTGAGTGCTTTAAACTCTGTTTTTCTGACATGAAATTTCTTTCGAATGCAGCAAAATTGAGCCAAGTGATAATCTCAAAAAGAAAGTCAGGTGCCGTGTTTTACTGGTTACTAGTTGCTACACAAATACCTACTCTACTGCGCATTCGAAGGTTTATTGCGAAGGATGCGATTTAAATAATGACCAGCTACAATGTGATCATAAGGTATAGAATGAGTTAAAGAACCATATTCGAAGCTATCTGGTAGATTTGTACATTTCAACGTTTAAGCAGGAAACAAATATGGAAGAAGACGAGTACTACGAAATCCATTCAAGGAATAGCGAGAGAAACCTCAGATTGTCAGCGTTGCAGAATGTTGGAAAACCAGCTACCTCAAGCTTGGCAAAGGATAGTGTAGAAAAGAAACCGACGAAAACGTTGCTGACCCCACCCAGTCCACCACCTCGTAGATTGCTGAATAACGCAAGAAATGCGAAGGCGTTGGATTTCTCGCCTGTGAGAACGGTCAGCTCTTCTGAATGGCCTTTGTGCAATGAATCATTCTTAAAAAACTCGGTAAGCATTCACGCCGAAGACACAACTACTGGATCTGGTCGACCATCGATGGATTCTGGAATAAGTGAAAAACAAAGTGAAACCGATGAAAAGTTTATGACAAGGCTTTAATTACTTATTTGATAATTTCAAAGGAGAACAACCGTTGAGAAACAAGTATGAGGGAAATTTCCGAGAAAAACTCATGTTACTTTTATTTCTACTTGGCATAGTATAATAAGAGAATATTCTACGAGGCCCTCCTCAGTGGCCAAAACTTGCAGAAGGCTCTGCAGCTGCATAATTGACTCTTATGTTTGCCATTTCTTAGCTCTTTTTTGAAAACGATTTTCTTCAACATTCTAGGCTATTGTGAAATATTTTTCGTTGCTCTCGTGTATTCTAATCAGATTGTTATAAGATCGTGTTTCTTTATGTTAATAAATCAGTGTTGAGTGCAGTTGTTTTATAAAAATGATAGAAGATCGTTTCATAGGAGTGACAAAAGAATCTGTGTCTTCATGAAAGCTAAGTGGGGTGCTTTGACGAGTACATAATCAGCCCTCGATCGCTATCAGCCTAACACAAGGATAATGATCGCCGTTATCTTTCAGCAAAGGAAGACGCTTTTGGATCTCTTTAAACTTTGTTAGAAATGCAGTTTAATGTATCTAATGATCAAATATTGATAAGTAAGAAGCATAAAGTAATCGCAATTGTCGGTATCAGCTAAAAATAAAGGCAAAACATAAAGAAGGCAAAAAAGCTTTGATTGTATCAAATGCAACTTAAGAAATCATCAAATGTAACTTAATAGTGTGTTACAACAATCGGAAGATATCTGCATTCTTTCTACTGCAATCTGATAAGTGTTTTGAAGGACGCGAGTCCTGGTCGGAGATTTGAACTATATGAAATTTATCAGTAAAGAGGACTTGTTTTGCACACGTAACAAGAAAAACTCATCACTGCAAAGTCAACCAATCTGGAAAGGGCATTCCTCCCTTTTACCTTTTCATTTCCCTTCACACACTCGTTGAGAGCCAGTTAGTTCCAGAATAAGCTAATCATCGCTGATCCGGTAGACACCGGGACACAAGAGTGGAACTTTCTATGCACCGATAAGATTGTCGTGATGCTCATTCTCGTGCTCTGTGCCGTGTCTGTGGAATGCAACACAGGGCTCGCTCTTATTGCAGTGTGTGGCTTTTTTTTTCACTCCATGCTCACATTCCTCTACATAAATCACACATTTTCCTATCTTAGAAAATCCTATGCGCCTCTAACTAGCGAGATGTATGAAGCGTAGCCGTTGAAGGTGCCTTGCAGAGCACCTGCATGAGCCGATTTAATTGCGCGCTCCACGCTTGTCAACCCTTTTAACCTTACAGAGTGAATAAACTGGTACCAACTGGTTTGAAAGGAATCCACCACTAGCTTGACATTTCAGTTGCTCACCGTAGGGCACTGTATAGGTCAGATATGTATTCAATTACCTCCAACGAACCTTGATGATTTCTACTGCTTGCCGCATCTTTTGGGAATTGATCAACTCCAAGAACTTCCAAAACATTTGCGTAAGTATCTGTTTCTGCTTGATTGTTCAAAGTTTCAATGTTTGCATTAGGAGATTCGTGATCGGAACTCTCCTCGAGCGCTTTTGGCATTCGATTTCGACTGATACCATAAAAGTCAGCAGTACTTGGAACCGTTTGACTCAGCATATCTCGCTGGTTAGAAGCCTACGTAAAGCTACACACCAGTGTCGAAGGGTGAAAAAGTGACTGAAAAGCCTATATCGACGACGACGACGCATGGTCTTCTCCAAAGATATTTTTTGCACGAATTCTACGCATCTATCCTTCATATTTACTGTACAGAGCCCGGCACCTCTTGCATTGGATTCTCTTTTTCGCATTCATCATTCACAGAACCTCACCAACTTCTACGTGTAAGCCTGAGTGCTAAAGAAATGTTTTTTAGTCATAATTTTGTAAATGCTGATGTGACTTCATTGAGAGATCTGTGACAGCAGGGCTAAAACTCGGAGTGTCGAGAGTGAACTTTTCCCAGACGAGTCTGGTATTATTCTTGCTATCGCAGAGGGTTGAGATGTGCGGAAAACAGGGTGTGACTGAATATGCGCTGTGCTCTCAATGACTGATGTTACTATCGCTGAGATTCTCTAAAAAATTGGTTTGAAAAATGCGTCGAGGCTTCAGTTTGGGTCGTGATATGTTGCGTAACATACAAACTCCTGGCCATTAAAAATAATTTGAAGGCTCAACTGGTTTTGTTACAGATTCATGATATGATGCGTAGAAAAACTCATAAGAATTGACACAATTTTATTCACACAGATCAATTGAAATCATAATTTAAAGTATGATTTCTCATTACTATGTTCTAAATCAATATCAGAATAACCTGCAATTCTGCAAAGAGGTTTTCAATAGCCCCATGATAATATAATCAAAAAAGTGATAAGCATACAGCAAGAGCGGTAACACGTTTTCTGTACCTGCGTATGCATGTGCACGTATTCGTATGAGTCGTGTGTGTGTGTGTGTATGTGTATGTGTATGTACGTGTGCCGTATGTATGCATGTATGCATGTGTGCATATATGTATGTATATATGCGTGTATGTATGTATGTATGTACGTACGTATGTATGTATGTATGTACGTATGTATGTATGTATGTATGTATGTACGTATGTATGTATGTATGTATGTATGCATGTATGTTTGTATGTAGGTATGTATTTATGTATGTACGTATGTATGCAATGTATGTATGTATGTGTATATATGTATGTAAGAATGTAAGTATGCATATATGTATGTGTGTACGTATGAATGTAATCTGTACATGTAGGTACATGTGTATCTATGTATGTGTCTGTATGTGTTCACGTGTATATATATATGCGTATGTGTATGTGTATGTGAATGTCTATGTACAATACCCTTAACTATGGAAGTCATCGTAAGCGAGTGCGCTACAAACTGGAACGCTCCACAATTCATGTATCAACCCAATACTGGAGCACTGTCTGATATTAACATCTACAACCCCATTTGAGATCTATTCGAGATTCAGTATACAGAATAGCTCTCATTTTTACAAATAATCAATGTGACTTCTTGCCAATTTCACTTTTCAGAATCGAATTATTTCCATATCGTCATCGCATTCGTCGCCATAAACGACATTATGTTGCTGAAATAAACCGAATAATGCAGACTAAGCCCTTGCTTTAGAGCTGTCGAGTTAGAATCTTTAAGATCTCACTTTTTCAAGAACTTTCTCAGTACATTTCGCTTGTTGGTCCATGTTTATGTCCATTTTTTTGTCTGTTGCTGCATACGGACTCGGTGTGTGATCAACAGTATCAGCATGGTCCTCTATCTCGCCAACCGGTTCGGTTTGAACATCGCCCATGAGTGTTGCAGCAAAATCCTAGAAATTTTACATTAATAAAAACTAGACTAGTAATCGTTCACAGATAAAGAACTGTTGGAATTTATGGTTCAAACTTACAGGTAAAAAACAGTCAAAATTTAGGATCCAAAAGTGCAGGTTACTTTGAACAAGTATGACATGCAATTTTTGCTCCGAGATACTAGATGTGATTTTAATATAACTCAGTTTACTATCCGCAACATTACCAAATATGCGACGTGTCGTCGGTTCAGGCAACACCGAAATGCCAGTGCAAATAGTCTCAATAACAATCTGCTCATGCTCGTCGGATAGTTTCTTAAATCACCAGCATTAGCACGTTTTCCTCTAATTTAACGCGAATCTCCCACCTTTCCTCTTGGTTTGAGCAGGATTTCCCTGAGTGTTATTCTTGCGTGCAAAAAGGAATTCGTTCAAAAATTGTCTTTGAAAGAATGCATAAATGGAGCGGTGATACAAAAACCAATCTTCTTGAATTGAAGGTAAAGTTTTATCGCATCGAGTGCAAAAACATTTCGAAATTTACATCACTGCGTTGTCATTCATCTCGTGAATGTCGAGACATTCCAATTGAAAAACTACGCTGATAGATCCTTTCATTATTATTTGAGCCAACATGTCATGTGGTCTGCTAAGGGCTCTTGTACAGCCCGAGACACGTGTTTCGTCCTTACAGACTCATCAGCCGGGGCAGAACCCGTCGTCTGTCGATCTTTTCAAAGTCAGTTCTCTCGGGAGCGTCACACTCCTTATATATAGTTATCAACGACCTACGCTTTACACTCTATGTCAGGTGAAACATTCACCTAACACAGAGTGTTTTCGCACTCGATTGCTAGCTGGCTGGTATTTTTATCATATTATGGCTTAGCAGGCCTCCTGCTTAAACGCGATCAACTTTTCCGTCGTTTTACTGTTCTGCCCTACTTCAGACGAACCAATAATTTTTCCCAGACTCTATCAAATCGTTTAGGTTTTAGCAAAAGAATGCAAATTTAACTGAGGTGCTTTCTCTCGCAGTTCTGTCTCTTTGACGTCTTGAGAAATCTTTCCACTGATGTGCTTACTGAGTGGGCCTTGGGCATGTGGAGTGAGTGGATTAGTGTCATCAAGACTTCAGCATTACATTTCGTGATACATCTTCCTGCTCAGCATTCTCAAGGTTTCAACTTCCACGATTTCGTCTAGTAAGAACTATACATACACTTTCTATTCTTTTTTATTTCCACTAAAAAGAATAATTCACGCAAGTTGATTGTGAAAATAAGATTTCAGTAAGAAAAAAAAAACAGTGCTGCTTTACCTTTTCTGTGGCCTCTAAACTACCATCCTTGGTCTGATCAGCAGGACAAGTCATCCGAAAGTGTCCTACAATAGAAGTTGAGTGTGAATGTACTGAGTATTCAAATTAGATTATAATACCTGACTACGTGGTCCTCTGATATACGGGTCTCACTTCTGTTTTCTCTAAGAGATCTAGGTGGAGGGGGAGCTGGTCTCTTCTTTTTGTTCGTAACTCGATCTTTGTTCTGGCATCTTAAAAATGAAGAAGGCTAATTTGCTTACTTCTCGGCGGGCACTTAAGGGTGTTATTATACGATTCATCTACAAACGCTGACACTTCAGTGCATTTCGCCTTCTTCAAAGACGTAAAAAAATAAAGGTGGCTCATCCTATCAGTCTGGATATCTCGAGAATATGGTCATTCCGTAGAAGCTTAGAGCTTTTACGCATTGAGAACGTCGAAAAAACTTTCTTTTATCTTTCCTTATGAATAAGCTTCATATGTTCATTTTATATTCCCAAGTAAAGCCGCTACTAAGCTTAATCATTAGCAGTATAAGCGTGGAAGTGCGAAACAGCTGTTCCAGCCTTCAGGAAGATTTTTTTAGAATATCACATTTAGCTTCAGTCAACTAAATTTATGCTAGGAAATAACTACCGAAAGCATGACGAAATGTCATCCAGCAATCCTAATCGAGCAAAGCAGCGATCGAAGAATGCTCGGAGAGTGCGACTGTGCGTCAAAGGTGTACGTAATCTTTTTTGGACTGCAGCAGTGCTTTAAAAAGCTTTCTCAGAAGAGCGCACTGATGGGACTATCAAGTGATCTCAAAAGTATGAAGAAGGAGGTCTCTTCGGCGATTAACACGCTGAGCGTGGAACTTAATTTTATTATCCTTACTACAGCGCAATAGAATGGCTTTTCAGAAAATATACATCGCCGAAAATTTTTAGATAGAAGTTAATAAATGAGTACGAAAACTATAAAAACAGTAGCTAAGACATCATTGCCAAAGCACTGAAGATGGTTTGAATTAACAGAAATGATAGATCTTTTCTTACATGATGGACCTGTGACCAGTTCAGTATGCCCATGAACAAAGCTTCCCAAACCTTTTGTAAGGATCCGCACCTGCCTCCTATACTTCCTAGCCACTTGATCTGCACTAACACAGTACTTGACCAAATTTACTTCTTCATTGGATCTGTTGTTCATGACAAACACACAATAGCTAGTGCTTTGCGATTAGACTACTATTTCTCTAACTAGGACCCGTCATGCCGTCCAGCTACTAACCGGCCAAAGTTTTTTACGTGAGAGATTTTACAAGGAAGCGATCTTACAAGCCCAATAATTCCCTTTTCTTATGAATCTTTTTGCAAAATTCATGCATTGGTAAATTTGTATTCTTCTAGTGTCTTTTTCTTGGATAGTTGATTGGAGTCTAATTATACACCTGCTTTGAAATGGTGACGATATAGCGCTGTCCACGACAACGTTATTGTTCCCTGATTTCCGCGGTGCTGGTATTGGCACTACGAGTTTATCGGTGTCATCCATTGCGTATTTGAATTCTAAGATCGATTTGCAATTAAATCTGTCTATTAGGGGAAAGTCTGAAGACAGTGAGTTGACAAAAAAATAAAGAATCGCTAGTAAATGATCTACAATGTAAGTCACAAACCATATGAATGTTATAACCGATGGAAAAAATGCACCTATGAAGGTGACAAAAGGTAGCACAAAATCTTCTAGTTTCTCCAAGTGCATGGAGGAAAGAAATTCTAATAAATGATGCAAGCACATGAAACAAGAAAAGGTGTGAAAAAGGCGAGCATAGTTATTGATAGAGCTGCTTAATGCTGGTCCGTTCAATAGCCAATCGGCACCAGTTGACAAACAACAGCAGCCATCAATGTAGTACAGTTTGGTGAATAGAAAGACAAGCAAATATCTATTACTACAGATTGATTGGTTATCGTGAATAAAATAGTACAGCAGCTGTCCATGTTTTTAACGCACTGGTAAGATTGGCAGGACTGGTACATTCAGTCAAGTTATAGTTCTTATCATTGTAGAAGCCACAAGCTCGACTGCCGATCACCGCGCAATGTGAAGTAATCCCATCATCTGATTTGCGGTAATTTGTTTACTCGGCGTCGATTCCGTTATAGAGAATCATTTAGCTTCAGGACATCGGCTGAACCGAGGAAGGGTGCTACTGATGAGTCCCAATAGGACGAAGCAGGAGCATGGATAGCACTAGAACTAACGGCTCAAAACATGTTACGTCCTTATCAGCCCAAGTTACTGTCTAGAACTTTCGGAGGCTAGAAATCACAAGTTTTTTTTTTGCATAGAAGGGAATGAAGAACACAAGATGATTTGTCTTTCAGCATTTATTTGCGTTTCACAGAGCAACGTAAGTTTTTGACCATAGCGGTGAATTTTTTGACATAACCCATCATCATATGTGCTGTGTACGACACATCACTTCCTTCAATCAGTTCCTGTCCTCGCATTCATCCTCCACAGAAATCTATGAACAATTTGAGCGTTGTTTAGACTGTTTTTGAGAATTTCGTCTTTTGAACGTCGAAGAATACTAGTGGCGAAAATTCTCCTTACAATTGCCAAGGTAGCCGAGCTACGGCGTCCTTAAAATCGTTAGTACCACATTGTGCATTTGTTCTTCACATACAGAACCATAAAGACTACGATATACAAGAAAATCTTTTGTGTAAAACGAAAGATCTAAGTCTAATGTGTCTGTAGATGCTTTGCCAGATCATTTTGCTGCAGTTTCTCAACGGCAATCACTTGATTTGCGGAACAAATTTTCAACATTTAGCATAAAGTGACAATAATTAGGAGTGAAATCACAAATTTGAATGCTCAACTTTCTCAGGAGCAACTTCTGGCCATTTTTATAGCCGCGAGCGCGTCGCAAACAGCTGATAAATTCTCGGCCTTACGCGAATGATTGCCAATGGCCCGAACAAAATATCGGATTGACCCATCTGGCATTCTAAATTACAGATTTATATCCAAGTTTTGGAATTATGAAATTTTGAGAAGCAGCAAAGAGCGTTAGAAACAATCAAGAATTTCCAAAACTGACACTTTTGTTAGTAAACTTGCTCTTAAAAAAGTGTTCTGAGCTTTCATGGAGGTGTCACCGGCGTTGGAAGAAATTCTCTCCATCCTCCTCGGCTTTGTGCATAGGTCTGACGGTGAAGATTGCAGAGTAGAAGAGGTGCAGGGCGTAAAGAAAGTAAAACTGATGAAAACTGTGGACAAGAAAGTTGAATGAGTGGGGTGTCTTGGCGAGGAATGTTTTCTAATCAATAAGCGTTCTTATCAGCATGAACTCTCAACGACATCCAAACAGATGGCATCCTGAATAAAGTTCATGCAGTTATAATTGAGTATACATTTCTCAGACTCTTCACATCACTCACTTCATCGAGCACTTGTATTGTACCAAATAGGATATAATGTGGGTGCAGATATTTTTCGCACCAACGTGATTCGTTCGTCGGAAAGGATACTTTGCATAATGCTAAGTAGAACGTTCTAGAAAACTGCCTAGGAACGACTCCAGAATTTGATAGCCTTCGGTGGAAGCTTGGAAACGTTTTGGCCATAGCTAAATAAATTTGATTGAAAAGATCACAGCTTAACGGGGCAAACAGGAGAACAAACTTATTGTGAAAACCTTATTTCACTCGCAAGGCGGCGATCGTAATGCCCTTGATCACTACTGCGTAATTTCTGGGTAAGGCCATATGTATTGGACTTTGTTTAAGTGAAGAAACAAAGTTTATCTCTTTATCCATCGGTTATAGATAGCTATTGTCATTTTACTCCACTTTTCACATTTAACTTCCACACTTCCTTCGATCTTTTATTAAATGAGCACAGTTGGTGACTAGCACAGTTGCACTGATGTCGTCGATCACAAGCACGGTGCTAGATTGATTCTGCCCGTACTCACCAAGCTTCTAATCACTTTGGAATCTGAAGCTGGTAGAAGACTCAAATTAGGCTCAATTCATTCTCTCAAATCCACTCACGAACACTTTAGTACAGTTATCTTAGAGTATGAGAGAGACTAGACTTGACCGGCATCCAACGAGGTCCAGAAAGGCGACAGCAATCTACAAATAGCAGCGCGCTCATATGTGTAAAGATCAAAGACTTTCGTGAATGATTGATGCGACGATGCAAACAATGCTGAAATACGCACCGTTGATACAAAAATGAGTTGTGCAAGATAAAAGGCCACTGAGATGTACAAACAGTGATGTCTATGGGTGTACAGATGTTTGCACAATCAACTCCATCATTGCTGAAGACCACCGAAAAATGTGATTACACCTCTAACATGCAGTGCTACTATCCCCGTAGGACAACACAATGACGATGATCATGGATTTTTTCAAATCTTCAAAAGGCCTTGCCAGCAGTCAACTATCTTGTTTATTTCTTGAAAATGCATGGCACATTTAGTGGAAAAACCATCGAATGATCAACTAATCATTCTTTCAAAGAAACGAAAATAAAACGATGTAAAACTACGCATTCTTGTGCTACTTTTTGTACTAAATAAATTGAGGCCTCTGTAATTATTGAAGACACTGAACCATACTCATGTTCAAATGATATAAAATATATACATAGAGCATCAAAGTAAATAAGAAACATAACTATATAGGATATTGCAATTGCTAATGGCATAGTAGACCAATGAAATCAAATCAATCAAAAGGCATTGTGAGGGAGGTAAGATCGTGAGTACGATCAGCAGAGGTTTCATTTAGTGCTCCAAAATGCGCAGGTTTCCGGAAACGATCTTGTTCTCCAGAACTGATCCGGGTGGTATGTCGATGCGATCGCCGTGGTTTGCTATGATGATCACTGTTCCCTGAAATGATTGACTTTGTGATGAAAATCCATAAAGTAAGATAACAGGAATGAAATGGGAAGACGAACGATCTCGATCTATCGCACTGAGCTGCGCTTTGAATTCACAACGCATTTTGAATTCATTAGAAAATTGATATGAGTAGAAATTCGAGACCTTTACAATCACTTGAAAACCCAAGGTCAAAGATGGTAGTGGACTATTCTACTAAATTATTGAATAGATGGGAGAAAAGGTAGATTCAGTTAACCTGAGAGGAAACAAAGCGGTTACTGCGTATTTATGGATAAAGGATAAAGCTCTCGACGTTGATCAATCCTTAAGGGATGCGCCATGCATTCAACTTCAATTTTTAACTTCGTTTGAGGTGATTGAATGCATATCTGGCCTTTACAATGACTCGCGGAGGCCTCCTGCTGAACCGAGTCAGTGCTGCTTATCTTCCCAGACAAGTCTGAGACCTGTCTGGTACCGATTTACCGACCCCGGAGGGATGGATGGCTTGGTGAGCCATGAGCGCGAGATCGAACCATTGACCTCGTGTGCGACGCAGGGCACCTCTAACCGCTGCGCCACATGCGCTCTTGTATTTATGGAAGCAACAGTATATTACCTTGCCGGGATTTTGACCTAGGAGAGATTAGCATAAAGTGTTATTAGGAGGGTAAATGGAAACTATGAACTAATACTTGTTACTGGTCCCTTTTACTTGAAGTGTGTAAAAAAAAGAAAGAGAATGAGAGAAGAAAATGCCTATTTGTCAGAACAGACCAAACCGAGAAAAAGCCAAGTGGGAACAACAGTAAGTTTTGAAAAAAAAAACCTAACAAAGAGGACAAAGAAGATGTTGGGATAAGAGCAGAATTCAGTTGTGATTCCACATACAAATCCTTAGAAAATCACCCCTATGGACACTATTAGAAAGGTGGACATCTCTAAGACCATGTCTCTGCAACGAACCTTGAGCGTAACACCCTTTCCAAACCAGACATCTCCTGAAACGGTCAGATGATCTAGTTCCAAGATATCAGGAATGCCTTCGAAGCGTTTCAAGAAATCAGAGACCTAAAAATTATCTATTAACATTCAACACAAATACTAGAAACTTTCAACGAGATTATCTAGTCAAGAAAGTTGAATTTTTTCTTGGTCAAAAGCTTTTTTTAGCAGGTTGGTTGGCTTAGTTGCTTCCTTAGTTGATGAGCCTAACTTTCCTTAAGAACTTAAAAACATTCCACTACTGGATCAGCTCTTCACCACAGGCGCAGAACGGCAGTTAAGCGACAAATTTGAAGCCAGATTACTACACATTGTTTCCGTAGACATCAGAAAAAACTTGAAACAATCCACTTCTGTTTTAACATGATCTCATTGAACTCTGTTCTGAATATCGACTAAGATGCTAGAACATCAATAGTGCTTTTAGATAAAAATTCTCCTTTGGAAAGTGAACAGCAAATTATTTGCTTTCATACCTTGTCGAAGCTGGATCCCAGTTTGACAAGTGGTGTAGTGGGGAACGATCTTTGCTCAGATAGCGTTAAACTACCGTGGTCGATATCGTACAAGTTCGACATCAACAACAATAAATCAGAGCACTTCTTAACTGGAAGGAAGCGCGATCGGGGCACGTTAATTCCTAAAAGTAAATTGTGAAAAGTCTTACTCTGAAAAAAGGCACAAATTATGGACGAAGAGTCACTATTGGTGAAGAAAAAACTTTTTTTTGGACTTGCGATTGACTTGATGCTTGAATGGTTCGTCTTCACAAGAAACGTGTTCTTCAGCACAGTTCCATGTAACTAGTATTAATTTATGACATCATACGTTATCGTAACAGGTATGAGTCGGATTAGGAGGCTCTCCATTTCGTGTTTAGACTTCGAACTAGGCAGTGGTAATTCATTTAATTCTGCACGAGCTTACAGACAACAATTTCGAGTTTTTTGTATCAGCTTACATATATTATTCAAGGAATGACCGCTTGATGTGAGTCAAAGGTTTATAGCAAGAAAAACTCCTGGTCAAGTTGAATAGATGTTATAATATTGGCGATATCAAGGTACAAAGGATGAAAATCTATACATTTACTTCAGGAGTGTTACATGTGTTTTCAGATATGGAAACTTTGAATCACCAAGAAAATTTTCGTGTGAATTTTGTGTGACAGAATATTGTGTGCGTCAGCTCAAGGGGGAGGGGGGATGGAAATATAATGCAATCGTACCACAAGCGTTTTTGAAATTCTTCACAGCAGCTCCAGCAGCCGTTTCAAGTTGGATGACGTCGAGTCCACGGTCGAGATGTTTCGGATTCACTATCACTTCCATCTCCAGTTCATTGTTTTCCACCACCCGCTTGATAGCCGACAGTTTCGCCCACAAATTATTGGTGTTGAAAATTCTGAAATCGCTATCCATATTGACGCGAACAGCGTCAATGAATTTCAAACTTAAAATGTCCTTTTTCGTTGTAATAAACATACGGATTCTTCGAGAATGTCAGCTGAGGCTGTTTATGTGCAAACAGAAATTTTTACTTAAGGTCCACCTTGAAAATCTCATACCAATCAATTTCTGACATATTAAAATTTGAAGCAATAAAAAAACTAATTCATAGTAGCATGACTACCAACAATGGAGGCGGTGGTGACTCACAGAGTAGCCACTATAGTTTCAAATTTTCTCGTGTTTAATGGATATCTAATGAAAAAACTAGACTTTGTCAGAACATAGTTTGTTAGTTAGAGTAAGTTGCTAAAAAGTTATTGATGAACACAAGAAATATAGCTGAACATGATTTTGATTTCAACAGCACTCATGAACGGACCGGAATTTGTTGATGGACTTGAATTCATCTACATATTCCTTCGGAACCTGGGCGATTTCGAGTAGCATTGGTTTGTCGTCGTATTGTATCAGAGTGCCACCTTTCACATCAGCCCGAGTTTTGTTGGTTACCTGCAAATCCACCTACTTATAAGAGATACTGACAATAAAGGCGCACTTAACTGTTAATTAGAAAAAAAAATGAAATAAAAGATTAGAAGTGCGTGAAATTGTGACCTCCATCAAAAACTCAGGATTTTCAGTTCCATCTGGAGGATTCAAAAGGAAGTTAAGAATGGAAAAGTCGACAGTGGCACCCATATTGTCAATATTGGAGAGGAAGCAATACTACAAGAAATACAATAGCGAATCTGATCAATATTCTAAGGTCATCACAGAAAATCAAATACAGACCTCTTTCCCATCAGCTATGAATTTATTCAAAAGCCCCGAATTGTAGAGAGCTTCGTAGAAATTTCCATGTCCAGGTGGGTACCAGCTAAAATCAGAATTAAGGAAAAACGATTAGTGGATTAGCATGACAGATTGCTGCTTTGATAGCTGACGGAAATCACATCAGGTTATGACCTTCTATTAACAAACCCAACAATGACGTCATTCGAACATAGGCACACTACTACCTAGTACAGACTAATCGAGGAGTCGCATTGAAATCAGTATTTTTAGTATTCAGTAAATAAGAATTGAGATCGTCGCTTTATTGTTTACTTCATGAGGTGGAAAAAGGACTAAAAAAGAGCTCTTGGAAGTAGAAAAATGGTTTCAAAGACCTTGAGACCGTAAACATGGACACTACAGAGTCCGTACGGTACAGAATGGGTTGGATTGCTTTTCAGTCATGTGAATGTCCCTTCGTCTAGAGATCTAAAGAGGATTAAAATTGTGGTAAATCTGATGATAATGTTCTCTTCCGGCAATAAAAAAATATCTAGATATGATGTGCTACTTAAAATACAGCTTATCAAAGAAAAAATACACCACAGTTCTTCCTTAGTCTAAGCAAGCAAATTACACTTAGACCTTTGTTTTCGTCAGAGTTACGTATCAGACGCCGTCTTAGGGTATGTTTTTCTTATCAATTTCTTTCATATCACAAATACACTGAGTTCGACTAAACATTCTGCAATCGTTTCGAATAGTTTTACTCCTGCGAACATTTCGGTAGCAAGTACGACAGTAACTAAAGAGAAAAAGATTCAGCATAAAAAGGCAACTTTCCATGTTTCATAGCGCAAGGTTTTGATTTTCAAAGCTAACAAAAAACAATTGTGTTATTGAAGCGATAAGACTAGAACTATGCGATTAGAACACTTTCGTTCATTGCACCAGATAATAGAACATTTGTTTTGTCTACATCCAAATTGTTCATTAACTCATTCGGTACGGCGTGTGTTATCGCTCACACATTACTTCCACGACTGATTTTATGAAACTAGTTGTTTGAAGCTCCTCAAGCTCTCTTCTCATTTTGTGAACCGGAGTATAAAACGAAAATTTTGAGACATTTGTTTGCAATGTTACAACTGATTAATGATTACTAAACCAAAAATAATCAAATATGACGACTATGAGCGCTGTGATTGGTTCGCCCCGAGTGTTTTACTACTAAAAAAACTCTGACAGAAACAAACTTCAACTTCAAAATACTGTAACATTCCCCATAATTGGTTTCAGTTATGACATGCGATTGTCCAAGAATATATTATGTAAGCTTTTTTTCCAACAAGACCATAAGTGTTTGTTACCAACTTGCCAACCCCACTCACTGTAGACGACATTCTCTGCAACATTACAAATGTTATCTAATTACTCCCCGGTCGGATTCACTCAAAACTCCTCTCATGCTTGCCATATATATTTCTCTACTTATTTTGAAAGCTCATTTTATGCACCTTCGAGTTACGAGGGTACGTTGCACTTTCGATATCTCAACATTGGCCGTTATATTTAGCTGTGCGTTATGTGTTCTCGTTACGAAACATTCTAAAAGTCGACCATCATTGAGTGAACAGTTAGGGACCCAACTGCCCGAAGAAGCTTCTGCTTGGTCCAAATTTTAATTATTGTTCCCATGGTGTATACTATTTATCTCTTTACGCTACATATACACACATACCTGCAACACTGTTGCTGCACCGGCTATACTGCGATAAACGATTTAGTTCAAATCCGAGAAGTTCGATTTATAGTCAATCACAAAAAGTACCGTGTGAAAAACTCACACAAACTTGTAGTCTATTAGGATCCGGATTCTCTAGCATTTAACTCAAACTATACAACTGGTGCCACACTTTTAGTACGGTCAGCCCCGAACTACCGTTAAAAATTTTTGTTCGTCGGCCTCTAGAATCGAACACAATATCACAATCCTTACTACACAACTACACCTAGTGGGATGGATAGCTTGGTGAACCAAGATCAAGAACGAACCAAACGACTGTTTGTATCACAGGTAGGTCATCTCCAGTCACTGCGCTCAATGAAGGAAAACGATGATGTTAGTAGATTGGCTAGACGTGTGAAGCTCAAAAGATAAAGCATATCTCTACTTTTGCTGTATTGATACATCTTTTTTTTCGGAAAATAATTAGGAAACTTTGGCCAAAATCATAGCATTTGTGATTCGTTACAATTTTTTGAGTAGATCTCGACTGTTCAGAGCCCCGTTCAGGGCCGAAGAAAATGCTTCTACATATTCTATAAAATGTTACAACCTTGATATATAGGGCCGAGTCTGATTAATGAGGATTACCGTGAGAGTAAGGATTTTCAACAACATAGTGGTCTAGGTTTTTTCAAATTACTACAAAGATTTTTGGCAAATTTCCACCCTTAACATAGTTGAAGCAAACCACGTAGATAGAAAAAAAACGAACCATTCTATGTCAGAATCATTTAGGGATTTAGCAATTGGCATTAGTGTTTCGCGGTTGATACGCGGATATTGCGACTGACAGAAGGTGTGCACCGAGACCTAAAACAAGTAGTATACCACTCGTTTTGAGTGTTTTCTTCGGAACACGCTCAAACTTCAATATCTCATAGTTGTTATCTTAACCAACATGTCATGTGGTCTATTAATGGGCTCTTGTGCAGCCCAATACACGTGTTTCGAACTTGACAGTTTCGTCAGTCGGGCAGAACACTTCGTCTTTCTAGCCAATCCTCTCAGGGTGCTTCAGTCTCCACACTAAGAGTAGGCGATGACGAACGATTTACACTATACTGACGTCAAATGAAAATTTCGAGAACAGTAGCGTTGTATACTCGACTGCTCTTGGCTAGTATTTTGAAATATATCATACCGCTCGCTTCGAGTAGTATCTACCTAGTCAACAGAAACTGCAAATAGTCTGCAGAAATTTATAAATTCAAAAGGAACGTTTTAGACTGGACTTTCAACAAACTAACCTTTATATTTACATACTTCTTGAGCACTTTCTTCGTGTCTTCCTCAGTATTGAATGAATTCATTAACACCAGCGGAACGTCGACGCCATAGGTTTTATTCAACGTCTGTGAAGAGTTCGGATATACTGAAGTTTTGGCGTATGCATACAGAAGAACAAACATGCTATGGTACTATTTTTTGATGAAATACAACAATAACCATCCAGTAAGCAGTCAACCTTTTAACCGTACTTGATTCGTTGGCTACTCTTCATCTCTGTGCTTTTATTCGTGTCTGTTCATCTTCCACTGTGTGCAATTTAGAGCTACCTAGTGATCTTGTGCAATTGAAATATTCATATGATACTAGTTTGAATCGCAAAATACAGAATTCGATCAAAAAGCCTTTAGATGTGGCTGTCGCAGCATCCAATATATATTTGTTACTACACGTATAGCAACGAAAATGTGTCAATCGCTTGTCAAACAAAGTCGGAGTGAAGACTCAAAACTATTACTCTTTCCAAATCTAAATTCGACGAGACCACGACTTTTTTATTCTGGAGCAACACATTGTAATCAGTTGTGGCTACCTGAATCTGTTGCAGAGTGAGGTCGAGGAAGGTGAGATCATTCCGCACGGAAATCACGGACTTTGGGCCTTTGCATCCCATCGAAGTACCAAGACCACCGTTTAGCTTGACAACGACCAACTTGTTCAGCATTGACTTGATAACCTCATCATCACTCGGGTGCTCTAGCTACAAATAAACCATAAATTGTGATTTCTGACCCTAATATCCGCTATTTCAACCAGCGAAAACGAATACCGGCATGTCTCAAAGTTGGAAAACAAAGAATATGTAGACAATTAAGTGCCTCGTTTTCTTGAAAATATGATACGGTGATGTTTATCGCAGAAATTGCACTGTACTTAGTTATCACTTCGGAACCAGACAATATCGCACATCCGAAGCTGCTGAAAAAAACGCCTGAGGTCAGCAGTGAAAGCGTTAAAGATTTCTCAAGTGCAAAATTGGTGTATGACAGTGGCGTTAATGGGAAAGAAACGCCTGAACATAGTGATGAAAACACAGTTGACTGAAAAGCTACGCAGGGAGCAAGTAAATCGATAAGTTTGAGCAAAAGAAAATTCGACTTTTGTCATGAGATCAGAAAACGACAGTAGAGGATAAGCGGCCGATCCACTACTGCAAAAATGTAGAGGTGAAGTTTTGAAAGTAAACACCATATGCAGTAATGACTGCTTCATCTCATTAATATTGTCATCGTTGTTCACCTATTGACTTATGAAATCTAACGTTCACTAATCTACCACTTCGTGACTATGAATGTTTTTGTGCATTGAGAAATTGTCCAATTCATGAATAAGGGAAGGCACGGGGTTCACACTTGCAATAAGATCTCCCACTCTGAAAATGCGTTCGACAGTTTCATTTCGAAACCGAACAGGTGCAAATCCGAAAAAAGCCAATCACGAGAAAGCCGTCTTTTTATCAAAGACAATTGAAATGAAGGCTCTTATACGAAAAGTGTGATGCCCTTCGTGTCTCTCGAGTAGTGACTTTCAATTGAGCAGCTCCGATGAGCGGCGAACATAAGTAGAGACTTTATAAAAAATGTCAATCTACTTAATGATCAATCGGAGTGTAGGAATCCAGGTGGTATAACTGATATCAAAGTCACATGATGAAGCAATCCAGCCACAACGTATCATATCACCATAGACAGTTTAATTTCCGAACCTCTTCTTGTTGTTACAAAACGGTTGTGATCCAAAATTCATACTCACGTGAGACTTTCACAAAAAATGATTCGTCTTCCATTCAACATATGTCACGCATTGAAATGAACTCCGTTGGATTAAATTTTAAAAAAAATTCAAGTGAAAAAATAAAACTTTCATGAAAATTCGGATTGAATTCGATCGATTGTTTCATTATAGTGAGTAGAGACAGCTCCAGAATCTTTTCCAACAGTGAGTCTCTCAATCCATATGAAAAAATGTTGAGGAGAACAATGACCTTGTTAAGCAAGAACAGCAATGAAAAGTCATAAGCGCTTACGTGTTTGTATACCCTTATGGCGTCCTCAGGCAGAGGCTGTATCTTCGACCAGTCGACGTAGGTCTTTGCTCGAAGAAAACGCGTGAACAGATTCAGAAATCCCGACAACTCCTTCTGGTTTTTCTAAAACATCCACATATGCAGTTGTCACGCACTTTAGAGAATTTCAAAATATATCAACATGGATTCCTATTGGTATTCGGCAACGACGACAGTTATTGAGACCACTCAAGAAAAACTAGAGTGATAATGAACAAATAGAATGGAGTCATACCACGTTGATGATTTTCGCCGTAAACTGTTAGGAAAAAATTGCAAGGAACTCTCCAGAAAGGTGGAAAACTTACAAGCTCACCATTCTGTATCTTGGTTCTTTTCGCAAAGACTTAAGAGCATTACCAAGTCGATTCAAAACTTTTAGCCTTTCTGGGTCAACATTGACCAGATCTTTATGAAAAAAAATCGGTTGGCCATTCTAGACAACTCCATTAACCGCTCGTAAATACTTGTTGACTCCAAGCAGGATAAAAATTAAAATCCGAAATTCACCTCCATATCCTCCTTTTTAGAAGTCTGAAGCAACTTCGCCAATTCTTGTTCCAATGCACCCATTAGCTCCATTTTCGTTGACGTCTTCCACTCTTCCGAGGTCTAAACAATATAATAAGATGACAGAGATAAGAACTAACCACTAAGTATTGGTTGAATTTCGAAAGAAATGAGAACCAAGGATTTGATTCCACTTCCTAAGGAGGATAACACTGTATTATGGTTGATGCGCCCATCTTTACCAACGAGCAATCGCTTTCCTCCTGTCAGCTCCATATCACTTCAAGTCCCTAATTCTAAAAAGTGTTAGGACCTTCGAGCAAATCTTCGATATTTTTACATCTTCAAATATCGAAAATTATATTATCAGCGTCCTGTCAAATTTAATACACGCCGAACGAAAAACTAGAATAGGATATTCATTCAGATTTCGTAGTAGTTGATAGCAACTGCTAGAGAAAGTGTCAGACGCCTGTAGATTCCTTTCACACCTCACCCTTATGCTTTTCTTGTAACTCAGACATTGCGACTTGGTCAGTAGTGTACTACTATGACTAAGTGAATGCACTGGGTTATGCACGACTTGGTGGGAACATCAACACAACATTAGAGAATGACCAAACAAATAGTTGCAAGTTGCTAAAAATTTCACCACCATGGGCTTTTCAATCCAACATAAAATGCGCTAGTCCACTGAACTTATTTTTTCAAAAATGGTGAAGAATTTTTTTGAACAAATGAAAAATTGCACTTTTTCGCGGCGCAGTTGGAATCACTGCACACAGTGCGGTTTGAAAAGCACGATTTTCGCTATTTATTTAGAATTTTTTCTATAAGTACCAGTTATATTTCGTCTCATACTGCTGCTACGAAGTTATGATGAATCCACTATTGAGTTAAAGTGACGACCCGTGCCACTTTGGACGTGAAACGTCATTTTTTTCGCTCCAGCAGCGTTCTCGATGATCTTCTCAAAACAATTCTAGCACTAAAATCGACGAGATTTTTACAGTCGAATGATTGCTAAAGTTCAGCTGAAAACCATCCATATGCCTTAACCGAGGGGACAGAGCAAACCGAGGGTGAAACATATATCATTTTTGCTGCTACAACGCACATATAATGTCTTTTTGAAGCCGATCACAGTATTGAAATCGCTGAAATATACGCTTTTGACTGATTAGTGAAAGCTGATGGGAATTCTGTTCGGAGGGAGAGCTACGCAGCACGCGTGTGTAGGAGTGCGGAACACACTCAACGGGTAAACAAGGCGGTAAGATTATAATTAGATCATTCAGTTCAGTGACCTTTCACGAAAACGAACTACTTGATAATCTCCGCGATTATGCGATTATTGCTCTGATCACATCTAGTCGGCTGTCGGACAATCGGCGTCGTATTCTCGGATGAGGCCGGTGACATGTCTCTTCTCACTGTTCCTAACTGACGGGTGCCTCCGAACGGCACACGAAACATCCGTAGGATAACCCGTCGTTTATAAAAGTGCAAAAGTGCTGCAATGTCCAACTATGTTTGTACCTTTATGCTGTGCAGAATCTTTTGTTACAAACAGACCACTGTATCAACACATTTGCGTATACAATGTATGTGGACAAGAACGGTCCTTCAAAATTAATTTTGAATCACAACGAATATTAAGAATGATATACGATAAACTAGAAACCGAAATCGCTAACAGGGCTAATCTACTTATGTTTAGGATCCGATTATCTGGAAATCAGAGACAGATTCACCAAGTAGTTCGAGCAGCTGAACATTTGAACAAGCGAATTCTGATGGTGTCCCGATCTTGTGGCTGTCATATTTGTGTTACAGGAATCAAACTTCTTTTTCAGCGTTTGCAATTATTCTAATCAACGGAATGTATCAACAGCAGCTACTGGAGAAGCAGCATCGTCGGGAATATGTTAATTAGAAAATGAAGTGGATTTCGCCTGCTAAGGACAAGCTCTAGTGACTACTTCGAGCATGACGACATTCTCGTGAAACTAAGGCGACTGGAATGGCACATATCACAAGAGATGATTGCACTGTTGGATGATTCTTGTTTACAATAATTTCCGTCAATACTAGCGATAGCAACCTTTTGAATAACGGCGTTTAGGAAACAAAATAAAAACAAGAGCTTTCGGGATAATTTCTTAAATATAAGTGTTTGAACCCAAGATATGACTCAAAAGTTGAAATTCTCTAGGATTCCTGAATGAGAAACAGTACCATGAAGAAGAGTAGAGATGATAGCTGCTTGAAAACCTACCAGTTCGGGGTTACTCATCGACCGAACGGGACGCTGCATTTTGTAGTCCTGAGAGTTGCTAATAGAACCAAATCCTACACAAAATTACCAAATTACATATAGATCTTAAACGCCGACTGACACGTATATGATGAAAAAAGCGAATTAATCGAGTGGCAACGAGATTTGGTTGAGACGATGAAGTGGACGGTGCGATTCAACCCACGTGGCTCAACAACTATGAGGAGCGACAAAAAACCGAAGAAGGTAAATGACGAAGACAAGAGGCCGGGCGTAACCGAAGATGGTCGGATGGTGTCTGGAAACGATGACGAGCAGAATGGAAACATTGACTGGGTGGTCAGCAAGTGTGCATATCGGCAGTGTACACAGTTATAGTAAACCGCCCCCACGAGATGTGTCCTATTTTGGCGGCCAAACACAAAACATCGATATACGATCAACATCGAGTTGTATAGCTATAGCCCATCGCCACAGAAAAAAACTAAATCAGAGAAGAAGTCAACTAGTTACCAAGTGTCTGAAAAGACGGATGTTCCCATAATCACACAACATCTAAGCGCGTGTAGCCTTTGAAATGTAACTAAATCTTTATTGCAGAAAAAAATGTCACAACAAAACTTTTCTCCATAGTGAAATGATCGCCACATTCGACGACTGCTCTCTAGCTCACTGGGAATATCATTTCCCATTGAATTATTTCAAAGTCTTACGTCATCTGACTACTCCACGTACTATTGTCAATGAGTAACTAAGAAATATTTTTGCCTAATATCAGCTACTACAC
Source organism: Parelaphostrongylus tenuis (assembly GCA_019055375.1). NCBI lineage: Eukaryota > Metazoa > Nematoda > Chromadorea > Rhabditida > Metastrongylidae > Parelaphostrongylus > Parelaphostrongylus tenuis. Next base: position 155,818 of record JAHQIW010003651.1, read on the forward strand.
TATTTCATGTCTTCGATCCACACCTGGCCGAAAAGCGCTTTATAATGACACTGTATGTCAATACCTTTACACTTGTGAAAACCATGATTTTGAAAGAGGAAAACCCAATGCACCAGCTTCTACCCTCGGGCAGCATGTAGAAGCCGTCCATTATTTCTCTTTTCTAGCCTGCTACTCTGCCGAGTATCAGAAACTCAATTGCTGATCGTTTGATCTGAACTGATCGTCTCACATCAATAAAGTATTGAAGTAACTTTAGCTAACATCTCTTTCTAACAGCCTGTTTACACTGCAACAACCATAGAGTCTGGCGAGATACCAGCCATGATAAGCGTATATTTATTTCTCTTCTGATTCAACGTGCAACATCACACAGTTGTGTTATTTTCACAACAGATGCTATCCAGAGGGACGGCATATGGTAAATATTTCGTTTGACTGCAGATATCTTTGACGATGATATAAGGTGATGCGACGATGTTTGCATAGGAGCGGAACCGATACTGGTGCCGATAAGGGATGCCTTCCGCAAGCTTTTGAACTTAATTGAATCTGAGTTGACCTTTTCGGAACAACTTTTGCTGTCGAAAGTTTTTCTTTGAAGTTTTAGTAATCATAGGATGGTTCAAAACTTGGCGATCACATACATTATTTGATATTCAGAAAAGCTTCCTTAGTGCCCTTTAACAACGAAAATAAATTTGTTTTCCACAGTCAGTTTGCTTCGTTCGCACAGATAAAAGTTGTGACTGGCTTCTCATTAAACATTTCCGAATCGTTCAAAAGCATCAATTTCGATGGTCTTCATATTGGCGGTGCTGGAGCAAAAAGGAGAAAAAGTTCAACTCTCAAAATTTGCTTTGCTCATAAAAGATACATACCCGTCGAAAAATCATAAGGGTGTAGGGAAAATCGTGTTTCATTGAGTTACCAAAAAAATTTTTGAAATATCTTTTCCAAATCGAGAAAAACATGTGGTGAAAAGCAAAAATTGCGATCTTTCGAATTCCGCTGCTTCTAGCGATTTTAATTGCCGCCCCTACTTCAACTAAAAGAGAGCGATTATTGTTGTCACATAGAAATTTTCTCCCAGCTCTGAGAGTTTTCTAAATTTAACGCACCTATGGAGGAGATTATTTCCTATTATTCTCTAAATTTGAGTTTTTTAGTTTCATTTCATATTACTAAACAAACTCGACATGAATTTCAAACAACAGGCTAATTAGCTCGGATATGAAACGTAAACTCAACTCACTGTTACAGAGCTTCATAAAGAATTTATCAAACTCAACCTATTCTCAAAATTACCAAGGTTGATCCTATCAAATGATGTACCATGTTTAGTACACTTGGTTCCAAAAGGCTAAGCATACAGACGCCATTAATGACTTATTCACAGGCTTGATTTTGAGAATACGCATTGCCACTAAACCTAATCAGCTACAGCTTTCACTGTCCCTAAATTACATAGATAAGAGCGGTTCCTCGATGAGAACCGTCTCTGCTGGAAAATAGGCGCATGTGTAGTTTTTTCGGCATTCAGTTAAATCATTCTTTCCTTAATTTTGAATTACTTTTTGTTTTTTTCACTTTAGCCCTTTCTTTGCAGATATCAAATTGCTTTTATCTGTAGGATCTTAGGGTAATTGGATAGATTTGAAAGTTATTGAGGTCCCGAGTTATGTTGGTACCTTACATTCTCGTGATTGTACTTCACATAATACTTCGTTATGAAAAAAAAACTGATTAGGCAGCAAGCAGATGCCAAATACAATGATGACTTTATAGAAAAAAAGTATTTAAGTGAATGATTCGACATGGATGTGGTGCGCAGTCGTCCTCGTACAGCACCAAAATTTTTAGAAATTAAGTTCATTCATCAAAACATGTGATCGTCATACCAGATACGACACCGACCATTAAAAATCTGCCAAAGTGGATATTTTTTCAGCTGTTGACCTAACTAACCAATTGTTGTTTCGTGTTTTCCGACCCGATAGCTTTCAACAGCGAAAAAGGGTCGGACACGAAAGCAAGGCAAAGGACTTTGGTGGTGAAGACGGTAAGAACCTCGAGGAAGGTTCCCAGGATAGCGGGTTTAAAGTACATCGGAAATTTCAGAACTAATCTATGTTTGTTGGCAGTCTGTAAAATCATGCAATAGTCCTCTCTAGACTACTGCTATTGCTTGTGCTGAAATGTGCTGTACAGAGACTAAGAGTTACCTAAGTACAGTTTGACATTATAGGCAGAAAATTGGCTAACGAGTAAAGTGAAGAAGAAATTGCGTCAAGAAAGTTTCGAAGTAGTATAAATAGCCCTCCATTCAAACAGGACTGGCACTAGCAGTAGTGAGAACTGGAGGAACGCCTTAGAACAGGTTTCTCGGACCCTAGAAGAGACTTTCAAGAATCACCAATTTACCAGACACGTGAGAAAACCTTAAAAAATAAATTTGCCAGTCATGTGATAGATGTTCTCCAGCGTGAGAACAGAAAAAATTAGTGATACTGGCAAACATGCCGGCAATCCCTCTCGTTGCTGTTGAACAAAAATTTCAAGAATGTTCGTTCCAGAGCTCGTATGAAAAATAAACGAAGTGTCTAATCTCCGAGAAAAACTCTAAAGATCGGATGCACTTACACTGACTAAAGTGGAGATACCATGAGATATACCTATAACACTCATACTATTTAGGCGGGAAGAACTGTGACATACCTCAAAAATGTTTTACCAAGGAATTTCGGAAATAATATGTTTATTTTTGAACAGACTACTCTGCGTTCCTTAGCGCTCTATTCACTCAATAGACATCCTCGAAAATTTCAGCAATGTGTTTTACATCTGGGTAGAGCGTTAACATAATCAACTATTGACCACCGCTGTCGAAGTAACTGGTATTGAAGGTTTACAACAGAATCAAGGAGATTTTGAAGAAGATAAAAGCAGATAGTTGTAAGTTCTGACTCCAAAATCTTTTTCTCCCGACGTTTGACTCGCTAATATCGGTGCTACATGCACACAAGGGAAGTACGGCAAGATTCATGTAGCGACTCGTGGCAAGGTTTTCTATGCAGCAGTTCGTTTCACACGAGTATCAGAGGGAATCGGTGAATTCAAACAACTAAGATGCAGTCCAAAGTCACCTAGAATGGACACGTGTACGTCAAACGATAATCAGTGATGGATAGTTGCCACACATTTACTTCCAAAAGAATCGTACAGCAAATAGACAATCGGCACGACAGTCATGAATCTTGGTGTAGACAGCGAAGAAAAAATGAATGAGCCTTGTGTCTTTCTAGCAAACGAACCCATACCGTAACTCTGCCACGTGACATTGACGTACGTAAGATAACGTGCGCTTTTTGAATACATGGGGAGGGCGAATGAGATAGCCGTTAGTCTTTAGAAAGACACACCTGGTGATAAGCAGATCTTCAGCGGATCTTCTTTCTTTGAGGACCAACAAACCACGAGCATATAGGGTTCACTCTCCAGCGAGATTTACTGAACTTTATATAATTTTCAAAGCTTCCGCATAGGTTAAGCGAGAGCAAAAGTGACAAAATCTCCCTATAGTGTTCAGCGAACTACAACGGCTTCGCATACTTGTTTACTATAGTCATAGCGCACGTATATTTTGAATTTTCGTCCACGTCCGTCGTTATTCACTTAGTTTCAACAAAATTAAAGGCACATGTTCGCTTCTATTTAGAACACCATTTGCAGAGTTCAAGGCGCTCTCTTAAGAACTTGGTGTATGAGCAGACCCCGTCAAAAGTTAGCACGTGGTATTCGATAACGAGAACAGAAGAAGTCTGAATACGTGGAAAGACAATGACCATTGAATATACGGACATCTTATCAATGTATAGTGGTAGTTCTGTAGAAAAAAAGATTCCAATCATTTCAGCCCTTTGACTGTTTTGTATTCTCGATACGTGTACTTTGCTATCGCGAAGCAAGATTGTCAACGAAATTATTCACAAAACAACAGCCTATGGTTACGACAAAAAAATCGAATGAGGGGAATTTCACCGTGTAGTCACAGTTAAATGATGTTGCCGAAATCTTCTCTGACTATTCGGGAGACCGAACCTGGGTGTTCAGAAATGTCAAACCTCTGCATCCACACAATAATGAGTGCGATACCTATGACCGTTATCAAGGCCTTCGAAGAATATAAGAACGAAAAGTGTGACGTGAATTCATCACAACATCTAAATTATAGTGTCAGTAGCGTTATAGTCCTTCTATGAGAACTCATTTTCGAAACGATGCGCTGGAACTGCCGGATTTGGGATTTTGTTAACAAACAAATCGCTTGGAATGTGGTTTCATTACAAATTATGGAAACTGCCTTTCTCGCCTTAGATTATGTCACGTAAAGGTTGACCAGAAGCCGTAATAAGTAAAGTAGAAAGTCAATTTTCAAAATAGTTTATAAAATCACACGTAATAATGAGGAGTAATGCAGCATATGCACAGATTAGGAGAGGCTGGAACTCGAGTAGTTTGGTTGAGTTTGAAATCGAGACATTTCGTATTAGTAATTTCTCACGCATATTCGATATTCTATATTATATATGCTATAGGTTTTGTTGCGCTGGAAGCCTATGACAAAGCTTTAGTTAGGGGAAACAGTACACAACCAAAGAGTAAACTTCCAACATATCTCGACTAATCATAATTTAGCGTCGCTCATGATGCGCATTGGAAACCAACGCGACCAGGCAAACTGCGAGTGCATAAGATTATTTCGGTTCCCAGATACTATAGAAGAGCTTTCTAGCATGCTAAGTCGTGTGGCTATCTATAAAGGTTCGGTATTTCTGACTTTTACTATGCTAAACTCTATCCGATTGAATAAAAATTAACTGCACTCTATGAAGTGTCTCCAATATCATTACTTAGCTCGAGTGTAACTTTATTCACCAAATTAAAATCTGTCATAAACTAAACATATTCAACCTAATCCAAGTTTGGTAATTTTAGTAAGTAAAAAATTTCAGATTTCTGTGAACAGCAACTCCTTATGGATAATTTTATGAGTATCTAGTTTCTCAAAATGATTGTTGAGATCTTTCATCATTATTAACGGCCAGTTGTTTTTCAATCATTTTGATAAATTACATGCCAGAAGTGCAAACTTTGTGTAGTTACTGTAAAAGATAAACATGTTCACTGTAAAATTATAAAACTATAAACTACATGTCTTTACATGCAAGATTTTTACAAAATTAGTGGTGAGTTGCGAAAATAAGCGCAGCAAATGTGTGAAGCTTTTGAATCAACATTTTCTGGAGAGAAACTGATGAAAGCAAACGTTGCGATCGCCTATTCTTCTGCAATCATTCAATCTGCTATCGATGTTTTTACATTTACAACACGTGCACTTTTGGTAAATCTCCTTGACGAGTTACCACATAGCCAACGACAATTATGTATTTCCAAGTTTGAGCTGAGCATGTTCAGCATAAATACTCGTTTTCGACACAGGAGGCAAATCAGACGGATAAACTTGCCCAAAATGCCTCTTTTAAATATTGCCCAATTAGGTCTACTGCGGAAGCGGTTCAATAAATACAAAAAATACAACAAAAGTGTGTCACAAAAGATCTAGGTGAAAAGAAAATGCATCGAGATCAATTTCAGCCAGCCATAATGTTCCCACAAAGTCGCTTTATTCTATGGAAATCGTTACGAATAGGTTAAACATACGCAACAGAAGAATTAATTCAACAAAAAAAAAAGAAAACGATGGTTTCAAACATAGTATAATGTATGAATTGATTTCCCTTCTATGAGATCACGCCTATCTCTTAAAGAACTGCCAGAAAATCCTCAGTGTAGAGCAACAGATTTCTGTGCATGATTCTGATCCTGACTAATACGAGCATATACCCAAGGTATGAAAAAAATTGACACAACTCAAGATGTTAACCCCATGACTTCGGCAGGACAAACCTAGCAGTCCGTATATAACAGCGAAGCTATAAAATGAATTCATGGTTTCTGAGCGGCAGACAATAAAGAGCACAATCCTTGTTTTGGCCAGATGCGATGAAGAATTCCTTGTTTGTGAAGCGTTACATTGTGAGAGAAGGCGACGCTTATCTGTGTTTTCTTGTTATTCTAAGTGAATGATTCAGAAAATCGAAAAGAAGTCTTTGGTGTTCAATTTTTTCATCTCAGAAAATTCTTCCACAGCACTACCACAACGACCACGGAACGAATCGAGTTCACCGAAAATCACATACATTGCCGCCTCTCATGAAACCAAGAAAAGTTTTCTATAGTCAGAGAATCTGGGTATTGAGAACATGAGAGAGGTGGAATACATTATATTGATGTAGATGTACGTAGGCTACTGAGTATTATTCCAAAGTGAACCATCCACTCACATTACATGTGTATTGCAGCTTGTTTTGGGCCCTTTTTGGCATTTTTTCTCAATCTACATAATAACCATTGGAGATTCTTACAGCTGGAGTTGAAGTAATTATCGGCTAGTAGTTATCTAAAATTGGGCTTGCATGGCACAAGTTTTAAACTATACTAGGTTATTGATGATTTCCGACAGTTCTCGATAGGCAACGGATTTGTAAAACTGGTGACGAAAAAATCCATAGAACTACATCACTTTTTTGTATCATTTAGAAGCAACGAATGTAAAAACAACGAGTAGATTTTGGCATTTATCGACTCCTCGCTGGAAGCGACGATGAAGAAGCTGGAAACGTAGAAGACAATGTGGAAGTTTCTATGATTCTTGTTAAACTTTCTGAAGGAAGTGAATCAAAAGCTGATGACGAAAACCTCTGATGCTGCATTTAGTCTCGTGACTTTTCACTCTCAACCACTGCTTCTCACGAGACGATTAATCTACTGTATATCGATTATTTCTGCTTTGGTTAAAAAGATAATAGGTTTTATGGATTTACTGATGTTTAGGACACGACTGTAGATGACACAAACAAACGCACGCTAAGGAAAGATGTGCTGTAGGAACCGAGATGGGACAATTCACTAATGTTGCTGGCAGAGAAAATACGTAAAAGTACACTGATAAACATACCTGCGCCACTCAGAAGCAGTTTTTAATTGGTTTATCACCTTATCTACCAAGAAGTACCCTAAGTAGCGACGTTCAATGCCCAAACACACAAGAAAAGACATTTCTGCGCCCCCTTAGTGTGAAATATACCGTCCTCAACAACAAGAAACTCCTCACCGCAAAATGAGCTTGTAATAAAAGGCTTCCGCAAACCATAAAGTATGGAGAACATCATGAGTTAACCCTATCACAAATGTATCGGCTAAGCTTTGGAGTGAATAGGAAAAGTGCCGCAAAAAAGCTCTACGTAGCAAAACAAACCACCAAAAAGGCAATGCTCTAGGTGAGATGCGCCTCATTTTACTTTCCCACATGTGTGCAGAAAACCATGCATTTGCAATTCAAATGACCTTAGATGCTATCGTGAACAGAGACAACTTCACAAGTGTACCGACATGTCAGAAGTTCAGCAGTAGCGTTCATACTGGCTAACTCAACTAATGTCAATTACTGTTTGAGCTTGAGCTTGCCGCGAAGCAATGGACTCAAATTGCTTGGAATTGGTATGGAGTACGCATACGGGACAAAGACGCCTCGACAATGCCAATCGCCGCCACGACTCATGAATCGTACATGTGGTTACCATCTGTACTTAAGCAAGCAGATCGAAACTTCTGCCGATTCTAGCTCTTCTGGTCTTACACTAAAGCAATGTTTCCTTAATGTCAACATTATAAGTTTTATAGACGCAATGTCGGTGGGCAGGACCGCTGGGCTCAGGATGTCGTATGAATATGCACACCTGTGCTTTTAATTTCTTAGGGAAGACATTAAAATGTCAGGGTTTTATCTTTACGAGCATCATCACGATTTCACCATCCTCAGAACGATGCAATATATTTCAGTTGGCACAGCGTCAAGGTCATTCTGAGAGAAACCCTCTAACGAAATGTGCGACAAGTTCGTAAATTCAAGAGGATAAAGTTTGGAAAAAAGGAAAAAAGACTATCTTGAGGTACCTTCGGTTTTCATGAAAAGCCAAATACATTTAAGACGAATAGAATCCAGAATCAGGGAAATTATCGAGATAATCGCTTCAGAACACTTTTACTCTTGACAAAAAATCATGTAAGGCACCAAATTAAAACATTTTCTTGAGAATTTGGAAATGTTTTTTCTGCAATTCAACTACTTCTATATCTACAAGCACTTCCAGAACCATAATCAAAGCCATTCATACCATGTGAAAATGATAAAAGGTTCATAGAACTTTCTCACAAGATACATAGTCAACGATTAGTTATTCGAACAAACCTATGAATAAAAATGACTGCACCGTCTCGTTAACTAACCTTCAAAGAGCTTTTTTTACCGCCCACTGGTCGAGCCATCGTAAATTTATGTCAATTGCCTGAAAATATTCATAAACGGTACGGACACACAATCACGATTTCATATTGCAATACGAACGCTTAATTAGCGAAAGAAGGTTCTCATCATCACAAGATCGTTTCTGAAAGGGTGGACAAAAATTACTGCATTAGAAAGACTTTGTTGTTGGCGCATAGCTCTCCTTCATTTAGGAAAACTTTTGAGCCGGTCAGTAGCAAGGTAAATGCGTAGTCCGATTTGACAGAGCTTTGCACCCGAATACATCCTATCGGATATTCATGAGATTTTCTCCAGAAGAGATGAGCTAATTATGAATTTATGAAAACACAACAAATTACCTTCAGGAATCTGTGGGAATAAATGCAACAAGATAACAGACGAAGATAACTTGAAGAATGGAGATCTTTGGTCAATAACTGACGATTTTTAACCAGCGTCTTCATTAGTAGCTCCCCCACTGCTTCGATAAGTACCGCATTTACTGGTGATAGAGATGATAATGCTAAAGAATAGAGCTCTCTAAATTGATCAATCCCTGAGGGATACACTATACATTCGTCTAACTAGCATCGTTTGAGGTGATTAAATGCTTATCTCTGGCCTTTACAACGACTCGCGGTGGCCTACCGATATATCAACTCAGTGCCGCTATCCTCGCAGACAAGTCTGGTATCAATTCACCGACCCTGGAGGGATGAGAGGCTTGGTGAGCCTTGAGCGCGAAATCGAACCATCAACCATCCATTGATCGACCATGTGTATATCGCAGAGTGCCTCTAACCAACCATTGCGCCCACGTGCGTGATAGATATCGTCGTAGAAGAAATGTGACAATGTTTAGACTATGGAGGAATCTCCGTCTTAATGATAATCAAGCATAAAAATGTCGGGTAACAAGAGCCTCATTGCCTATTTGAACGTTTGTGTTGTTGAACGTGTAAACTGAACATTTTGTTCACGATGCAGATACGCAAACGGTAACAACTTAGAAAAATGATAATAATAGAAAATTCAAGTGGACAGCGGGTGCAGGAGATCGAACATGCCACTCGGGAATACATTCGAGGTCACTGGTAAAACTCCGCCCTAGACCAGTCACTCTACTCTTCCTATCTATCTCTTTAAGGTTTTTCTAGAGTTAGCAAATTGAAATCAGGCCTGTCTGCAATAGGTTCTCGTCATCAACGAAGGCTGACGATTGCTTGTAATGATGACCTAGGAGTGTTTTTGATGGTCTATTCCAAGATCCCAGAAAACAATCAACTCGATCAGTCAGCAAAACGTCTATGAAGATGATCAGAAATCCTAAGACAGCAAGCGAGACCATATGAGAATGCGTAGGACGACAAACGAAAGATTAAGTCGACTGAAAAAAAGTGTTGCGACCCACAGAAAACTAACTTATCATCATTTTAACAAAAGTTGTTCAAAGTCGACGTTATGGATACCAATAAGTTGTGCACGTCCACAGCGTATGGCGTTCATAAGTTGTGAATCAATCGAACAAACAACATTGTTTGTCATACAGGTGAATATCGACTTTTCAATGGACAAATAATGTTGTCAAATTGCTTATTCACCGACGAAACAACGGTTAAAGTCTTGTAAATGATGTAGATTTTACTGATCTGATCAAACTTCCCCTCAAAGGCAAACTCAAAAACACAATGGGCATTCACAATGCTAGACATCAGCACATGGCTGAGCCGACACGATGTTGACGACCCCAATGAGACGACGATGTTCAGATCGTAATGTGGACCTAATAAAAACTACGAGTTCTTATGTACGCACAGGTGATCTCTCTTCGATTAGTATGTTTCTTTTGACTTGATTTGAAGGCATCATATATGTCTAGTACAGTAAGGTCAACTGACTGTCACGTGCTTAGAACTGATCGCTCACATCATAAACTGATTATTCATGCTACGAACTATTCTTTCCTGATTGAGTACGGTTGCAATATCTTCTTGAAAACGATAGCTGACGTTTTAGCGATCTCGCTCTCCTCAAAGTTTAGACGTACGGCATCATGCCACATCAACTATGTAACCGATATTTCCTGATTCCATGTAAACATATTTCAAAAACTAATTCAAAATTCTTCGACAAAGAAAGCCCACCGTTCAACTGCTCAGATGAATTGAAGTAACCGATCTACTATAGAATACTATAGACAATGAACCGTACTCTCACAAAATAAGCCACATCATTTTATCTTTTGAGATAAAGGGCTACATATTCAAAAACACTCTCAATTTCTACTCATTTCTAGATTCTTGAAATTCCTTTGAGAAGCCTTATAAAATTTTCATCCTGATGCTTTCCATTCCAAGCCCAGGACTGTGACTTCCATCTTGCAGACGTCATCATTATGGCTTTGTGTTCGCCTAGAGGAGTACTTAGCCAAGCCCTCTACTATGCATCCAGGTATGATTGCATGCAAGCACAAGATATCAGGTATACTGTACTTAAATACCTAAGAGAATTGTGATGAGCGAAATTACAACCTCAAACGGGAGTTGAACCCGCGTTTCATCCATACCGGGGACGGTCGTAGCAGTCTAAAGCCGTAATTCTGATCACCACTCAGTTCTCTTAGCTATTTATAAAGCATCATAATTCCGCGAAAAGGCGGCAAAAACACCAAAGCTTTCGAATATATTGTACTCAAATGTAAAATCGAGAACTCAGGGATCAGGTATAGATTCATTGGAGCTGATCTATTGTAAGATTACTTATGACGATCACCTATTTCTCAAGATCTTTGCCTTCATGTTCTATTCCTAATTTCTGCTTCATGTAGCACCAGAAGAGCACACAGCGATGCTTATGAATGAGACTAAGCTTTCTCATCTCATTCATCCATACAGAAAGTGGTCATCCGATGATTCTCATAGGTTGGGGAAAAGTTCTGAGAAAATGCTTCTAAAACATTTATTTATGCAACTATTACGCCCGAACAGAGACAGAACTAATAGTCTAAGTAGTCCCCTTCAACTTCAAGCTCTTCCTGCCACTTCTCCGGCAAAAGATCGATCCCGCGAGCACAGAATTCCGATTTCTTGCTGTTGAAGAAATGAATGACAGAGTTGTCAAAGAGGGATTTTCTTCAATCGCTCCAAGCACAGCTTAACGATCAACTTCTTTTGGACGACCTGAACGCGGTTGATCTTCCAAACTTTTCTCACCTCACCTTCGTCAAACTTTTTGAACCACCTGTACACCGTACTTTTGCCAACTGTGTCTTCGCCCCAAGCCATAGATGCGTTGACTTGCCACCGTTGCATTTGAACCTCAACAGCCATTCGTGCATCATCAACAACCTGATTTTCTTGCTTTTGAACTCCATTCCGAATAAGCAGATAAATTATATACCAATCAACGTGGGAGAATACGGATTTTCAAGAAGCCCAAAAACACAAAAAAATGGCCGACAGCTAAAAAGGTTACAAGCATTTTCTCAGAACTTTTCTCTAACCTGTTACAAACGGTTTTTCAGAGAACATTTGCTTTCCCGTCTAGAAGATTTGGCACATAATCTGGTATAGTGCAAACACGGCTGCATGGATAGATCCTTAAGGGTCTGGCATTGGATTTCATACGAAGGTCATTCTGCACTCTAATCGTTAGTTTTGTAGCTCTCGCACCTCCTTTGGGTTTTTGATAGCTATCCTTCATTCATAGAAGTTTTCCACGTCAGAGCTTGGGTTCTTTAAACGTGATAGCAACAAAGTTTGATTCAAGCGTAACACATAGCACTTTCAATTCCAAGCACACCAGGACCAACTATCGATTAATCTCCGCATTGATCGATTAATTCCGGATCTAACACAAAGTTGTATGCTTACACAATTGTAGAAGAGTTGCTTGATGGGAGAAAAGAGCGAAAATTATTTAGAACTGGTTTCCCTAGAGGATTACTAAACAAAACAACCTAAGCAGAGGTTAACAAAGGTTAAAACGAACTTATTTGTGCTTATAGACTTTTCTCGAAATCAATCATACATAAATAAGACGTTACTGGTAAAGCAGAGGAATGAGAGAACAGCAAAATCACTAATGGGTCGGTCGCTGGTCGCCACTGATGGAACAGCTGCTATCGGCAGTGGGAGGCGAGCAGCGATGCGATCGATTCCGCGGGTGGCCACCGATGCTCACAACATTCACATCCGTGAACGACGAGGACAATTGACCGTTCGCCTAGAATGCCAACGGCCAGAATCAAAGGTTTTGTAGAAAATGTGGGTTTAGTAAACTACTAAATGGCATTTATCCGTGTTTTTGCAGAAAGAAATATCCTTGGCGGTGAGAAAATGCTGGATATGCGCCCACACACATAGGGGATGCAAGCCGAATAACAGCGTGAAGGCTGAGAATGCAAAAAAAAGAAAGCAGCTGATTTCATCCTTTTTAAGCCTGCAAGGGTTAAGGGAAATCAAACGGGATTACAACAGACTTCTAGCAGAAAAATCGATAGACTGTGTTAATTTGACATTGAGTTCGGGACGAGAGCCACACGAAGTTGTCGACGATGAAAGGCATTTCACAGGTCGAATTGTGTTTCCATATTAACCTACAAACTAACCTTGCTTATATCATGCCGTTCGTTTCGAGTGTTTTCTTAAGACCACGCTCAAATTTCGATACGCCTGATAATCGTTTTTAAGCCATGCATGTGAGGGATCGGGTTCACCCAAGAAGATTCGCTAAGACAAAAGGCACTTTACATTTGCAAGGAACCTCTTAAAGCAGAAGCAAGCGTATATTGCATTGTAGAAGTGCCCATAACAGACCACATGCATGGCTTAGAAGCGATTCTTAGGCATATCCTTGTTCAAGCTTTCGCGTTGTTCGCAAATCTTCTTCAAAAACAAGGCTGACCTTCAGCAATTTCTGCTTTCTCAGGATCTACACGTACTATACCATACCGTTTTTAACAAATTAGTTTAATATAGTCTATGAGAATGTTATGTGAGTTTTCGAGGATGACACGTCAGTGGCTTGCGTATGTTTCGGCAGTATCGCTCGTCTCATCAGAGCCACGCATTCTTCTAGTTGCTATTTATTATATTAAATATTCACATTATTATTCTTCATCTTATTTCCATTTAGTCAACTAATATTTCTTAATTTCGTAAGAATCCTATTCCAAACCACTTCAAGAATATGCTTATTGAGGTAACACCACCGTTGAATTCTGTGGATCGAATAAGATCACCGGTTCATTGCTTCACAGCATGAGCAATGAACCTTATTCTGATCAGAACATGAATCTGAGAAATGGAGTAATGCTAATATGAAATTCAAACACTTTTTCCTTTCTACTTGCTATTGGATTTTCGGAGCTTCTCCAAAAACCTCCAAGGCTTTCCGCGTTGATGTTTTTCATTCTTGGCCTCGGGCTGTAACTACCACCTCGAAGTCGTCACCGTTGACCCGATGTGCGTCTACGGCAATACTTGGTCGAATTTTCGACTTTCAATCGTGGTTCCCTTTTTTCGCACATAGAATGATCTGTCCATTTCGCATGTGAGCATGATCACGTCTTCCAAGATATCAGTTATAATGCACTTGAAATCATGCAATCTCCGTCTCTGCCAGTGAGATAAATCACGCAGTCGCATTCCTCTGTTTTACATAGATGGTTTATACAGGAAGTTCTGCACCAAATAATGACGTAGTGTTTCAGGTAAAATTTCTATAATTGCTGAAGAGTTTACCAGGACATGTTTTCCTAAAAGAGCAGCACCATCGTGCTCGTCATGTGGTTGTATGGTTTGCTCGCCGCTTTGAGAATCTTCAGTGGGAAAAAATGGTGTGAACTTTATTGGCCGAACTTCTGATTGGTAGAGATCAAAGATGGCTGCTATCTTGAATGAAATTCCTACATTGTGGACAAAACATAAGCCACTGCTCATGCACCCTTATCATCGCTGATCAACTATTTTGATATCGGTGTGTTGTAGAGGAATAGAGAAATAAACCAGCATGGATTTAAATTTGACTGGATATTTCACAAAAGAGAGTCGATCTAAAAGAATGCTGAACTATTAGGAAACCTTAGATCATTGTTTTATTTGTGCTGTGAACTAGCGCCGCTACCCACGGCTCAACGTGCACCACGTACTTGCACGACGCCCGAGGTCATCGCCCTGCCTTTCCTTTAGCAGTTTTGAAAACAAAAGTAAGCATCAAATCAGAATCAAAAACAGAGAGTGGAAATATTACGACACAGTATCAGATGATTAGACGAGCTGAAAAAGTTGAAGCCGTTGGTAGCCGTCTACTCATTGAGGTACGAAAACATCACAATTTTTGCAAAGCACCATTAGTTTTTGTTGTTCTTAGCGGAAAAATGGTCATCCACAGCTCGCAGTTTTGCTTTGGCATAGAGTTACAGATAGCCAGAAATGATAAAGAAGAAAGCTTTCATATTCCTGAGGGATGCGCCACATATTCGACTTTAATAAACATCGTTAAAGGTGATGATTGCATAAATGGGCTTTTACAATTACTCGCGATGGTCCAGAGATGCATCAAATCAGTACTGATATCCTCCCACGTAAATTCCGTATTGATCCTCGGGCCGTGGAGGAATGAAATGCTTCATGAACATGAAACGAGAAATCGAACCAACGACCACGTATGTGTCTCAGCGTAGTTTTAACCAGTACGTCACATGCGTCACCATCGATCCATGGGAGCTACCGAAACCACTATTGTCTGTGGTAATACACGAAGATAAAGTACAAAACCAACATATTATTCTCTATCAAATAAATAGTACTTTTCCATGGTTAGTCGCTTAAAGGCGGCGTATAACCAGAAATTTATTGCTATTACATACCACAAAAGCCAAAAAGAGCGTGCTTAGAGGATTTGTTAGGAGCATCCTGCAAAACACAGATTAATCTTTGGCTCGCCGCTACAAGATGATGAAGGACTTTATCCTTCCGAAGATTGGTAAGAGGTTTGTCTGGAAGGATTTAGGAATCGACTTGATACATCGCAATACAACCGTAACTCTTTGTACAGGCCAATATCACATTTAATCTCTTGAACGATGCTAGAAAAGTCGAATACACAGAGTGATCCTCGCTATTGATCAATGCCAAAATATTGATCGGTTCATGTCAAAATGAATCCTTAGTAAAATGTCATGTAGGTAGCTGGAGAGAATCATGCATCATCATCAATCATATCGGTTTCTTGCGTTGTAGAGGCAGAGCATGGGTGGAGAGATATAAAAGTTTCCGGAAACTGAAGAAATATCATCTTCCCACTACTTATCGAAACAGAAGAGCAAAAAAGGTTTGACAAATGAGAGCGTTGACTGTTCAGCAATGACGTCTAAAATTCAATTATGTCATACCATTCGTATAGAGAGTTTTCCTAAGACCACGCTCAGATTTCGATATGCCTGATAATCATTTTTGAGCCACGCATGTGGTCTGTTTTGGGCGCTTAGGCCGTAAGGTCGAAACACGTGTATTGCACTGTAAAACATAAGAGATCGTATGCATGGCTCAAAAATAATTACCAGTCATAATGAAATTCAAGCATACAATAGTCATAATGGAACCTAGCGTTACTGTTCAATAGCCTGGAGATTTTTTATCGTTATCGTGACGGTGAAATAAGGATGAGCAAAACATCTGGGAATGTGTTCCGCCAAAAAGATTTGCTCGTTTCTCTGCTTATTGTTCGCTCTCATCATAAGCAGCGGAAAACTCAACCTATCTTTCGTCTGTAATATCAGTCTAAGGCAACGAAAGAGTTCACGTACGTTTCTGATAAATCGATTTTCATCATTTATATAGGAGTCCTGGTGTTGTTCAAAAAGCACTAAATATATGCCGTCCTATAAATTTCGGCTCTGCTAAGTTAATGCCTCTAATGTAATGATGCTCATGGACTAAGATGCATTGAATGTTGTGATAATGACCATTTTCAGGTAAAAAAAACCAACCAAGCTCATATCAAACTCTATTACCACATTCTCAATCAGTCACATCGTATCTTACGCAAATCGTCTTCAGTGGTTTGTTCTGTTACACAGACGCCTTTTGCCAAAGTTTTTGTAGTCATTTGATGGTTTCTCCAATGCAGATGTTATGTCAGGTGTGAGTCGTAAAAACTGTTCCCTTTACGTAATTTTGACAGAGAGAGACTTGTTGCTGAATGCTTATAAGATATGGACATCAAAGAGGCGCAAAAATGCCTCCGGCTAAAATTGGCTTCTCGGGAGTTTTTGTATGTGATATCTCGATATAATTGTAGAGACGCCAGCAGAGTGACGCGATACTCACGGAGTACGCACGCATCAATATCATTCAGCACATCTTGTTTAAAGCATCTACCCAGCCTGAGCAGCTTTTTCGCTTTCGTTTGTCCACAACCTACACCTAATAGCTCTACAGACATACGTTTTGTTGATATTAAATGTTTGCATGATGCATATATTAATGCAGTGGTTAGAGGTTTCTGCGTCGCACTCAAGGTCGATGGTTCGATCTCACGCTCATGGCCACGATCTCACAATGCCATTTACCTCCGTGATCGCTAAATTGGTACCAAACGGGTCTCAGACTTGTTTGGGAGGATAAGGAGCAGTGACTCGACTCATGGGTAGGCCACCGCGAGCCATTGTAAAGCCGGATACGTATTCAGTTACTTCACACGAAGTAAAAACTGAAAACGAGTGCATAGCACATGTCTCAGGAATTGATCAACATATCCTTTATCCTTTATGTGTGATACATGTATAGGTCGAGAGATGTATTCAGCCTTCTCGAAATTCGGCATTAAACCTCGAGAAGGTTGAAAACATTTTCTCAAACATATATTGAATGTTCATAGCGAGTTTTTCGAAAAACTTGACTGAAGAACAATGTATGATACATATGTGCAACGACCTATGTCAACCTGCAACTCATGTTCTGAATAGTTGAATGAACATTCAGAGTACACAAATTTCTCCCAACAAGAGCAGCAAACAGCTGGCTTTTTGTTCTGAACGATAAAATTAGCCTAACGGAGAACAACTAGGTCACCAGATACTACCAGACACCGAAGAATAGAGTGGCAATTTCAAAAGGGCACTACTCCTCGCTAAAACTGACCACTGATTCCTAAATCAACACTGATTTCATTGCGTTGATCAGATTCGCTGCAACTGCTTAATATCAAACGGTTAACGTCAGAAAGACACATTATCCATACATGTGAACGACTCGGTGAAGAATCATGTAAGACGATGAGCGTGTTGTGAAGAGGTTTGCTTTGTTTTGAGCATAATTCTCTATTTTACCGCTCTTTTAACGGTGGTATGTTGTTATAAATAGATCCGGTAAGCTTCGAGCCTCGGACGGGAATCGAATCCGCATTTCACCTTCCTCGGCACGATCTAAACAAGTGCACTATCGGCGACCAAGGCTCTTTTTCTGTTACCACTCTTTTTGCCATACAGACTAGCTATCTGTCATCAATAATAAATCGTCAACGGTTTGGCTGCTAAGCACATGTCGCCATTGAACCCACTTACCCTGACAGATATTGCATATAGTAGTCAACAGGAAATCTTTATTCATCAACTCTTTCAACGATGATGATCTCCTAAATAAAAGGATAAAGCTCTTGGCGTTGATCAATCCCTGAGGGATGCGCCATGCATTCGACTTCAATTTTTTTAACTTCGTTTGAGGTGATTGAATGCACATCTGGCCTTTACAATGACTCGCGGTGGCCTCCCGCTGAACCGAGTCAATGCTGCTTACCCTCCCAGACAAGTTACCAATTTACCGACCCCGGAAGGATGGATAGCTTGGTAAGCCATGAGCGCGAGATCGTACCAGTGACCTCGTGTGCGACGCAGGGCACCTCTAACCACTGCGCCACATGCGCTCAATCTCGTAAATATATTTAATAATATAAAGTGATACTCAAGACTTTGAACCTTAACCGCGTATTGTAACCGCATTTTACTTTACCTCTGGAGGAGCGCGTTGGCCGACTGCACTAACGGGACTTCTGTTCTGCTACCGCTCTCTTTGCAGTACAAATGTTTTGCTTTTGAAGTAACTGAGTTTTGAAAATTATGGTTGTTCTGCTGGAGTTATAGAAAAATTCAAGAATGCTATCTGACGTGGAAAACTTCGAAACTCACGGAAGTTCATTGCTGACAACTCTGATACCTTGTATCACAGAAATAATGATGGGAATATGAGCTCTTGTAGTGACAATGGTAACACACGCCCTTAGAAAGAGGAAAACGCGAATCCAACTTCCCAACTTCTGCCCAAAGTCAAAATTTTGCATATCACTCATGATTCTTGACCACCTAGGTATCACATCGCAACACTGATATAAAAAGCGGCAAAATAAAGAATTCCTGTAGGTTATGGAGATTTTTCGCTGGTTATGTTTACTTAATTTTCTTTTACCAAGCTTTGAAGAACTGAAACTTGTCTAAACGTGCCTCAAAACAATGGCTCCACGAAAGTAAGGCCCCATTTATTGTGTCGTTCTATTCACATGAAATGGGTGTTGCTATCAAACGCCGTTTAACAAAGGCAGACTCGGAGAAGTAGGCAACAATGATTTAAACATTACCGAATACTGTTTCTTTTGTTTACTGTTATAGTTGCTGATCTAGTAAACGTCAAATATTTTTGATTGATTAAATTAATTTGTTTATGCGTCATATTTTTTTACTTAAGTCAATCATACTGAATGATGTGCAAAACGTTTGCGTCAAGCGGAACTCGAATCCGCATTTCATCCTGGGCGGGGCGCGGGCTCTTTCCCCTTACACTACTGAAATCCGCTATGCCACACTCTTTCCAAGCTACAGCATATCTATCTGTCAGCGACCAACCGTCAACGATTTTAATCTGGGTAGTCGATATTGACACTGAACCCAGTCATGCTTTCACATTGGTTTTTGAATGATCAAGTAGAATTCATTTTATTTGACCGCTTTTTACCACCTGACGCGAAGTTTCGCACATAACTCAACATTACTGAGTATATGAATAACACTACCGCTGAAAAGCGGTCAAATTGAGGAAATTCTGCAAATTTTTCTACTGTTGAAATATCTGAGTAAATCAATACACTATTCTCGCACCTATTTTCTTGGATTTTCAAGCTGACACGAAATTGGTAAAAGTTTAATTGACACCACATAAGATCTCATGAAATTTACTGCTTTTCCAAGGTTTTGAAGTGATCTGAAATTTTAATCGTCTCGCATATTTAAGTGCATGGCCAACACTTGAATGAAGACGGTTGACTTGGTCACCTATAAACATTCGAAAGCTTCGTATTGGCTCAAAAGTTACAAATCATTCAAGCAATATAATGGATTTTCACTACAAACCTTTGTTATCATTGTTAGCGAAAGCCATATTTATTCCGTTAGCATCTCCTCACATTCAGAGGCATTCTTGACGCTCTGAAAATTGAATAATTGCAACGAGTAAAAAGTTCGCATTATGGACATTTGCTTTTTTATAAATCCTGTAAAAAGCAAGAAAAATTCAAGTTTTACCGTTAAGTCGAGGTATGCTGCCATGTTTCAAAGAATAGCTGTTTTTACAATTTTTTCATCAGTAAATCAAGAGTTCAATTATTCCTACGTATTCGCACACAACTTAAATCTTAAATATAGCCTCATCAGTATTAATAGAGGATATAAGATAGAATGGATAGATAGAAAGAGTAAAAGAAGAAAGAAGAAAAGATAGAAGAGATAAAAGATTTGAACACTTAGTGCAGACCAATCTCTAAAGGATGCTCTATGCATTCGACTTCGTCAAAAATTGTCAAGATGATTGAGTATATATTTGGTCTTTACGAAGATTCTCAATGGTTCACCAATGTATAAAATTAGTGGTGTTCTTTTACATGAGTGTGCTACCAATCCATAGATCCCAGAGGGATGGAAGGCTTAGTGGGCTTGAGGGTGAGATCGACCCAGCAGCCGATCAAGTGAGTACGGAGAAAACGTCTAATCATTGCGCTACACACTTTTGATCACCATCAAAACATAACACAATAGTTATGATCATCCTAAAACCATATTTACTTGTATCTCTCATTTCTCAGCCATGAAGTGGTCTGACTTGGAGACTTAAAAAAACCCTATGCCTTTCCATCGTGTGTTTAGTGACTTTTGTTGCGGATACGTTTATGTCTCATAATTTCTTTCCTTTTAGCATCTTCACAAGCAAGTCTGATGATTGTGTCGCTGTCCCTTCTAACGTACATAAACTTGGCTCGTCTGCCTCCGCTTCGCAAATGTCAAAACTTTTCCAAAAAAGCTTTATCAGCAGGCACAGTATGCATTCTGTCCACTTAATTCTTGTTTCGATAGCAATAAGAAAAGTGCAAATTCAAACGTTCTCTGTAATGTATGCTATACAGCACATCACTAGCATCACTCTCAAGAGAGTTCATTTAAAACACACCACGTTTTCACTACGTTCCTGTTAGATATTGGTATGTCAATCGAACATAATGAAAGGTAGAGCCACTGTGCCGACTCCATCTCTTCGTGCCTCTGATATTGTAGCAGCACAATGACGAATTTTGATTATAAAATTAATGTAAAACATATGAAAACTCAAAATGGTAAGCACACTATCCTTACTTCACTATAATTCAGCGAACAAACCTCTAATGTTGTGAACATTAGATTGAATAAGTCTAACAACGTTGTATCTAGTCTTCCTAGCCCGCATTAAGGTCGTCAATGGGAATTCAGAGCTACTGTCCATTTGTTCCAGCCACAAATTTGAAACACAGTTTTTCAAACTCTCTCAAGTGTTCTCGAAACTTTTCTTATTCACTCGCTCTTTCATATACTCGTTTTTCAAGAGATCTCTTTAGCAAACTCCGTGAGCTTTCCAAAGATTGAGAACTCTCTTTGAATATGAAGTAACCAAAAGTAGCTTGGTGAAATCTTCAAAAGTAGGCGTGAAACATATCTACTAAACAAGATGCCAGAATGTACCCACTTTAGATGATCAAACAAATTCATTTTAGCTAACCGCTTTTAGTGGCGGTATGATGTTATGGATATGCCCATTGATGTAGAATCATGTGCAAAACTTTTGCATCAGGAGGGATTTTAACCCGCATTCCACCGTATCCGGGGGTGCGTGCTCTATTCCTTGCACTACCGACACCTGTTTTGCTACGATTAAGTTTTGTACATCGCTCTACATCAATTGGTATATCCATGCCATCATACCACCTCTAAAAGCGGCTAACTGAAAAGAAATCTGTCATATCATCCAATGCCCCATATTTATAAGTGTGACTGGGTTCAATGTCAATATCGACTACCCACGCCAGACTGTTGACGGTTGGCTGTTAACAGATAAATGCGCTGCAGCGTCGTGAATAGTGCAGTGGCAGGGAGAGGAAGAAAGGGTGAGATAGAGAGATGGAAATAAAATTTGGGCAACCTAGGTGTAATTTGAAATAACAGAGCACAACATAGACTTTCACAGACTTTTCAAACAAACTGACCTCAATTTTCTCCATTATCCGAGAACCAACCTTGCTTATAAGCAAAAAGAACATGAAGCCGATTGCAAGAATGCTTGCTCCAGTCAATACTGAAAAAAACGCGTGTGCTACAGCTTTCATACAGAAGATTTCGCTCACCAAGAATAGGAGAAGGTTTTGTGGCAAGAAAACCTATCACAGCTAAAGCTTCCAAGACGTAGATGAAACTTGCTAAAACCTGCAACGATAAACGTCAATAAGCTCTAGGAAGCGTAAATTACACAGCATAGATTCTCCGGAATCTTATTCACCATCCTAGCATACTTGTAAAAGTCTAGTTAGCTTCTGGAGAATTCGAATTTACAAGACTAATAGTTTTCTAACTTCTTGCTCATCAATTAATTAGTAGCAACCACTATTAATATCAGTTTGCAACATACTCAAGGCGCTTTTATGCAACAGTATATGATTTTCACGTACTCGATCTGTATTTACGGCAACACGCCATCGTTCTAGAAATTCAAGCAATTCGTGAATTTGATATGAGTTCTAGACTGTTAGTGAATGGAAAATCAAATGATTCGATGACCTGTCTTAACGATTTTGCATAGCACCCTCGCTATGAAGGGCATAAGAGGACTGTGCAGTTGAGAATAAACTGTTATATTTCAGTAAAAGGAGCGCATGTGGCGCAGTGGTCAGAGGTGCTCCGCGTCGCGCACAAGGTCGTGATTTGATCACGCGCTCGGCTCATCAAGACGTCTATCCTTCCGCGATTGGTAAATTAGTATTAGACGGGTCGCAGACTTGTTTAGGAGGATGAGCAGCACTGACCCGTTACAATGGTAGGCCACCGACAGGCATTGTAGAGGCCAGATATGCCTTCAGTCATCTCAAGCGAAGTTAAAAATTAAAGGCGAATCCATGGCGCATCCTCAAAGACTGATCAATGCCGAGAACTTTATCCTTCATTCCTCATTTCGGTAAAATGTATAATACAAAGCTTTTGTCTTAATCAATGTCTGAGAAATGCATCCAAGTTTATCAAGTCTCGCAAAGTTGACTGAATGCATAGCTAGCCTTCACAAGGTTTCTCAAAAGCAACGATTGTGCCAAATTAGTGTTCCTGTTATTCCACACAAGTCTCCTAACAATCTGCTGACCTCTGAGGGATAAAGAGCTTTGTGGGCCTAGGAGAGAGATCGAGACAACAATTGGTCCGTTGTTGTTCTTCAAACTGTTTCAATTGTCTTGAAATGTACATTTACTAAAACCAAGTAAACCAAAAAAACCAGGCTAAAATGGAAAACATCGATTGAAATCATCATGAAATTCTCAACGGCAATAGTTGGGCGGATGATGTGAAAGAAATATAATCTCTACAAAAGACCTACTTTAAAAAAGAAGGTTTTTCTAAATTTCAAGATTCGTGCCAACTGAAAAATCAATTATGTCCAAGATTTGTGTAATATTGTCTCCTTGAATCATGTTTTTTGAGTTGTACATAAAGTGGAAAGAGAAGGGTTTGTGTATCAACGCATACATTTCCGATTTGCCTCAAAGTAGACGGAATATATTTGTTGATGACGACTTCTAACTACTTCTTAGGTGATTACTATCCAATTGGTCTAAGGTGTAGACTAATATTTTCATACACCTCCACGCAAATATATCTATACAATTACACTAGGTGTGCATTAGTTTCAAAAAGCAGAATCAGAAAGCCCATTTCAGGAATCCACTCCTTCCCAGGGTGAGTACTTGCTCGGGGTTTTTTCTTTTCCTCCAATTTATTTTATGTTCCAAAGAGAAGGATTACTCAAACTTCTGATATGTGGCGTAATAAGTGAGTGAGACCTTGTTTCACCTTGTGCACTGCTGTTTGAATTTACCTGCACTGCACTCACCAACCTTTCGGTGAAAATGAGATCCTAGAAAACTGCCAATTGGAGCCAGAGTAACAGCGACAGGTACGGTGACTTTGACGTAGTCCACAGCGAGTGGCGAAATATCATCTTCCCATACTGATCGATAGTAAACACCGATCACTGAGTTCATTCCTCAAAAAAATTTCAGGTTTGTGCAAAAAGGCTGGAGTGAATCTTATCTAATAGGTACGCTTGATGAGAGGTCGTGAACATCAATGGGATTTTCTAGGGAAGGGGAAACTGAGTAAAGGGTCATTTTTCATCACTGTCGTCACTTTGCAAGCTAGCTCTAACAGTAATAGGAGCAAAAATGAAGCACCACCATGTTGAGTTCGTTGATACCATCCGTTAACTTATAAATCTCCTCACCTGCTCGCATCTCATACAAATTACAGTTACCACTTCCTTTTTCACAGGGAAATGCAGAAATGACGGAAATGATATATAAATGGCAGTTTTATTGCCTTAGCAAGTCAACCTCCAAATAGAGGGGCCTTAGGATACCTATGACAGGGAATCACTCAGAAGGGAATGTGTAAAATAAAGATGTATTGCGGTTTGTAGCATCACCAAACCTACCTCCTTGGACAAGTTATAAGCCGAGGTGCTGGTGGTAAAGTGTGATGGTAAAGTGGAAAAGAAGGTAAGGCAGAGTTCTTGAATGCTCGTTAAAATTGGATCGTGAAAAAGCAACCCGATAACTAGTAGTTGGTAGCAAATCGACATGAATTGTTGGCTGATTAGTGCACCAATAATCTCAACTACAACTTGAGGCTTTCCCCACACTGAAGGCGCCTAACAGACTGAGTAATGTTGTAAAAAGGAGTTTTCGGTATATAACAGCAGCAGATTCACATAGTTAAACTGATAAAGTGTTGACCACAAGAAATTTGGTGTTAATCGATTTTTCAGTGAAGTGTAGTGCATTCGATTCCACTAGGGGTCCTAGAGATGATTATGCATACTTGAAATACAATGATTTTCACGAACTTGGCAATCTTTTTTTTTTCCTTTCTTCCTTCCAGACCACACCAAATTGCTAATTTTGAGCGTAAAAGGAATAATTCACAACACCTACTTCTTGTTTTCCTCGACAATCATCAATGATTGATTGCTTATAATACTAAGATTTGCTTGGCAGGAAATATGATATTGTCAAGGTTCCTCTAATTAGCACTCTACACGCGTCCACAAGGTAGTAAGAAAGGAAATCGTTAATCTTTATCAATTATTTCAACCAAGCTCTGCTCTTTTTCCATTATCCGGGTTTTATAGCGGTGTAATGGTAATATAAATCGGATTTCACGTAGACAAATTTTATCAGGTAGAAATTTCGCGTCTGAAATCAAACAAAATGTCGGGAAAAGAAGCAAATCACAAAGCAAAAAGGAACTGTTTGCGACGCTCGCCCCAACCACCCACACTTCGTTCAGTTGAAGAAGTGGTCAGTTTTAAAGCATTCAACGATGAATTATAGCTGAGCGATCACCACTTCATAATAATAATGGTATCACAAATAGGTGTGTACTGTGAGATTGGTTTACGAAGGATGAAAATCCGAATTCACCCATAAGTACGATGGTGGTCGGAGTGGCAGTCTTTTCGCTAACTCGAAACAGTAGAGTGATGATGGAAAAAATGCAGATATCTACTCCTGATCCGGTAAATGCGGTAAAAACTCCTGAAATGAAAATAAAGAAAAAATGTTATAAACACAGTGGTTGAATACTAGCATTATCACTTTCTCTCTATTATTTCTTGATTTTCTCATAACACCCGCTGTTAATTTTCCATTTTAATCCATCGTCGAAACGCAGTGAAGTAAAAATTCCACCTATAACGCATGCACACTTGTTTACAAATCCTCTATAGAGATACCTTTCTTGATAGATGCAAGCAAAAGGTTAAGGTACGCATAGTCGACCTGGTTGAAGAAGAAGATGCCACCTATTTCACGTTATCCATGACACCGGAAAAGGACTGTTTCTTGGCACATGGGATTTAGTGGTGTCGGCAGAGTTGGTGTTCTTGTCAAGGCGAGTTTACCACGAACATCGATTGGTCCGGACAATTCACAACCCGGACTGTACGGTTACGGTTGAAACGATACCGGTTTTTGCCCACCGTCGTTATCTACGCACCAACATCAAGCTATGACGAAGACGAAATCGAAGCGTTCTACTTGGATATGGAAGAGATTTTAATAAAAGAGCATACAACCTCCAAGGTGCCGTTGGAAATTCTAATGTGAAAATTGGACCTAGTAGAACACCTGGAGAAGGTAAGATTGAAGTCCAAGAATTAAGATTGAACATAGAAGGTGAGCGACTATATGATTTTATCATGCCCACCATTACCAACCATTCATGATAACTGGCAATTGCGAAAACTTCACTACCAGTGGTAGACATGAACATTCAAAAAATCAACTCAGTATCAGTGCTCATCCATTGGTTGTCATTAAAGCTCGTAATGTATCGGCCTACCTTATCTTTGATAGCATGCCCTATAGAACAGCCGCCTTGATTTCCTTTCGTTAAAGTGATGTAGAAATTCCAATCCTTTCTCTCAATAGCAAGATAAGGGATACTCTTAGCATTGACCATTCAACTGTGCGTTCAATAACTACAAGTGATCTTTCATTCTGCTCACGCAGCTACCAGGTTTCTGATGCATACGTTAAGGTAGAACTAACTTTTGAGAGAAGTGGGCGCGGAGATGGATGCTCTTTCTTTTCTTCACTACATCCTCTATTCTCTTATACGCTCCCCAAACACTCGCTTTCTTCTGTTGAACTGTGGAACTAGGTTGTTTACAAATTTTGTTTACCAACCTAGATACCACATCACTGAAGTGTTTGCAGATATTCATTCCGTTTAACGTGAATGGAGCATTCGAAAGATCCGCTTTTCAAGAACTTCGTTTTCGCTAGACTTAATCGCCGATCTATCTTTCTACAAGCGCTGGTAAAATTCGTCACATTCGTTCTGTCTGACTAAGCTTGGTGTGATCTGTTTGATATCAACGGCGATGCGAAGATAGTGTTTTTGTCGACTGTCGATTTTCACTCCCATGTTATTCCATTTTTTCGCTTGCATGACGTTTTAAAGGACGGCGTGAATGAAGGCGGAGAGATGGCATCGTCTTGTCGGACAGCTCTTCTTACGTTAATATTGATATGGTTATAGAATGGTGGTCTTCTAGTTGTGAAATTTTTATACAGCTCACGAAGAGTTTCTGTGAACTGAGTATGCCTAAGATCTCCAAAGCGTTTCTGGCTGCTTCTATCCCAACTGGATCGAGCGTCATTGATCAAAATGATGAAAGTAAGGCAGAGTGGTATTTTGTACTCTTGGTACTTCACTGAGTTTTGTTATTGCTGATATCGTTTATGGTGCTGGATCCTTTTCGACACCTTGACTTGTCTAACGAAGAGCTGTCAACACACAGCGCACAGCAAATCGTTCTATGGTTATGAAGTGGAGAAGTTTTCTCCATAGTGTGAGGATGGACATCCATTATAAGTTTGGAATCGTATAGCAAAGCTACCTCCCTAATTAATGTTAGAGGAGTTGAAAAAAATTCTGGAATTACTTGTCAATTACATGAAACTTAATAGATAAAAAATCGATAACCAGGTGTTGCAAGAATTCGTAAATCGTAGAGAGATCTTCATGAAGAAATCTACTGTAGGCTTTTATGTACAGCAATTATGACCACTTCTTGATCAAAAGAAAGTGGATCTTTTATGATAGCAGCCGACATTCAGGAAAAAAACTGACATGAGATGAATCTTCCATGCACAAAGCTACGGAGTGACTATACGGAAACTGTCTTCAAGCAGAAAAATGCTGCCGCGAAAGCAGTGAGGCCTTATCAGATCTGCAGCTAATTTCTAACACAACCAATAGTGGCGTCAAAACGGGCGTCGGTTGTGCCACGTTTCACCACAAGCCCCCCTTAAAGGGTGAAATGTGGATTCGGATCCCGTTTGAAGCAAATGTTTTTGCACATCACTGTACATGATTGGGTATATTAAAAGCAAAAGTCCTGTTCGCTTACTTGACAGCTCTCCAATACACGTTGGAAAAGTTAATATTGAAGCCAAATGAAATGCGTTTTCCCAGCTTTTACACTCATCAGGCTGCCGATATCAGCTCACAATAATCTCGATAACTACTATTTGAGAAAATCTTCAGCAAATTATTTGCAGCACAAAGGGTTGCATTTTCGAAACTCAAATTTCCTAGTCATTAAAAGTTGTGTTTAAAACGGACTGTTGATTCCGTTCACTATGGTAATTAATTTTGCACCATTTCCGCAGTAAGAACACCGCATTCGATAGTTACTTGAATGTTTAGTACCACTGTGGTATTACTTCACGAAGACACCTTTCTCAATACCTCCAATAAAACCGGTGCACACAAGTACAATCGCTTTCCACAGTTTGAACATTGGGATCACGAGGTAGGTTTTTCTTCGTTTCTCGTTGTTGAGCATGTAGAGAGCAATGGCGAATGACGACCATATTGAAACGAACAGCATTTTCTTCTGTGGTGCTGTCATAAGATGATCGATCTGAGCGAAAGATTTACTTAGTAAAATGTAAGGTCAGTGATAAGGTGAAACTCTGATTTAAGAAAATGCTCCCAGACATTGGTAGACGTGTGCACAGATTTTTGTACGCAATTCCCTACATTCTTGACCCTTTGAAAATGTTCTCGAAGCCCTTTGTAAGCTGCTCCACATATCGTGAGCAAAAATAAGGGAGGTCATCTAAGTCCCGTTTTAGTGTTTTATTAAATCGTTCTATTCATCAATGGTCAACTTCCTCCAGAGTTGTCTTGTGAAAGACAAAGTATTCCGATTTTCCATTACACATACAGCTTATACGGCCATTTCTTAGTAATTTTATGATGTGTCAAACATTACGGTGTACTAAAATCAGGGACAACAGAGTTGCGGTCGATCAAAACAGAAAGAGCATACCTCTTCTATCTACCGATTTTTATAGACCCGCTCAGAATGATATGATCTAAGAAGGATAGAACATGCTTTGAGCTGTTAGGTTTAGTGCTATACAGGTACCTGTTTCGTCCTATTAGGACTCATCAGTAGCACCCTCTTCAGCTATAGCTACAAGCTTGACTGCCAGTCACCACAATGTCAAGTAACTCCATCATCTGACTTGGGGTGATTTATTATTCGGCGTCGATTCCTTTGTAAAGAGGGTGCTTCTGATGAGTCACAATAGGACAAAACAGGTACTTGTATAGCACTAGACCTAACAGCTCAAAACATGTATTGTCCTTATCGGAAACAGTGTAAAATGATAATAGATAGACCACCAACTACGACGGATCCGAAAACGAGTCCAGGCACCGAACCTATCATACCGAAAATCACGGCCCGTTTTTCAATTTGAACGTTCATGAAGACGATCACAAATAATGCACAGCTCATTCCTGAAAGCGAACAAAATTAAAATCAGAGCGCTAGGGCTACGCGTATCATTGACAAGTTTAATATAAACTCCTTTCCTTAGATGATTCTTCAAGATTCCTCACACTCGCATCTTGAAAAATTTACATGAAATTTTGTTCTGCAATCATCCAGCTAAGCTCTTTTTATCCGTATCCTGGTTGAGGCCAGCAAATCGCTAGTAAGTCTCGCATTACTGAACTGTCTTGTCAACGTAATACCTATAGACTGAACGATCAGTGAGAAATCTCGGGCCACCGTCGGAGCGATATTCAAGCCCAGCGTCATCACAGGGAATGCAACGGCTCCTCCACCCTCTGAAGTCATCCCTGAAAATTCTTTGCAATTCAAACATATAAGTGCGCATCTTTGCGTACGCTAAGAAATTGAAACACACCGGTTCAACAAATTGGCGATGGTGTGAAATTTATAGATTTCATATAAATGACAAATATAGCCTTATAAAACCGTTTTTTAATAAATTTTTGAACTTTTTCAAGCTAAGAGGCAAACTTTGAAGCAGAAATATATATATATATATATATATATATATATATATATATCATCGCACACAAACGAAAATCCTCAGCGCGAAAAATTCGATTTCAATCTTCCGTTTCCGTTTAGGTTTCATCCAACTTGGTTATGAAAGTGCTCAAAAGATAGATTGCACATGGCTTTTACAGGTTTTGAAAACGACGAAACTGCCGAAACATTGGCATTTGAACTGCTCTAGTACTACTGCTTGGTGCAAATGAAGGTGTTTTAACAACCATGTGTTTGATAAACAAGAAGTCACGGAATTATTTAATTAATGCCGAGTTTATCAACAGCCGGTCTTGGAAATTCAAAACTTGACAGCTACCTCTCTAAGTAGGTAGCACACGTAGGAGGAAAGCATGACGGTGACGATTTTATGGGGAGAGTTACAATCCTTGGACATGAGCCAAGAAGTACGTGAAAGCCTTGAAGTGCTTTGAATAAATTTCAAGGGCTCGTAAAGAACAAAGAGGAGCAAGGAGTCTTCAAACCCAATCATTCATGACACTCATCTGAGGTTGATTTTCTAGTCTGAATAGCAATGTGTACTCGTGCGCATCAGCTGCCAAGTTTGTTCCACTTGATTTCGTGACCTGGTGGCCAGTCCACACGTCACCCCACGAATAGAACATGAGCAAACTTAATCCTCTGGACGCGCATGATCCCAGTTCGTATCATGGCGGCTGTCACTAGCCTACTCTAACGGGCGTCGCGTCTCGAGAAGAATTTGTACTGGTGTGAGTCGTAATGGAAAAAAACAGAATTTATTTGGTAAACGCAGGCTATAAGGGCACATCATTTTTACCGCATAATAGAATTTGTATTCCCAGTGTTACACAGTGATGTGCAAAACTTTAGCGCCAGGTGGAACTAGAACCTGCGCCTTACTCTTTCCGGTAAGGCGTGCTCTATCCGTTACACTATTGAAGTCCATTTTGTACATCGCTTTTTCTACGCTAAAGCGCACCTATCTGTCGAGAATTTATATTTTCTGCAGTAAGGGCGTTCTCCATTCCGAAATAGACCTCGAGTTCTCATCAACACACTGGTTCGGCTTCAGTGGTCACCTGTCAGAATGCTAGATTTCTAGTCAGTGAAACACCACCAAAGCCGTCTCATTGTTTGTCAGGGAAGACCTTCACAACAAAGCCAATTATTGCTTTATCTCCTTACTATCCGTCGTCTATTATCTCTTCACTCAAGTCATCGTAAAAGGATTAACAAAACCCTGGGCGAAGGACAATCATGCCAGCATGCAGGGTTTCGAAGAGAATTTAGTACTACAGACCTCACCACGCGATCATAAAACTCAATGAAGTCTTACAAAAGTCTAAGAGAACGCTCTATCCAACTTTCATCGATTTATAGAAAGCCTTTGATTTAGTGGACGTGGAAGCAGTCATAGAAACTCTGGACACCCAGAGCGCCCTACTCAGTACATAACATCGTTCGTGAGTTGTATGAAGATTTCGCAATGATTAGGTCATTATTCTATGACGACATTACTATCTACCTAAGGAAGATTCGATGAGGTAATACGACTTCGCCAAATCAGTCACTGCTGCTTTTCAAATTGTCATGCGAACAATAGAATGGGACAACATAGGAGTGAAAATTGATGGTCGGAAAAGTGCAGTAATTTCGTTCCGCTGATGGCACCATTGTTATAGCATCAAGCATCAGCCATTCAGAAAGTGACGCCTGCTGAAAGATAAGTCTCGACTTGATAAAAAAATGATATACACGAGGAACGAATTGGTTTCGAATGCTCCGTTAACTAACCGGACGAATACCTCCAAATGGTCCAATTACGTCAACCCAAGTCGGGAAGTCAGCATGGTGAACGGCCTAACCTCAAAGTTAATTACGAGGAAGCGAAAGGCTTGCGAAACTTTCAAGAGCAGTGAGGATATAGTGAAGAGAACAAAGAACATCCGACTCCGTGCCTATGTTTTTGTCGACGATTGTCCTTGCTTAACGCATGCTTGAAAACCTGGTGAGTACGTAAGCAGCATGAAAAATTTCCTGACGTTATATATGATGCTAAATGTGCACTTGAAGTCAAAAATTATCAAAGAAGCCGTCAACCAGAAATTTAAAGTACGTAATGAATTCTGTTTTCTACTTTTGCAGCCATAGATTTGGTAAATTGTGATTTTACTAACATTATCGGTTCTCAACACAACAAACTCACATTTGGATTCGTAGAGGTAGAATTAAGTTGTCATTTGAGATTTATGGAAAACCGAAATGTAACACACAATGACCATAAAGATTTTAATAATAACGCTGGTAAACTTTTAGTTGTAAGATCCGCTTCTCAAGTGTCATATATCGGCAACACGCTAGTGGGCGATCTGGCGCAAGTCAGGTGCGCGATGTCAGCGAGAAATACTCGCGAGTTCGGTACCCGGAAAGATTAATGGGTTGTGGATATGTTCCCAGAGCCATAGGATTGTCCGGGAAAATCAACGAATGAGTATGAAAAGTAGAGCTGCTGAAAATCAGCTGCCATGAAGTCACGATTCGAACACAGTTTTGAAATCGTAACGATTTCAAAAGTTTATAATAATAACTGTTCTCATTGATACTTAGTGCGTCCTAATTTCTTACTAAATATCGACGAAGTCCACCACCTGCCACTGAAAGAAATACCTTCGAGAGTTGGAGATCAATAAGGTTCAGTTTCTATCGCGCCTTTTCGTAAGCAAGTCGGTTTTTTTTGTTAGCTGAGGCTCTCAATTATACCTTTCAGACTGTTCAAGGGAAAACATCGGAGCTGTGACAAATCTTTACTCCACTCCTGTGTAATGTTTGTGATGAAGGAAAACTAAATCAAAGAGTCTTATTAGGAGGACCATACGTCCTATGTTTTAAATGGTTTTTTTATTTCACTTCTTTGACCTTCATCTCGCTCTTCCAACTTGTACTTAGTTGTCAACTAGCGTGCCCAATAGGTTTTCGAGGTAGCTTTTTACAAATGAACAAGCTAAAAACCTGCGATGGTTGATCCGACTATCATAATCGCTGGAAGATGCCAATGTGTTGTATACAACGACAACCACGAGTAGCGAATAGCAGTCAGCCACCAAAGTGTCTAAAATCATCTGCTAAAGTATAGAGACACTAGTTTGTTCGTTCTCAACTCTCTAATGTTCTCTACTTTATTCAGCTGCTTTGATAAGCTCATCAAGATGGCAAATGACTTCGTAAAAACTATACAAACTAAGAGAGGTTTCATAAAGATGACTTCTACAGCCTGTCCTCTAGTCAACCACTATGATTTTTCCTTCCATGTTGGTCTATCTTAGTTTTCGCATGATACGAATGAGTGTGAATGAAAAGCTTTAGCTGATAGTCCTATCGTTTTTCAAACTTTTCCTCTTACGTTAGTATCAATTTTAATCAAAATATTCGAGTTCTTGCTTCATAGTTGCTGTGAAGCTCATGGAGGCTCTTCGTATTATAAGGATAGACGGCTACGTTAGTTCAAAGCTTGCATGACTAGTTCAGTCACAGTAGGATCGAAAGCTTTCTCGAGATTTTTCAGGATGTAGCTCCTACAGCCTACTGGATAGTACTTTTCAGAAACCAAATTGTCAATGAAATTAAAGTTTTAGCTATCGAATGGCAACAGAAAGTCTGATAGGAGAACTCTGTGTAACGAGAATTTGAGAACTTACTAAAAAAATATGAGATAAAGCAGTTCTTTGTACTATGGCGATACTTTAGTGTGTCTTCTTATTCTGTGAATGCGCGCTATCGTATTATTTTTCTTTTCAAACCTTGCTTGCTCACATGATATCCTTTACTCAATATTCCCTTATTACTGTTGAAGATGACTCCAGTGTGGGGTTTTCTAAACGGCAAACATTGAGCAGATTGAGCGTTAGTCACCGATGTTGTGGAGATCTACTATTCGATAGCACGGTTCTACTAAGATTAAATTGGCTAGAGGTTTTGCATTCTGACAAATATAGTGCGAAGAGCAGAGCCAGTGTGTTAACAGGCATAAGGGAATAGTTCCTCAGTTGTTTGAGTCTCATTCTCTCTGGGCGAGGTATTTGATTTTTCACCAAAGAGAAAAGATTTCGGATTTGAAGCTTCGATTTGGCGTTGGACAGCGATCATGTTGTTCGTATGAATGGTGACATTTTGGCAAGCGTTGTTGATATTCTTCCCAAATTCTGCAGCTTGGGTTAGTACCACAGCTATTCTCTCTAGCAAATATTTTGCTACTTCTCAGCTGTGCCTTACACGTTCAGACGTCACGTGATAATTACTCACAATTAGTGAATTTCCACGTCAACGAGCGAGTGAAAGTGTCTCTGAGAAAAGACAACTTTTGCGTCATTAAAGCAATCGTCTTTATAAGAACATAATCTTGACTAAGCCGCTCACATCTGGTATCGAATCTGCTCATCACGGTATCTTACGGAAAAAACGGCGAATGAACCCAATTCAAGGCAGTTTTGAGGTTTCTTAGACCTGTAGTGGAAGCCTTGTTTTCTCACTTCTTTCGTCAGTGCTTGTATTTCAAGGACGAAATCAGATGAACAACAAATGGAATCTTGTCCAGCGGCTCACGATAAGGTTTTCTGATGCATAGTTGGGATGTATTGTTTACATAACCCGTCTTCATTGCGCGAATCCCAGTTCTTCTTGCAATCGGTTTGACTGCCTGCATTTATCATCGACGAGAGCGTAAGAACTTTTCTCCTGTGGACCTGGCTGCTGCTTGGAGATTCTTGTGTTCTCTGTGAACGTTACCAAATAATGGTCGAGTTGACTCTTGCTGAAGTGTTGATGTAAGGAAAGCTGGAGGGTTTCCACTCAACTGTAGAGAACGAGCTCTTTCCACAGAAATCTGCTAGTACATTTCGGAGCCGGAAGGATGAGACACTTAGCGAGATCGCGACGGGCTCGAACACGCACCGTACGCGTTATGAACGGTATCATACTGTTGCGCTATGCATTATTTCAAGTACTTTTCCAGTGAAGGGTTTCAAAATCCTCGATTTTGCTTCAATCATGTAGGTTCCATCATCTCAAAATTGCACAATATTACCTAGAAGGAATTGATTACACTTAACTCTGAGTCGAAGCGAAATCGTGGAAACGAGCAACAACGATCACCTGCATCACAATCAGAGGAATAAGCACGGCTACATATTTCCTGTATCTGATTAGTACGACATCAATAAAATCAGCATCGTTTGCGACTTCTCGTGAACTCCAAGTTTCGTCCAAGTGCTGACCTCAAAGTAAACGCTGTACGAAGTTCAACCGTCAGCCACTGTAATTTTACTTCATGTCTTTCGCAAATTTCACTAACCTTCACAAAAATACTTCTTGAAAAAATTTTTCTTGCAATTATTTTCCTCTTCTAGTTCCCCGAAGGTCATACCGAGATACGGGCGTTCTAAAAGCGCTCTAGAAACCAAAAACGATTGCTGAAGAACATTGCGGAAGAATTTAATTTTTTGATGTGATATCTCGTACAAATTTACACTTTCCCGGTCGAATGTTACATATCAATGGAAAATAATGATAAACGAAGCAAAATGTAGGAGTGAAATCCAGTTGCCGACTTGCAGGTTGGCAATCAATTCGAAATGTTACCGTGACAAGGCCATGGAAGTAAAAAAAAACATGTTTGAGAATAGGCTAGCCGCAGGTGGACACAGTGCTCCTTAAAGTCGTTCTCTTCATTCCTTTCCTTTTTCTCTCTCAGTACCTCTCTAAATCTCTCGCTGTCATAGAAACACGAGTGCTGTCTCTATCACTAACGTTTCTCCTCTCTGTCTCCATCGCCGACGCGGTCTTCGTCCTCATTGCCACTTTCGCTTAAGAAGACTGAGTCTTACTTCATCTTATTTTCATGCGATTACCCTGTAGATCAAAATGAAGATAACGTGGCGTTAGTTAAACAACATAAGGAGGTAGTTACAAGCTTAGGGTGATTTGTACAAAAAAATGAACAAGGGTGACATTAGTAATAGGAGAAATGGAAGTCCAAATGTTGCATGCGTTCAAGACGATTGTACGCCGACATTACAACACTAGCAGAAATGATGGATAACCCTTTCAATCGATTTCGGACGAGGAAAACTATCTTTTCGACAACCACATCTCCAGATTACTGCACGAACGCAAGTCCTGTCTATTAAAACGGGTTATGGGTATGCATAAGCAATCGAAAGCTCACATATGTCTACATTGACGCAACACGGTACAATCATAATTTAACCCTTTCTTGTCAGTCGTTCATCGCAGGCGAGGTCGCGCTGGTTGCTAACGCGGCTGCCGCTGCGATCGATCTGTGGATGAAGCGGAATATCTTTGCAAAAGCGTAATTTCGTTATGAATTTCAAGTTTTATCGCCACTAAAGGGGGTTTCGGGATTAGTGAAGAAGAGAACCATTCACAGCTATTTTCACGGTGTGATCCTAGTAATTCTGGCATTCAAATCACTTTTTCGTTCTCTTCTAAAAAGTAGTGGAGTACTGCACGTCTTTCTGTTATCTCGAGAATATCCTGGTTGTAGCGTTCGTTGTTCACTGCTAAAAAATGCTAGGGGGTTCTGATCGCCGCGCGCCAAGACGAGCATCACAACCACTCGGCCACGACTTCCTAATATAAGAATAGTACTGAAAAGATTTCTACAAAGCTGTTTGTGGCTGAAATGCCAAAACAATCATATAATAATGAAATGCTTGTCAAAAATGGTATTGCGCATTATAAGAGATGTCTCTTTATCGATAATGCGAAACAAGTTCTTATTTATAGTGCACCTTAGGAGTTGATACTTCCGTAGAATTATCAAGGAGACATTCCTCCTTTGTCTTATTGGTAACGATTTTTATACATTCACTTATACTTAGCTATGATCATTATTCATCCCGTATCCTTTGTCGCTGGTTATGAGCACTAATTTTACGTGCTTTACTTATTTATTTCTAGTTCAATATGCACTCGAGATGATTTCCTGGACCTTGTTCAGTACCCATCTCTCCAATTAGCTTCAGTGAACAGCGTATAGGTGGTTATGGGTCTCTATTAGTACATTGTAGAACTCTTTGTAAGTACAACTGCTTCTGTGCATTTGCTCCTCCACTTATATCAAAAAGTTTCAAGAGAGACAGGCCAAATTTTCGCAGGCTACTATGAAGGAGGCATAATTATCAGTAAGTAGTAGGAAATGAAACAGAGCTCGATTATGCTATGAGTAGTACTAGGTCTTCCCATAAATTCTGGTGCTAAAGCAATAAACACTAAATTTAATAATCAGAAGTATATCCAATGTTGAAGAGTGGTGTACGAAAACTTTTGCGTCAAATGGGATCAAACCCATATTCCACTCTTTCCGGGAGCGCGTGCTGAACCGATGCACTAACGAAGCCCGTGTTGACACCACTAACCAGAGGTAATTAAAATGTTCAATTACGACTTTTGAAATATGCACACCAAGCCTGGTGTCAAACTCGGATCCTCTTCAGTTGCTACGATGAAGGTCTCTCCACCGAATTCGCGTGGAAGTCCGGAGCGCAACTAGTCCTTCAAAGTGACGTTGCCGGCGCGAGAAGCAGCAAAAAAGCAACAATGTCCGCCTGGACACAAATCCAAAGC
This sequence comes from Parelaphostrongylus tenuis, assembly GCA_019055375.1. Classification (NCBI taxonomy): domain Eukaryota; kingdom Metazoa; phylum Nematoda; class Chromadorea; order Rhabditida; family Metastrongylidae; genus Parelaphostrongylus; species Parelaphostrongylus tenuis. The sequence goes on from JAHQIW010003651.1 coordinate 193,366, forward strand.
CTTTGAACAGTTGATGTTCTTGAAGGCAGTCTGTGCATCGCGTTCCAATTCATACTTGCAAAGCAGCGAACTGCGATAAAGGCTTCTGATAATGCGAAAACATGTCTTGAGCCTTTTATGAGATTTGGTATGGCACCTATTTCAACACTGCAACGCCGAGAATTTCATCACCTGACCTGCGGTGATTTGTTATCCGGCGTCGATTACTTCTTAAGTAGGGTATATCCCTGCAGAGGATCGGCTGAACCTAAAGACATCGTACTACTGATGAGCACGTAAAGGCGAAATAGGCCTGTCTAGTAGTCTATATGTGCCATACCAGACCTCAAAAAAGGCTCAAAGCATGTTTTGATGTTAGCAGATTATTGTTCTTTTGAGCGAAGTCTATAGAAGCAGTCGAATGAAGAAGTAAAGGCTGCGTTGAGTTGCCGTGACGCGGCAAGTATGGACAATTTTGTTACCAAAAAACCTTAAAAAATTCCGCACAAATCAGTGTTAATTTGTTGCCTGAGAGATGGTAGAAATGTATTCAGACTGATGTGCATACTTTAAGTAGTGTTGATGAGCATTTATAACTATTTTTGGTTAATAAAATTCGGCGTTTGTTGCTCTAGTGCCAAAACTCAGGAGGAGGAGACCTAGTATCATTGTCACTGGGTTGACACCAACGCACAAACATTGGTCAAAGCAATACATTTCCATGCCTTTACTGATTTATAGGAGTACAGTGGAGTGTAAGCTATATCAGGGAGAGGTCGATCAGTGCAGTCAGAGTAACGCCAGTCTTACGCCTTCAAATGCTTCTTCGATTACTTGTTTTCTCCTCGAACAGCCTTGCCACTGAAAATTTTCGTCAGTATTGTCTGAGATTTTCTCAGGATTGATCACGACAAAAATGTGACCGTTCCCTATTTCAAAGCCATGTTCGCCGTCTCAGAAATTCCCAGCGCAAACATCGGGCTCAGTGACAGAGCTGATCAGCCATTACACCATCAAATGATGTTGCAAATCTAACTTTTTATCTGTACCATGTTTTCATTATCACCAAATCATCTTAGGCTTCTTTTCTGATGTTCGTTCTTCCATTATCTGCTCAAAATTTTGAATCACCAGCATTTTACTGTGATTACCAATCCTCAATTCAATGAATGCGAGCTCTGTCAAGGCTTACTCCGGCTTCATTCTAAAATCCCCTACACGAGTTTCTTCAAGGAGTTGCACACTTTGTAAAATCTATTTTCGAATTCAACTAATTCCAAAATCATCGAAATAAACTCACAACAAGAGTTGGAATTGCGCTGTTTTCCCACGGGTGCAGCTTTCGTTTTGGAAGTGAGTTTTTTTGGAGCACATAAACGTCCTTTTTACTAAAAACACGTTCATATAAAGTCCTTTAATCAGAACTCGTCCTTTCGAGTAATGAATGTCTCCTAAAATCGAAGTTCTACGAGGAACAGTGAATCCAAGGTAAATTTCAAAACGACATCTAGTCCAAAAGCATTTATATACTTATTTATCTAAACAACCCGTTATCACAAGTTTTTATTGTGCGAATTGCAATAATTCTAGCATTCGATTCGTTTGTTTTCTTCTTGAATAACGTAGAATCCTGGACGAGCATGTCCCCTCGCAATCTCGAGGATAGCCTGACTGTGGCATTTCATAGAGCGTTCTTGTTTACTGCCGTAGGGTGTTAGGGGTGGAGATCTTATCACGCGCGCAGCGGCGAGAATCATAAGTAATCGGCCACGGCGTCTCGTCTAAAGACATCATGACATACTGCATAAGTCACACCAGAAACCAAGCTTAGTATTCAGATCTGTACTCTAGAAATCCAATAACTACAAAACGTAGAAAGACTTCCAAAAAAGTTCTGAAAAATTTGTCGCTTTTCGCAATAGTGTGGTTTTCTCATTCAAACATTGTGATTTTCAGGGCACAAAATCTACTTTCTGTTCAAAAACCCCTCATAACAGTCTCTTCACTGATCTTCTTTCATTTAGTAATAATAATGTTCTCTTACCATCTATTTTCATCAAATTGGTACCATGTTCTATTTGGAGTTATAGCAAAAAAAAAAAAATTGGTTCCGAGACGCGAGTCCGTGATTGAGTAGGTGAGCGAGATGCGACACTGCGCGGAGTGGATCAAAATGAGTAACGCAGTGCCTAAAAAATGATTGACTTTCTTTAGGTTCTCTGAGTTCCAAGCTTATTGTAAGTTGCTGTGGTGATGACCTATTCAATCAAATCCACCAAAAGGCTTATCTATCTGCGGTATATAATAAAGGATGTTTCTCAGTTGAAGAGCCAGTTTTTTAGTGGCCAATCCGTGTTTCCTTTATGAATGTTTCTATCATTGTTAGTTCTCTGAGTACATGTTTGATTTCGCAAAACAAAGTTAGTTTGATTTCTTTCGAATACTTCAAATCAATGATTACAATTCAAGTGTGACACTGCAAGCAATAAATCTAATGTATGACAACCATTCCTATTTCAGAGTTATGTCCTCCGCATCCGGCAGTTCGTGGTGCAAGGGTCAGAAGCAACGACGTTTGTCCTGGCAGGCGCCTATACTGCCAATCGGCTGTTTATGTTTCAGTGAAGAGCAAAACCAACATTGTAAGTTTGCAGAGCTGTCTCTCACTCTTCTATTCGATCAAAATGCAGCATTCATGATTACTCTGGATAGAGCGTATCTAAATTCAGACCTAGTACATTCATCAACTCTATTTACATACGAAATGTTTCCAACATATCAAAAATCCACTCGATTCTACATGTGACTTTCAGATAAAACTCGTGATCGTTGTGTCAACGGACGTGATGATAATGTATGACGATGGATGCGTTTACGACCTCGTTGATCTCAATTTTCAATAAAACTTTTATCTCATGTTTCCAATAACAAGTTATTTTCTCAATTTTAAATGAATTGAAATTGACTGATACGCATGTGTTGACAATATGGACAGACTAGATAGGCTAATCATTTTAAAGTCTACCCAGTTCTCCCTCAATTAGTTTGATGCTGATATGATGGTACGTGGCGCATCATGTCGCAGGCAGGTGTTCTTTGGTAATTGTCAATCTCGATGAACACGCAGTGTTACAAAAGGTAATGGAGCAGAAAAGAAAAATTTAAGGATGAGTGGAGCAAAGCGTTGGCCTCGGTGGTGCGGTGGTAGCATGCTGCCTCCGTTTGCGTGAAACTTAAGTACAACTACCGCCTGATTCCCAATGATTGCATCCAGTCAAATTTTCAGGTTTATAATTACAACATCATGACACTTTTGGAAAACAGGAAAAGCAGGGAACTCTAACATTCTAAAATCAGAGAATTCTAATATTAGATAGGTTAGAGAGGAGATAAATTGATCAAGTCTATTTATGCGGCTCTAAATCCTCACCGGGGATTCCACCAACTTTCGGTTTACTACTGAAAGTCTTCTCTACAGTATTTTCCCTCTTTCAAAAAAAAGGAATTGGATTGAACGCACAGTGTTGTTTTTCACACAGTTCTCCACTGGTGACGACAATTTATGTTTCGTTTTCAGTGCCGTGAGAGGATCTCGTATGAGATAACTAGATGAGAAATATGGATGTGAGACGAAGTTGACGGTTCTGATATTTTGTAAATGGAATCTGTTTTCAAGGATGACAAGAGTTCCATCATCTAATTGGCATATATCGATCGTCCTGCTTTTCAAATTTTGTAAGACTCTCACATTAAATTCTATGCAACCAGCAGTTCCAGAAAGAGCGTAAAACTCAGCGTGTGAAGGCACCTTTCTTGAATTTCAAGCAAAAGGCACAGCAAAAAGCATTTTCCGTGGTGTGTCCTGGCAATGCTTGCTTTGTGCGATTCCATTTACGTTCTATGCAACCCGAAATTTGATAGCCTCTCATTGGCTGCTTCATTGCCCGTCGATATAGGCGGAAACGCCCGGCTTATGAAGTACTGAGGCAGAGATTTTGCTTATTCGGCTACTGTTGTTTCTTGCAGTCTCAATTATAGCTAGCAGATAGCCGTCACCATTGACGACCATTCGTAGGCTCTTGTAAATAAATAGGTGATGAATAGCGATCTTCTGAACCGTTCATACCAAGATGGTGATGATCCCGGAATTGGTCTACGCTCAGATAGACTTCTGGATAAAAACGTCCGATTTCTTCTCAGTTTTATAGACACTGGTGGGAAATGAACATTCCACTGTTTATTACGATTCGACATCCAAAATTACCTCCCAGCTATGATAAAGAGCTAGACCTTTAGTAGGGTGGTAGTACTGACAGTATAATGTTGATATTATGACGATGTGCAGAAATATACCGAGTGAAATAGCCAAGATGGAGTTATAGACTCTAGAAACACAGATTAGGAACCAAGATGAGAGCATTTTTCGATAAGGCCAACTACTCAAGGAATGAGTGATCGCTGTTTATATCCGTCATATGATAAGCGGAGTTATTAGTACTAAAGTTGTAAGAGGAATATAAAGTTATAGATATAGCATGCAGGCAGGTGGAGATGGTACATATTGAGTTGTCTCAAAATTTCATTCGCATTATTATTATATTCTGATTTTCGTCACCAAAGAGTTATTGGCCAAAGGCTGTGGATAGAAAGATGTTGGCCAAGGCACTACTATTGATCGGGTTGTGAACCACTTATTCAAACGCTTCGACAGGCAATCTGAGCTGTCAAAGTCAACTTAATTCTGGCCGGCCAGTCACCATTGACGGTGACCCGTTGCTACACGAGTTAAAAGTACGTCCAAGTGCTACTATGAGAGATTTGGAGCAGACACTTGGATACGATCGTAGCACCATCGCTCGTCATCTACCGCAAAGTGATGTCTTAATAGACACCCAGGCATTAACCAATTATGAGCATGCTGCACGCGTGACTATCTGTAAAAGTCTTCTGCTGCGACCGCACAGGTCAGACTTTCTCATGTTGATTATCACAATGGGGATGAGATCTGATTTTATTGCGAAAACGACACGCGTCGCACCTACTGACTGCCTCGCAACAATGACGCGTCAGCTCAACCAAAGCTCAAGTTCCTTTTTGGAAGACTAGGTTCTCAATTTTCTGGGATTGGCACAACATGCTGCTTTGAAAACTGCTAGACAGCAATCAGTGCCGACATCTACGAGAAACAACTATGGAAGTCGGTTGCAGCAATGCGAGAGAAATGCGTCCAAAACGACTCAATGTTGCCGCCCTTCTCCAGAATAATGTTTACCTCATCAGGTCATCAAAAATCATCAGATATATATATATATATATATATATATATATATATATATATACATATTTATGGTGTAGAAAAGTTCTGTCAATTATTGTTTTGTTAATTTCAGCAGTGATATGATATTTTTTAACAGTCCTGATGATTCTATTAAATTCATTGATCATGTGAATCTAGATCTGCTTGCGTAAGTTATCGATTGTGAAAGTCAAAAAATCGCAGTATTTGAGTTACACAAGATGTTTTCACCGTGTCCCAAGAACGTATGCAAGCAATTTCAAACGTGTATTGGCTAGTGTGATAGATATTCGAGACCTTTTCCCCCTTTACGGACCACACGGGGTACTAATTTGGTTGAGATCGAGCAAGTTTGACAGCCGCATGTCCTTACCCCAGAAGCTTGAAAACTACTCTTGACAGATGGCAATCATTGAGTGGGCCGAATACGCAGGAGCCTAGCACTACTAAAGGCAGATTCTTCGGCACCAAAGTGTTGAGCATTCAAAGGCCTGTGTACGCCCCGTGAAAGTTGCTCGTAATATATACAGTTACGTTTCTGTTGATGAAGAACAACGAGTTTTTCCGGTGGCTCAGATGCCGACCCAGATCACCACAAAGGTCGGAAAATGACTGTGGTCTATGGTTTTGCTAATGCGAACTTCTACTGACCTTCCTTGAAAAGTCGGCGTCAATTATGGTGACTGTGAAGTTGTTCGGCTTTGACACATGCTTGAGCCAGATAGGTGGGAAGCGTGTGCGAGCATCTTGTGCAACTCAACTATTGCGAAACGTTGACCTTTGAGATCCATAACTTGAGCACAACTTAGAATATTCAAATAAATATATCAGATTCTAGACCAAAATTGAACAAGGAAATTAACAAAACCATCAGCATCAATAAAAAATATCATATCAATGCTAGAATTAGCAAAATGGAAATCGACAAAACTTTTTCCTTACCCGATATGTGAATATTGAGCCCGCTAACTCACCTCCGAATTTGAGAAGAAAAAGATAGGCGATGAAAGAAGAGCTGAATGAGAAAGAACTATCAGTTATAGCTGATGGTGTAGAGACCATTAAGAGTCGTAAAGCCTAAAGAAACTACGCCGTACAAACGAAGATAGCTGCTCTCCGAAGTTAGACGTAACATCTACAAGATAATTATACCTGATGGAGTGATATTTAGTTGTGTTGTAGACTATACAGAGCAGTTGGAATGAGTGCAAATTTTCAAACTTCAGTCACTTTGTAACGAAAATGAACTGGTGCATTGTTGAGTAGACTTCGTACGACATTTGATATTTTAATGACTAACAACTTGATAGAGTTTGACAGAACGGAACAGCTCAAAAACTCGGATGTTTTTTGTTATCCTCACCCTATTTCGGCCTTCTAAAAAAAATGCAGATTCTGCTTTTTTATCTAAGGTTTTAGTAGTCACTTGATAGCTTACACTTCGGAAATTGCGATGGTAGATCCGGTCTATTAAAAGATTTTGCATTGAGCTGCGGAGTGATAAAATTATGTTTCACATTTGAGCAGTTTCACTGAACAGACCTCTTCCCTCAAACTTACAGTAATCATTTGATGGCTTGAATCTTGGCTATTTTGATAGTGTACTTGATTTTGAAAAACTCCATAGTGCGATGTAGCAGCCAAAAGGAAATTGGGTTTCACACTTGGCGTGCACTACCTGCTCCTGTATGTGGATGGCATTTTGCAACTTTGAACCAAGCCTCCGAGTTTTGCAAAATAACGTTGATTCAGTAGCATGAATTCAAATGATTCTAATTCTCAGCATTAATAAACTATCTTCTATCGTCCTGTGAGCTTGAGTTTTTCATCCTAAGTCTGGGCCTAAACAGCTTAAGCCTATACACGAAAAGCATGTTAACGCGTAAAGGAAATTTTTATCTATAGTTTTTTTCGAAACGGGAAAAGAATCTTAAGTTCAATAACAAAAATCGCAAGCTCACATGTGAATCACGCAGAGTGATGAGTGCGCGTCAAGTTGAAACCCAATCTTCTTTTAGCTGCTATCGCACTAGAAAGTCCTTTTTTAAAACCAAGTGCACCACTGAAACGAGATTTAAGCTATCGGAATGAAAGGAGAGAATAGTACCTTTCCGCTAAACGGCGACAAATGAATTTTAGACGTTATTCACTGGGCAAGAACTTTTTATAGGAGTATTAGTAAGCATTTGAAAGGTTGAATCTCTGACTGGAGTAGACCGTAGCCGGTGTATTTGAAATATCATTTACAACGATGTGAAATCCAAAATCATTTTATGCTTCACACGACCCCTCGTTTATTTTTTCTATATCGCTTATAATTCGCTGGACAAAACTCATTCCATAATGTGCTAGTACTCCTTCGATAGCACATGTTTCGATCAACTCAAAACTGTGTTTACTTTTTGGAAAAGCTCTTTTGATAGCTCTGTGTAGGAAAAGAGAGTTTACTGCTTTAAACCATGCTGGACAAGGCTCCTTCTTTAGACTCTAAGTAATCATTCATTAGCGTATGTTTCAATGATTTCAACGGTCGCTGTACTTATGTTCTGGGAAAGACCATTTTTCACTGCAACATATTTTATTTTTTTGGCCAACATATTCTGCATTTATAGAGCTGATTCATACACCATATTAACAGCCAATTTGATGTGAGTAGATCCATTTGCAAACAAGAGAGCAGTTCGAGTACTGGGAGTTAAAATGAGTTCGTTTGTTGCTGTATTATTTTTCAATCAATGTTTTGTTAAACACCTTGTATTCAATCGACAACCTATTCACTACAGAGTATTGACTAGTTTCTCTTTATGTGTTTATATCTTGAATTATCCCATATGCACATCTACGCTAGATTATATCATTCTGATAAAAATGTAAGAAATCAATTCAGGCAATTTCTGAGCTAATTTGACTTTCAACCAAGACTGTATAGATGGTTTACAATCCTAAGACTGCATTTGGTCATAAAAGCGCTAATCTTTCCGTGACCACGTGCAAGTTTGCGCGGTGCACGCTTGAGAGTGTGATCATATCCTTCCCTCTACGCACTTTAAGTTGATGTCAGCGCATACCGTCTGTTCTCGAAGACTGCCACCACTTTTGCATCATCTACTCCTCAATGAGCATCCAATCACCTCAAACGAACTTAGGAATTAATCTTTGTAAGAATATAAAAAATTGAATTTGCTGCTGCAACGAATGCTTCGAATCACTCATGATTAAATTCCTCAGAAGGAAGAGGCAGCTCTGATTAATCTTTAAAGAATGCGTTATGTACCTGACTTCATGAAACATCGTCGGAGGTGACTAATGCACATATGACCTTTACAATGACCCGCGATGGCCTATCGACGTATTACGTCAATGCCGCTATACTCACAGACAATTTACTAATTTGCCGACTACGGAGAGATGAAAGATTTGGTGAGCTTTACGCGCAAAACAACCAGCGACCACGTATGTATCGCAGGACACCTCTAATCACTGCGCAGTAGGCGCCACTTCGGTTTGCATAGGTCGAGCTACCTTTTTGCTTTTAACAACCTCTGCCATCATATCGACGTCCTTCGTAAGAGCAGCGTATAGGTTGATATTAGTTTTTTTGGAAACTGTCATAGGATGTGGGATTGATACATCCCGTACTTCTCAGGCATAAGGAGACAAATGAAAAACCGACGTCATTCGCTCCACAGGAGCTTCTAATAGGAGTGTTAATAATCATTCTAAAGCTGAGATTTCTGATACCACTTCTCCTGTTTTTTGAAACACCATTATATTACGCGATAAAATTCAAAGTAAAATTATGTTCCACATGACCCCGTGATGTTTTCCTCATCGCGCTTATATTTCGCTGTACGAAACTCCTTCTTTAGGATGTTAGTACTTATTCGATAGCACAAGTTTCGAGGAACTAAAAAAGGCTACCTTTGGAAAAGCTCTTTTGATAGAGCTGTAGGAGTAAGAAAGATTTGTGCTTTTAACGCCACCGGACAGAGCTTTATCCTCAGACTATTAGTAATTATTCAATCTCATAAATTCCAGTGGTCCCAAAGATGTGCTTATTTTCTGGAAATATTGTTTAATAGGAAAAGCGTGAGTTTTATATTTTCAACAACCTTGTTTACCTGCTAAATCACGAAGCGGGAGGGGGCGACCGACCGCGTTTGAAATATTGTTATTTAACTGGGGATTTTTTCATCGCATCGACAGAAACTTTTGGTAAAAACGTGTACTTTTGATCAACGAATTGCTCTCTACTTGCTTATGCGCTTTTCGTGCATTCAGCAAATTATACGCATATAGAAACGATGGAGCACGGCGAGTATAAGGCGTAATTTTTTATGGATATTTCATCGTTATAAAAGGGTGTTCTTGATACCAGTAAAGTATGGCTGTAGCCTCAAGTTTCGGCTTTCGAATAGTTACTAAAACTGCTATTTCCTGAAAAGTTCCTGCTAAGCAAATGAGGTCGGTTTATCATTTGTCCCCTTATACCTGAAAAGCGCGGAACATCCGATAGATCGAGTGTAGATGTCAAAGCACCTCCGATCACTGTGTTACACGGAGCCTCACTTGCGTATATATTTGCAAATAAACCAATGAATAGATAAGATTCAAATATATGTATTACTAGCATTTTTAACGCTTCCTCTGCATAATTTTTGTATCGTAGTGGTTAGAATTTTTTTGCAGTGCTCGCGATTTCCCCGTTAGATGAGATATGTTCAAGGCCGCCAGAGTTGCACATTGAAATTAGCAATGCTGGATGGTGTTACTTGAGACCAGGATCAGTATTGAAAGATGAATCAACTACGGTGAGCATTCGATCGAAATCATCATAAGTTTGATGAAATTGTATCATTACATTAACAAATGCGATTTGACGGTCCGCTTGACCTTGCATCTCTCCAGTATCAGCAGATTGGCATTAGGCCTCCTAGTAGAATAGAAATACCAACCTAGTACATTGGTGGGCGACTTTCCTTCAACCTCGGCATAACCAATCAGTCATATTTTCATTGTTAATTAGGCGCATAGCACGAGGTTCGATAACAATTTTCAGTTGTAGAAAATGAATATTGTTATTAACACCTTCTACTACAGGCTTATCAAGAAAAGGATGCACCACTAACCTAATTGATTGTTTGGGCATTGCAAGTTACTTAATGAGCCAAATAAATACTGAATGTTGTGCAATCGATGTTTCGTAATACTGACGAGCTTGTGCCACGTTACTACAAGACGCTCTCTCTTGCGACCTAGTTTTTGAGGTTTTCACATTCTTCGGAGATGCAATGAATCAAGTCGGATATCTATTGCTCCCTTAGAATGTTACGTAATATTAGCAAGTTCAATCCACTGGAAAACCACTCAAATAAGGTATCCTCGCTCAGTAATGCCTTTTTCTTAGCATTGATCTTGACTGATTGGTTATCTATATTTTCATGAAGACGCTCCATTCTGCTGCTGTCAGTGTTTTATTAACTTGCACAAACCAAAATGAAATTTTTTAAAGACCGCTTTAGGTTTCATTTTGATGTGAATAATTGACATCCCGTTGCACTGCTTAGTTAGAGTAAAACTGGCACTCCATTGGATTCTTTTCTATGCTGTTAGGTTGATGCGAAAGCAAATGCGATTCATTGTAGAAATTTGCCGTTTTCAATTCTAATCTGAGGAGCTCCTAGCATGTTGTAGCCATCAGAAATGGCTATTTTTCGCGTCAAGCTTAGGGATTCTACCTCAGGTTCTTTTCCGTGCATACACTAACAGCTGTTTGAAAATGTTCGTCACAAATGCGTATTTTGTGTGCAACGGATGAGAAGATAGGTAATGAACCGGAATGTTTCATTACACACATCACGTATTTCATCACATTCTGGTTCATTACCTATCTTCTGATCCGTTGCACACAAAAATAATGAAACATTACATTCTTATTACAAATAGAATACATAACAGGATACAAATAGAGGAAATGCGGCGCCCCCAAACGGAAAGCCTGGCGAGGAAAAAGTTCCATTCATCCTGCTCTTTATTTCTAACGAAATAAGTGCAGCCATTTAACGCTGTTCAAAAGAGAAGGTTTGGATAATTCGGTAGCAGTAGTCGAGATAGCATCAAGCACACTAGAGCGCCAATTAGTCCGCAACCGCTTGTATGACCGCCTCTGCGAAACGGAAAACTGCAAAGTTTGCCAAACGTCAGAGACGGCAATTGCATGAGATCTGGTACAATTTACCTGATCTCTTGCGAGGCATGCCGAGATGAACACATTGACGAAACGGGCAGACCACTCTCCATCCGCATAAAAGAGCATCTAGTTGGGAAACGTAACTCCTACCCAAAAACTCCACTAGACACGCCTAGGGAGCAAAAACATAAAAGAGCAGATTTTGATGTTAAATTCACGGTCCTTGCACAGGAATCAAAAACATCCGCGCATAAAACTTTCGAAGCCTTTTGGATACATATAAAGGCCCAAAAATGAAGCGCTAAGAGGAGTGTCTCGTAATAACGCGTGACCTCTCACCATACCTCAGGCTAATCTTCCCGGCCTGGGCCAGGCACATCCTCGCTTACACTCTAACTTTAAACTGATGGTCTTCAATGATTAATTGAAAGACATATTTAAGCGGTGAGTGTCTTTGAAATGAAGGATTTACTATGCGACCCAAAATTCGGTTCTTACGTTTTCTGCTAAGGTTATGAAGGCTTTTAACTGAATGATTTTTGCATCAATTTGACCTTTCCAAGCTTTGAAGATGGCGAACTTCGCCGAAACGTAAGCCGCCTTATTGGACTATTTATGCAGCATTACTACGCTGTATTGTTGTATTGCATCACTAGATTCACGTAAAAATCTGAGGACACAGCGACTGGCCTGATTGTGTTTTACACTTATCAGAATAGTTACTGGAGTACAACCAAAATCAAGGTTTCAGTTTTGGATGGGAATTTCAAAATTTTAGAAGCTTGTTTGAATGGCCCTTATAACTGATATAAGAAAGTGGAATAACACGCTTTTCGCAACAAGGTACAAGTTTGCTTGGTTTTGCAACTTAGACCCGATATTCCGGATATAACTTCAGAGGTAGTTCAATGGTCGTTGGTTCATCGATGATTTTCACAGTTAAAAAATTTCTATATCTTTGAAAAGGAGGTAGTGACCGAAGTGCGACCAATATTGTAGGCAAAACACAGTTTCAAATCACATTTCATTTATCTTCTGCAGCTTTAGTTGTACAAATACAGGTAGCAAAATTTGTTATCGATATAATTTTTAATTCACAAGGAAACCTCTGTGTTTTCATTATTTCGCAAGTAATGAAGTCGGTATATTAGATGCGTACATAGTTAGACTACTAAGAGCTCACAACGACTTTCGTTTGGTGCCAATTCGACATTACAAAACTCATAAGAGTTTCATCTCCAAATAATCACTATACTGCTGCTGCCGCATAAGATCTATTTATCACCATAGCCCACAGTGAAGGCGAGAAATGAGTTTGTTTCGTTTCCGCAATTTGAGCTTTGCGTATCACTCAACACTGATAAATATGTAGTTTACATCATGTCACTGCTCAAAAAAGCAATAAAATAGAGAGTTCTTGACGAAAGGTAAGGAGAGATGAAACATGAGTGTTGTGTAACTCCTCGAGTAACTTGAAGAGGATCAGTCCAATTACCGACTCCAGGTGCTCCACTCAACTGCTAATGAGCTTTCGTTAACAAAAAAGTTTCCAATCGAAACGTTAAGAAGCAATTATGCATATCGAGCTCTTCCATGCCGTTCCTTCGACACATTGTCACTTCTACCGTTTCTCTATATTCATCCGTGAGCTTTTGAAGAAGACGATAGCGCAGATCATAAGGTAAGTTCGAAGTTCAACTGAGCCAAATCCATCGAAAACTAGGCATAGACCCAGTGTACATGAATAGGTTGGAAAAGATAATATGCTCTAGAATGATGTACAACAAGAATGTAGAATCAATTATCTGATTCAAGATCTATTCACCAACTCCGTGATAGTAAAAATTGAGACCTTCGGTTCTATTTTAGCCTAAAAATCCGTGATACATACACCATTCTTCCTGCAGAATTTAGCTATGTTTCTTTTTTCTTTCTCCTTTTTTTTTGGCTTTTCGTCATCGCATTTACTCGCACGTGCTCTTTGGCCAGATGGATGATTGAACGTGAGAATCGCGGTGGATGTGCTTGCGATTCAAGTCTATTTCATTTCAATCCAAAATTCGTAATGCTGCATGTATGCCTTAAACTCACAATGTCCATGCAGAAACGTACATGAGAGGACTGAAATTTCATACCGTTGGCTTCGAGTAATGCAAGTAATGAAATTGTTAAGTTAGTAGTTACTTAAATTGTAATAAATTAGCAAGTATCGTGACTCTAAATCTTTCACAAAATGAGCGCGGTTTGATACCACTACGTTTAAACCACGAAGAAAACGTTTCGCCTTGAACATTTTTAATAGTAACAACAGACTGTAGACGTAAATTCTAAAAATCTAAGTGCCGCATTTTGTGTATTGACGTCACAACGTGTGTGGGCCTGACTTAGTGGTTAGTCGTGCAGGTCATCAGAAAATAAACGCTGATTCTACTCTTTTCTCAAACACTGTACTGCAGCCACTTGAAGTCGCCTTAGCTTGACTATCTTTAAGAGTGCAGTGAGCCGAAAAAGGATGTGAAATGTTCAAAGTTCTTTGAGATGATGATTGCGGTTGACCGAATCGTATGCCAGAAGTTCTTGAATTCGCACAAATGTCAGCTGATCGTTTAATCATCAAAGATACATACAACATTTGTGGAAGGATATTTTTAGTGGATAGCTCCAGATTTAATTCAAGGACAGCATCCTTCACGTTACTGTAAGACTCTCTTTTTTCAGTCAGTCCGGTTTTAATCCATTCTATGGATATTTACCTTTGTATGCTCTTCAATAGCCTGCCTACTTGTTTTGACGGAAGACTAATCTAGATCTCGACGTAGGTACAGAGACTATTTCGTATGCTATTTATAAGCAATATATTGCACATTTCATATGTAGTTGCTCTAGGACTCAGAAAAACGGGAAAATTCTTCTCATCAATATTTTCGTAAATTGTGACGAGTGAATGGGTTTCCTTGGCAATGCCCAATACACCATTTGTGTTCGAAAGCTTAAATTTAGAGAATGACGCGTGGTGTAAAAAAAGCATTGAGAAAGAAAGTGAATCATGCCGCTCGGAATGCGCATTTATGTATAAGACGAACAAGTTAGCAGCCTTGTGCCGACATATTAGTAACAACGGTATTTCATTTCCCATAGCGATTCAAAATGAAAGACTCTTTGCAGTTTTGAAGGGCGAAACTGGAAATTTTCTATCGTCGTACAGTTTTCGTTAATAAGGTTGAACTGTTATCCATGGTAAACACGAATCTAAAGCGCATGTGGCGCAGTGGTTAAAGCTGCTCTGCCACTCATCATCGACCAATCGATGATCGATGGTTCGATCCCGCGCTCAAAGCTTATCAAGCTTTCCCTTCCTTCGAGGTTGGTGAGTTGGCACCAGACTTGTCTGCGAGGAGAGCAGCACTGACTTGATACATCGGTAGGCCACCACGAGTCATTGTAAAGACCAACTAAATGCATGACAATGAGAGCATCCCTCAGGGATTCATCAATGCCGAGAGCTTCATTCTGTTAACCATAGATCTGCATAATATTTGTTCGAAATTTTTGGTAAGTATCTACTAGAAGAGGACTTTCAATGAGTTCCACTCATTTTGTTGGGGCAACAGTTTCTCGAGAAATGCTCCCTCAATTTACTCGATTCACTACCTACGATTTCATAATCTTTCATTCAAAGTGCAAGTTTAAAAGCAGTGGAAAAGTAGGAAAGAATTTATTCTTTTTTCCAGTGATTCATAGGAATGAATTATCATCTAAATGTCAAACACAGCATTTCTCGCAAAAGCATCACTGTCGAGCTTCTTTTAGTATGGCATCAATGATAAACCGATGGGCGGCAACAGCCGACGGTTAGTGATGTTGACCAATTAATCATGAGAATGCCGAAACCAGTTTGCATTAAACTAGAGCCGGAAATTCTTATTCTTCCGTGATCCGCCTTATACAAAGCTGTTGGCCTTACCATTTCCCCAACTTCACCGTCTCAAAATCGATCGTCATTTTGCTACTTTTCCACAAATCGGACCCATGTTCAACCTTTTTGCTTCTTTGTAGAGACTTAGTAGTCATTCGATAGCCGAATTCTCAAGAATTCGAACGATGCATTGCATTTTCGAAATCTCTCCTGGCTACGCTGTAACAGTAAAAGTAAAATTGATTTCACACTCAGACATTTTTTGTTGCACAAAGCCTTCCGATGGTATACTTGGTTTCAAACAATTTTTGCTTCTTAACACTGGAAAAAAATTGCAGTTCGCACGCAGCGCGCATTCTTCACTCCGGTATGTGGATGCGATTTCGCAGTATCGGTATCCAGCCAACGCGCTTTCGGAACATTACACACACTTTAGCCGAGAAGAAATGCGCACGTACTAAAAACTCGCTTGCAAAAACCAAGCTTACCATTGAAGCTATCGAGATTTGTGCTATCGAATGGATGCTGAAAATATAAGGGGAAATCTGTGAGGACGAGAGTGTAAGACATAAGTTTATTACCACTTCCAAACCGCAATGAAGTGTTTTTCCCGAGTCCAAATACATCGTTGCAAATTTTGAAATTTGAGCTAATCAGTGACTATTGAACCTTTAAGGAAAAGCAAAAAATGCACTTTTCCCAAGGATTCTAATATGGGCTGCAAATAGGAGCAAAGTATCGTCATTTTTTGTAAGGCAGGGTTACGTTCTTTAATAACTCAAGCCCTTTTATGCATTTCGAAATGAGCATGAAACAGATTTCATTCAGCGAGATGTCGAATTCGCTTGTGAAAGAGAACCAAATGAAAGTTTTGCTGTTCATATGTCAACATTTAAGCATAATTAGGCTGCAGGAAAATCCAAGTGTCATCATCAAACAACTCTCTATTTTTGTTTCTATAGAGTCTCTTTCTTCTCTCACGAATCTTCGATGTAGCCGATAAATGACATGAAATTCTCCGTGCAACACTGCTTATAAGCTCCATTTTAGTGACTTCACTCAGGTCCAAATAGTGCTTCCACCTCACGATCATCATACCTTCACAATGAGTTCATACAAAGTTCGATATGAAGCACGAAATACAACTCGAAATAGCAGAGGCCATTGAAAAGCTTTTAGTCGTGAAACGCAGAGTTTGTTCTAAAGGATTTTTGCTGGAAATATAAGTCTTGATTAAGAATACTACCAATAGTTAACGGCGAACATCTGAAAGCAATAGTCGGAGCTGGCTCTCTCCAAACTGTTTGAAACGATACGCAAGAATTCAAGTCTCCTCAATCAGCAAACTCTCTAGTCGTTCTCGATCTTCACCGTTCTATCGTTGTGAACTCTACATAGATTACATAAAAGGAGACCTTAGAGGAGGAACAACAGTGTTAACTGCCATAACCAAAAAAGCAAGAAGTGCATTTGCTACACACACTATGCCCTCGTGATTTAGATGAACATTATGATCTCATTTCAACGCCCAAGTGGTTGAGTTAGGTCTTCCAAGTGGGATAGAGAAAATCAACTAAAGCATTTTTTAATCTGTGTAGGGCGATGTCCGTCTACAATAACACCAAATCGAGGAGGTGATCGCTTCACTAGTTGTTCATTCTGAAATCTTATATGATATCGTCATAAAAAGCTTTGATAACATTCTTTGGGATCAGGATTGGAGCCCAATGTCTGTGGGAGCCAGCATCAGTCTCTTTTAACATACTGGCTAAGCTCTTTACACGTTACCAGTCAGAATGTCAGGTTCTCAGGCAATGAAAGATCAGTGAAGGTGTGTTTTGCTCGTAGGTCTTCTGAAATCAGCAACAGCAGCCCAATTTGCCTTTTGTATGTCGCATATAGACTGTCAGTGGTTCTTTGCTTTTAATCACAAGCTATCCATTTGTGTCGCCCTCAAAATTACTGACGGAATGTTGGAAAAATAGAGGACATGTGAGCAATCAAGGCTTCAAAAGTTCGATTGACAACGTCTACACGATCCACTTGGTGAAGAGTCGCGAACCTTTGAAAGAGATCCAAAAGGTCTTTGACTAAATTGATATAAAAATGATCGAGATTCTGAACAGTAACGGCATTACTACCCTCTCAATAATGATCACCTCATGAATTAAATTGTGACTATCCAATTGAGGCTTCATAATTCCGCATTGGATTTGTTCAAGGGATGGAGATTTGACAATGCATCATCATCCAGCTAAAACTACACCTACTTTTGAATGGGTTAGGCGAAAACTCGAGTGAGATAACATGGAAAAGAACGTCGCTGCTGATGAAGCACTATTTTCTTAACATCGTTATGATGACGTCGAAAATTACCCAGCTGTATCGAATGAAATTCAAGTCTATCAGATAACGAAAAAATTTTTTCTTTGGTCGAATTTTGAAAAATTGCTGTCCATAAAAAACAAAATCGTCTTTGAATCATTGTCAACCTTAAGGGAATGTGCATCACGGAATGGTACAACTGTGTTCACCTGGTATAATTTCACGAAATCTTATCTTTTTACTGCTTTCGCGTGTTATGATGTTTGGGCTATACCTAAGAGAATGTTCATCGTGTTTCAGAGGTTAATAGATGCACAACATATCTCCAAAGCTGATCTGAAGAGAGGAAAAAGCTTCAGGGTGCTCAGCGTCATTTGAGTGCACAATCGATATGCGATTCTAACAGCATCCCATGAATAAGGAGCTCGCAATTCCAATCTGTGGCAAAGTTTGCTGGTCAGAGACGGCGCTATGGAAAAGATGAAGAAAACAGAACTCTTCTGGCAAACAGAGCTTAACTGAGCATGGACAATTGGCTCTCGGTCGAGATCAAGTGATATTGCAGATTAAGCAAAATCAATTCAATTTTACAGCCGCGCATATTGCCCTTGTTTTCCTAAAAATGATTCCTTATATGTTCTTTAATTCTGACCTATTTGTTATCTCGCGAATTCGCTGAACAATTTGCACAGAGATTTTTCTCTATCAATGGAGAAGAAAGATTCCATAAATTTTCAGGCACGTAGTATGGACAACAAGCAAATGAATGAAGGTACGAATATTGATGACTTTTCGAAATTCACTTCACATACGCACATAACTCCATGAGGTGAACCATTCATTTCAGAATCGCCCAAAAAGAAATCGTTCTTCAGAAAATATTTTCTTGAAGGTAGGTCTTATCGACGTGGATTTCTTGTGTGCGTACCTACGGCTTACTTGACACAAGGCTATAGGCAGACTATACTAAGGAGTGCTGACTGAATAACACAGTTTTGAATAGTTACAAGCAGTATGGCAGTGTGCATGCTTTCTCACAATGCTGAAATCAGACAACGAGGGAGCACGGTTTGTTGCATTATTGATAGCGTTACGAATGGTTCTTAGTAAGTAGGAGGGCGTTCAAAAAAGGATTAATGTACAAAATGTGCTCCATCATAATTTTCGTTTCTGGAATTTGGACTTACTTATTGATACTTGATACTTGAACGGTCCGTCTTCACTAATTGTGCGGGCCTCAGCACGCATTCCATTCGTCTCTCTGCTGAGCGGCAGTCGTCCATGACGATAGTCTAATTTGAGCATGGCTGCTGCTGCGACTCTCATACCGTGATTTGAAAAGAACGGGAGCTGCGAGTACAGCTCCTTAATTTTTTTAACGAACACGTCCGCCCAACATGTAGGTGGTCATGCTCGAGGACGCGTACATTGTTGCAGACCACTCTACACTTCTTCTCGTCCATCCGTCGTCCGTTCTTCTTAGTATCTGACCGGCCTATCCGTGTTTTGCTATAGATGTATAGACCTCTGGGTCACGAACATGGGATAGACTCCGAAAATTCGAGCTACGCAAGTCGGAGGAATTTAGACTTGCGAAAACTATCCCGACTCCGTGATTTAATGGAGTTTGAGTTAAAGCTGGAATGTTCATTTGTACAATGAGAAGAGTAGAGGAAATATTATGAAGGTGATCAAAAATGGATGTGAGAAACCAAAAAAGAGTGTCTTAAAAATGGTTAAGCAACTTCTTTCACTTTTTCTTAATAATGCTGGATTATTTATTGATTTTCTACATTTAACAGAGTGAGCTCCCACCTTTCACGGTCCTAGTGATCCGCCGAAGTCTTCGAGTAATTGTGCGCTCATGACCGCGTCTGAAAAAATAGGTTTTAAAGACATAGAAAGCAAAATTTGGCGAATTATCATATAGAACAATTTGTCTTTGAATAAGATCAACTCACTGACCGCTAAATAAGCACATCAAGTCTACACTGCCGTATTAGGTAGTACAAGAAAGTAAAATGTGTTTCATCTTGTAAATCCCTTTGTGAGGGAATTTTCCTGCTACTGTTCAAGCTTATTGAAAACTTTGTACTTTCTAGCTGTCAGAATGATTTTCGGGTATTCTATTACTGGGAGTATTTGTTAAAACACTCTTGTCTTCTTCTTCTGAACAGTGGTTTTATCAATTTATTGCTGTTATAACAACGATAAATAATCATCTGCAGCTAATTCTTCTAATGCAGCGTTCAACGTTTATCGAGCTTTATTTCCCAACAAATGTGAACGCTACTTCACTCCGTTTTATGGTTTTCCAAAAAGACAATTTGTGTTGAATTGAAAGTTTCCCTGGTCGATAAGCTTTTATCGATATTGCTGTCAGAATTTTTAGCTCTCCAACCTTAATGGATTTGTGCAAAAACATTTACTATTTTGACCTATTAAATATGTAACATAAGGTTTCCACAAATCTTTCACGTGTTCAGTGTTTTTGATGGTTTCGTATTCTTCGAAGCGACGATGAATCAGGCTAATCTTTGACAACAAGTGATTTTTACGATGTGAGCTGCCATCGTCCGTCGTCGCGTCTAGTCGAATCATGAAGTAATAACGTATGAATAAAATGGTTCACTGAGCGCTGTTTTTCAATGAAGAACGAAAATTGTCATGATAGAGTGAGTATGGCTTGGCAGATGGCGAAACCGGCAAGAAGGCAACCGGCAGGAGACTCCTGTCGGGTTATCAACAGATTGAGTATCACCATTGATGTCGGGGCTCGATCAACCCAATAGGACCATGTGCGGTAAACAGTATACTGGCCTTTTCGTAATTTCCTCGTTGGGCACAGATCTCTCCACTATATTTGTAGCAGTTATCTGTGAGCTCAGAAATAGCAATTCTAATACTAGGTTTGTTATTCAAAAGGGCGTTTCTTGGTGTGCCGTAGCAACATAGACAAAATTACGCTTTACCTTCAGAGTGTAAAGTGTGCTTTGCAGCCGTGTTGGCTCAGCTATTTTGCTGAGCAGATAAATTCGCCAAAAATAGTAGTTGTCCTTATATGATTCAAAAAATGGCGAGCTAAACACTGATTCTGATATTTAAAAAAACCTTTTCATACGCATTCAAGCTTGTAGAAGACATTTGATAGCTTGATAGGCGACAACTCTAGAAGTAGGTTTACCTTTTCAAAATACTTCTTTGTGTCCTGTTGCAATGAAAACAGGATCACATTTCACTTTAGAATTACTAGATCTCTCTTGAAATTTGCACCGGACGGTAAGTACTTGCATAGTGAAGTTTGGTACAAGTCAGTTATCTCACTCCATTTTGCAGCCCTTCCGCACATAGTATTTTTTGTTTTTTGTTCAAAGTGTTAACAAATTTGATAACCTGATTCTCGGAAATTTTGATAATGGACTTGTTTTTTTTAAATAAGACCGTCTTAGAGCGTTGTAGCAACGGGAGTAAATTAAGTTTGGCACTTGGTGCATTTCGGCAAATTTTCCGTCGAGTAGGAACTTTTTGGCTTTTGGCGGTCATTCAATAGCCTTAATCTTTAATGATTCCAATCCTTAACTTATTGCTGAAAAGGCTTTAGGAGCACAATGTAGCAGAGAAAATGAAATAGAGTTTCACACTCGGCGCATAGTTCTTTGCTTGGCTAAGTTATGTGAATAGCTGCATGGATGAGATTTCGCACCATTCGCAACAGGCGATACCGAGGTCGCCGGGATACCATGTTACAGATCAATTTGAGAAAAGATGATACTATTACGATTAGCAAATACTGCTGAGGCTGATATTTCCAAAACCTTAGCTCAAGCCCTTTGTTGAATCTCAGCAATTAGACTGAAATAAAATCTTAAACATGAGTCCTAAAACTCACAATCTTCAGCTTAGCCTTTGCAATTTCATAGTCCGGCTACTTCTCTCGTAAGGCCAAATGTGAGGAAAAGTTTATTCAATCACTTTGAAGTCTAGACTCACAAGCCAAGCGCTAAATGTTTCGAAGACTATAGGACAACACCTGGACGATTCGGTAAAGCTGCAGGTCCCAGATGATGCTGATTGTATGCAACGTTTCATGATACAATATCGCAAGTACATCGCATTTCTTTTCCCAGTGGTCATCATGCAGGTCAGAGATTTTCGTAATTTCATTTCCTACTCATAAACAGCGTTTGGTTTTAACAGCAAAAATCAGTTAGATCACCCAATAAATAGCTAATTAGTGATCAAGTTCATACAAGAAATCCGAGAACCTTTGTGTTTCATTCTGCTGATTGTTTGCTGTCTATTCAAATAAACAAGAATTACGCAAACGCTGACACTTTCGAGCTACATATGACGGGGAGCATCATACTAGTATTATATCCAAATTGGATATGCTTCATAAAGGGTGCAGGAACACGCAGTTTTTCTTTTTGTTAACTCCCTCACCTGCACTTAATTCGAACTGTAATGCCGCACTCTCCTTTTTTCTCTATAAATCCTGCTTTTTGGAAAAATTATTTTCATGAAAGCAGTGTGCTTCGCAAAAGAGACCATGCTCATTTTGCGTCCTGAGTTTATCACAATTAAAATTTAAGCTAACTGATCACATTGAGGTAACTATCTACTTTCAAATGTACTTCCAGACGCTGTGGTGGCTGACGGCTATCCGATATGAATGGCTGGCACTGTTCGAAACACACTGGCACATGCCACTGATCATGGTACTGGGAGCTCTCGTTGCAGGTGTGAAATAAACAAGTGCACCCACTTTTCCAAACCAACTGATTCATGGAAATTAAATCTCGTAGAAAGTCACCGTGTTCTCAACGTCAGCGAGTTAGCGGTTTAACAATTGAGTAAAAGATCTCCTTCAACAAATTTGACCATATTTAGTTAGAAATTAGCAGAGCGAAATCTCAATGGTTTCCAGTCTAGTGTGCTTGAAATCGTTTTGTTTATCTCGTCTTCTGACTGTTCCAGGAATGACATCCGAAGGAGGAGGTGCAGTGGCGTTTCCTTTCATGACACTCGGCTTACATATCAATCCTGTCACTGCCAGAGATTTTCTCTTCTTATGCAGTCAGTAGGTGAATAGCTCAATCCTACAAACCAAGCTAAAGTCAGTGCAATTGTTGTCATTCTTGAGTTTTTATACTTTGGCTGACATGTGACGTATTCACCACATCCAAGCTTAGAGTGTCAATATCTGCACTGCCCACAGTACGGTGACATTCAGTAGTGTTCCACAAATGAAATGTAGCCTAACTATATACCGCATCACAGTACTAGGATAAGCATACACATTTTTAGCGGTTTACAGAAGTTTTTTCTACTGCTATTTGTATCCGTGATGAGTTGTGCAAGATGTTTGTCGATCACGTTCACAGAGGTGCTTCACATAATAATTTTACGCAGATTACTTTTTTGGACGAAGTTCCTTCGGCAGCAAGAGGCTACTAGTACTGATGAGAATATGGTCAGTAATGTGATTCAGAAAGTCAATTGAACATGAATTCAATACTCGGGAAGAAATTTTTGTCTTGATAATATACTAGGCCATTCGAGGACCCCTGCTCACAAGTGCTTCTTTCATTAGTGTGGCTATAGCACATTCTGTCCCTCAAAATCATCAAATCTGATCATTCTGGTTAGCTTACATTTGTCTTCATAATTTTCATTTTGCCTATTAGACAAATTTACACCTCTCCACGACGGGATGGGACTCGTAGTTGAGCGGCTAATGATACTCGGTTGATCCCTCACTCACTTCCTCTTTAACACTTCCCTGGCAATCAATAAAGGCTGCCATACGGAACGCCAGAACCTGGCTATTCTTTGAGATTGCAAGATGTGCTCAACCACGTATCTCACGACGTTCATGAAGAAGGCAAATTCTCAATCGATAAGAGCGCGAAGAAACGAATTGAATGCTCGAATCACTATGATCCCCAACAATGAAAAAAAGCTGTGATACGAGCCAAATAATGGTCAAAGATGAAGGAAGGAACGGTACTATGTATTTTTATTACATACGAACTTTCCAGACCTAAATATTAGGCCTTCAATCCATGTCGACATGATAGACTATAGACTCATCTTATACATATTTGTCTGTCCACACTTTGAGTTTTCGGCCATGGCGAATGAGAACTGGGAATCATCTAAGGTTTCGCATCCATTCTTCTGATTCACTTTCTTCAAGATCTATCGAAAGATGGCTCAGAGGTCTCACAATTCCTTCTCATCGTCAGCGCCGTATCACTGTGAATAATAGGTGGACGGAAATCGGAGTTTTAGTAGAACTCAGACGACAGAAAAATAGATATGAGTGAGAATGAAAGTAAGAAAAAGAAAAGAGTCGAGTGAAGAATGAAGAACAGAATGATGCAAACGAAGAATAGAGCAGTCGTCTTTTATACGAAAGTCTAAACAAAAATTGCTTGCACAAGGAAAAAGTTTGCAATGCCTAAAATTTAGTACCTAAGTCTAATTGAATGAGTAGCTAGAGCAATTGTGATAAGCCTGTTCTTAATACGGACAGCTCAACCTGTCCACGACCCTAATTCGTGCTCTTCTGGGCTCAGCAAGCCGCTTACCCTTCTGAGGGTCGGCAAGTTGATAGACTTCTCCGAGATGCGTTAGCTTCTCTAATTCAGGTGAACACGCTCCATAAGCAGCGGTTATCTCGAAAATACAAGAGAATTTCCCCCCCCCCCACCAGAATTCAGCGACATTTCTGTCGAAGACGAAGAGGTCCTCGAACAGCAGCGGTGTCGCATGCAAAACAAGAGAGACTTCTGTGAGAGGTGGAAATGAGCCAATCTCCTAGAAATGCTGAAACGTGCACAGTATATGTACAGACGTGATTGAATAGTGGAAAAGTTTAACCTAACTCGGTTTTAATCTCATGAAAATGAACTTTCCGACTCGCAGTTCCCTGCTATGCACCAAATTTTTTTTCCGCAATACCCTGCATAAACAGCTAACGGATTTCTTCTGTATGTTGAGCTTCTGTAACACGTTCCTTGAATCGATCAAAAGGATTCGTTGCCTGTAACGTTGAACCCTAAAACAAAATCGGTTGCACGTTGCCTAATGCCAGACCAATATTTTTTAGGAATGATGTGCGCCTTGTTCGTCATTGTGTTTATGCAGGTGCAGATCGAACAAAGAGCTGTGTTGTTTGGAACGATCGGTTCGATCCCAGGATTAGTTTTTGGATTTGAAGTAGTGGGTGAACTAAAACTAATAAATTCTAACTCTTTTTCCCTAAACGTCTTATTATAGGCAATTCGAATTTTATAGTTCGATCCGTTACTCGATGCTGCACAAAAGAAAATGCTGTTTGTTTCCATATGGGCATCATTCGCTATTGCATATTCATTTTAAACTCTCAAAAGAAGAGAACGACTTACAAGATGATTATCGACTTTAAACTATGGAAGGCCTTAGTTGTGATCGCCACAGGCTTCATAGGAGGTAAACTTAAGGATTTGCCGATGTTCTCCTTCTCACATTATAGCATAAAATGAGGACGAGGTAATAGGCAGTTGATGAGTATATATGTATATATATATATATATATATATATATATATATATATATTATATGAGCGCATGTGGCGCAGTGTTAGAGGTGCTCTGCATCGCACACCAGCTGAATAGTTTGATCTCGTGCTCATGGCTCACCAAGCCATCCATCCCTCCTGGGTCGGTGAATTGGTACCATACTGGTCTCAGACTTCTCTGGTGAGGATGAGGAACCTCCCGACTCGGTTCAGCGGAAGGCCACCGCAAATCATTGTAAAAGACCAGTATATGCATTCAATCACCTCAAACGAAATTAAAATTGAAGGCGAATGCATGGTGCATCCCTCAGGGATTCATCAACTTCGAGAGCTTTTAGCTCATATACATCATATATTATATTAATATATTACATTATAATATACATATATTATATATTATATATAAAATATAAATATATATAGTGTGAATGGGGTTGCTTCAAACAATTTTCTCCTCTCCTTTATGAGACTGTAGAGTTTTCGAATATTCAAACGCTTGGGAACTCAACCTTCTGGCTTCATTCGAAAAAATTGCCTAAACGAACGAAAAGTTTTTCGATCATTCAGCTGTCCACAATTGCACTTGTATATGATTTCACCCACATAGTAACAGTAGCTCTGACTACTGGCGATTAGATCCACGTGGAAAGTGGGGATAGAGCACAATTCTACGATGATGCACATAAAGCCTACATTCACTTCATTCCAGGAATTTTCACGGCGTTTGCCGGCTCTGGTGTGGATATTTGCATTTTTTCCATTATCACATTGTTGTTTCGAGTCACCGAAAAAACTGCCACTCCTACGACGGTCGTACTTATGGGTAAGACCTCCTGCCCTTATTATTGCCAACTTCTTTACTCATTACAAATTTCTAATTTCCACATGAAGACCTTGATAATATCCTGAATAGCATGATGAAGTTGAAATAAATCAATGTTGCACTTATAGGTCTCAATTCAATGGTTGGAGCGTACTACCGCCTTATTTGGAAGGGTGATGTGTCGCAGCTGGCATTAGACTATCTGAAAGTTTCCATTCCGGTTGGAGTAACGTTGGCTCCATGCGGCAGTTTTTTGGGGTCCCATTTCCATCGACAGGTACATCGCTTTAGGTTGCTGGCCATCTTTTCTCAGTAGCGTAAGAAACGAGAACACAACCCAAATAAATTTATTCATCTATAAATTCATTCTGAGCCACTAAAATGCGTTAACATTTAGGTTCTTGCAACGTTCATCTACGTACTGGAGACTATTTCTGTAATTGGCTTCTTACTTACCGGACCAGCATTATATTTAGGGGAGTTTTAACCAGAAAATTTTTCAATTGCATTTGGCGTGATTATTCGAAAAGCAACCGACCCAATAGGTCGGTGGAGAAGTATTAGGGTTTCAGACCTGCAGTGAAACCATGAATACTTTTGTAATTTGTCTCAAATGACGAAAGTAGCACGATGGTCGATGTTGAGTTCTTCTACAACATCTCTTGTGGTCTCAAAAGGATCACTGCCTTGACTGCGTTTCCCATGATTCTTGATAACTTCTCACCGCCGTTCACTACATTACTCATCTTCAAGTCTCTCGTCTTCTTTACGAAACTTCTTGGATCACGACCGTACTACACGTTCGTTAGCGTTCCTGAGCTAAATGCACTGCTGATGTTTCGAGTTGTCTCCGCCCGCTTTACGACTCATTTTGTACTCGAGTAAGAGAATCGCTCGAATTTGCTCTTTGCCTGACATCCTTTCCGTACTTAAGAATAATTTAATCAAATCTGCAACTAACGCTTGATTATGAATGAAACATAAAGCGAGGAATGTGTATCAAAATGATGTATGATATGCCATTTTTACTTGAGAGTAATTTCATGACCAAATGGCGAATTTTCAACAATGCACCATACGCAGTTACTTTTCGTATCATTCTGATAACTTGTGCTTAGTCGTGTATAATTACAAGCAGTTACGTTTGGAAGAATGAGCGAGGTTCCAGCTAGTAATTTAGAAATAATCTGGAAAAGGATGAAGATGAAATTTTCCCTCTTGGCATGAGGATGCTGCATTTTTCTAGCATGAGTAGAACGTCACCAGAAAGCTGCCACGGTCGACGGTTAGTGGAGCGGTCCATAAATGTTCGACTGGTCAACATTGTTCGGCCCATGTGTATGAAGTTTTGGCTGACGGCTTGGCTGTCTTTGAGCCTATATCTATCACCATGGTAACTGAGAAGAAATCTAGTGCTCTATTGCAGTTTACAAGAAGAATCAGAGAATATGAATTGCTTGCGAATACTTAACTTCAACCGAAAGCTAGACTGCAACAAAAACTATTTTGTCTAGACATAACTGATGATATACATTATAGTAGCTTTTGGAAAGTATATTAGATGCAAAGCCTTAAGTCAGAAGGAGACGCTAGTCGATTGATAGTATGCAACCAAAATGTTTCAGTTGCTATCGGCATTGCTATTATTTTTGTTGGATTTGGATTCTTCTCGTTAATCAGTAGATTTGGCAAAAGCTAATTGAGATGAATAAGGTTTGTACAGAATTTAAATTCCTTTTGTATTTAACATGTCGTATAGATTGGTGTTCAATAACCGTAATAAAAATTAATACAAAGCAAAATAAGGTCCTAGCATCTAGAGCAGCATTAAAGACAAGTTACTCGACAGACAATCAATCTTCAGAGAACTTTTTGGTATTTTCTCCTTCGCTTCATAGGACTCGTCTCTAGATTTTGTGATGATCCCAGCACTTCTTACAATCGGTGCGTCATAGTGTATCCGTCTCTCTTAAAAGTGTTCGGATTTCAGTGTTGACTGAAACGCGAAACAGCTATTTTGCTTAACCCTATGCGGAGTAGAATCCCACTCGAGCTTCCACTTGGAATCGCAAAACTGTTGCGCTTGAGCACTTCACGGTCCTCCATGCATGCAGTCATGGGAGTTTGAGGTTGGAACGCAATATTTTCGAGACACAAGTCTGACACAACTAATGATCTCAGGCGGCATGATGTACTGGCTGACCTTAAACTTCTTTGAACCTCTGACATGACTCAAGAAGTTATTGAATACAACAGACCTAAAGCAACAAGTGTTCACCGCAATTGGTATTATCGACAGTTCGTGCGATTGAACTCAGATTAAGCTGAGAAAGAATCATGGGAGGTGATTACTATGAAATTGTAGTGACAACCTTATGAGTGAAGTGTTTTAGTCGTGAATGATGAAGTGGATTGGACTTGGTTTGTCGAAGCGAACTTCAGCTGCCTTTGTATTTTCGTACAATTCGTAAGAATGTAGGATATTATAAAATGATGAGACACTTGCATAACGGACATTCGTACCGAGCCCATTCTATATTGACGACTAGAGCGCTAAAACTGAGATGTTCATGCAGTAGATTCATCTATCATTTCTTTCACATTTCGGAAGTACATGCTGTGGCCGAGTGGCTAGTGTTGCTCGGCAAGGTTCGACGAGGGGTTAGTCGGCCACGCCTAACATTCTCCGACAACTGAAAAACGAACAACCTATGAAACGCAGCAATTTGCCTTTCTTCAGGTTACAGGAAGACGTGCACGACCGTGCTTTATGACGTCAGCGAAGAAGACGAAATTCTCAATCAAGCAATAAAGTCGAGTAGAATCCAAGATGTTGAGTGATACCCAAAACATGCGACCCTAGGTAGCAATTGTACCCGTGTTTCACTCTAACGGGGGAAACCACGATGTGAGTTAAACGTTTGTTCAACTGCCACCTGGGGTCAGATGATTTTCATACCACTCCATATCAGTGTTTATACAATTGCAACAACAGTACTAAAGAAGCTGTAAAACAAAAATTCATGCATATATATCCAACAGCTGCCTTTTAAATAGGTTTAATGCCAATATATGCCCACTGCACCAAACTTTAAAGGTTGCTCGCTGATGGCTGCAGTGGTCTCTATATGTTGAAGAAAGTGTAATA
Source organism: Parelaphostrongylus tenuis (assembly GCA_019055375.1). NCBI lineage: Eukaryota > Metazoa > Nematoda > Chromadorea > Rhabditida > Metastrongylidae > Parelaphostrongylus > Parelaphostrongylus tenuis. Next base: position 222,607 of record JAHQIW010003651.1, read on the forward strand.
ACACATCGGTGGTCTCGCTGGTGTAGTGGCAGCATGAGGTCTCCGTATGAGTCAAAGACGGGTTAAAATCTCACATGAGGTCGATTGTGTTTTGACCACTCAAGATCACTGGATATATATCGTTACGTCATAACACTGCTAAACGAGCTGCTAAGTAGACATTTTTTAGAATGGATAATTATCCTATTAATTTATCGCATTACTTTTCTATCTTTAAAATGATTTTATTCTCTCTGATTACCCTTTTCTATCTTCTAAATGGTTCATACATTTAGACAAATGAGAAGGAAATGATGATCGCAATCAAAACGGTGTCACAGCTCTGTAAGGGCACTGTACTCGATAACAAAGCGCATAAATCGACAACGGTCCATAGTCCTACTGCACGGAGTGTTTTGTAGAAAATTTATTATTCCCATTGCATCAGTGTTCGTCTCACCACAAATGACATTTCAATATTTTGGTTTTCGTTGAGCTAAGTTGTCGTTTTGAAGGCACATAATTCTAGTATCGAAATAAAGATCAAGCAATCGCGGTTCTAAACACATAATCTAGCTAGTTATCAAGGTACCATGCAACTCATGTGCCATTCCTTTTCTTTGCCACTTTTAATTTCTCTTACAGACTCTTTTCAACTTTTAGTTTCCTCTTCTGTTATATTTTTTGTATTCAATTGGGGCGATAGACTATGCATGATCGACGTAACAGCATTTATTGTAGAAATAAAACAATGCAATTTGGGCAAGGACCGAATTTGGACCAGAGTGACCAGCTCAGACCAAAATCGTTGCCCAAAAAAAAATGGACCACACACGACACAATTTTTCCTAGGATACTACAAAGGAATACATTTGTAATTTTCCAGTGGGGTTCGGATGACGATTAGCAGAGTTTGCAAGTGGAGGCACACTTTGCCGCTATGTCGCCATACTTTTCATCGGAGCAGAACGGGCGGAACACCGCACAGTGCACACCTAAACAGTGAACAGCGATTTTCAAGGCAGGAAAAATAATTTTAAAATGCACTACAGCATTCTGCATATCTAAATCAGGGTCTTGATGAAATGTGATGTAACAGCACAATTATCGCCATTTCTTCTTCACTTCAGACGACATCATCACACAAGGACTTACCTGTGGCACAAACGAAGATACTTGTTAAATAATGAACTAAGAACTTATCAGGTTGAGAAGCAGGAACGATTTGTTTCAAAAATTATTTCCTTATTATATTGCCCAACATCCATACTGTACGGAACCCAGCTTTTTTTCATTCATTTTGATTCCTCGCATCCATCATCCAAAAAAATTTTTGAATGTGGGTGGATTTGGCCGCTGCCTGATGACTGTGTTCCTTCTTCTAATTGTCATCGAATAGTGGTTTTACCAAAAACGTTTCGGTAGAAAGCTAGCGACTCTGATTGGATGGTTACCTTTGTTGGCCGCATGCGAGTTCGAATCATCAACCTTGCTCAGATTACTGGGCGGTGTCTACCTACCACTACGCTTTCCGAATGATATTATGGAAACACAAATAGAAATGTGCTCCATTTGAACACCAAATACACTACATTATCACTTTCAAAAATAAATAGATTACCTAGAACATCAACGCAAGAAGATGCTGCTTCACTGACCATCACGGCGATCAGCACTGTGATGCAGAGAACGGCGATGATCTGAAATATGTGAAATAAACCTTCTACAGAACTGAAGTTTAGTGATTCAAAAGCGGAACTTACATTTGTGACGAACATAACTGATGAACAGCACAATGATCATGATGATTTTATAGTGATCTTAACAATGGGATTCAGTCCTATTCTCCCTTTGTGTTCTCCGTTTGAGCAGTCTATGTGCACAGTGGGAGGCACGTTGGTACGGTTTTTTGTCGGTACAGATGGCGAATACCAATCAACGTCATGCGCCATCAGCAATATGAATATGACGCGTTACTGAATCCATAGCATACTGAACTGCTATTGTCAACAAATTGACCAAAAAGTAACGCGAAGACGAAGTTTTTTCGTACAACTTTACTTCACTACAAAATCTTTGCACGTTTTTTTCCTCACAAATATTCTGTGAACCGCTCGACCTGTATCATTCTAATCAAGACTAAGAGTGAAAGATGTTGCTTATCTAGTAGAGGCTATACTCTATTCCACTAGCAAAACTACACTTGTCCGTTATTTATGATATGCCAGTCCGAACTATTTTGATGTTTGGAGGATCTTTCCTTTTCAGAATTCATTTTATTTGACCGCCTCTTGCGGTGATATGATGTTACAATATACTCAGTGATGTAGAGTGCTGGGCAAAAAACTTTTTCGTCAGGTGGGATTCGAGTCCATATTTCACCCAGTCGCTGACCGTTGACGGTTGGCTGTTGATAGATAACGCATTGTAGTGAAGAGTGGTGCCAAAACGGAGTCGGTTGTGCAACGGTTCGCCCTCCTTCCCCGGATAGGGTGAAATGTGGGTTCGAATCCCAGTCTGACGCCAATCTTTCTTTTGTTTTGATTTCTCATCCACCCATGTAAAATAAATAGTACCAAATTCTTACAGTCTTACCAGACTACTCTTCTCAAACGCTTCTCTCTGCATTTTATAAATTCTCAACTAACATCTGGTTGCGAATTCAACTATGGAATTCTCCTCTTCGATGCCCTTACTTTGAATCTTCACCTCTAAGACAACCGAGCCATTTGATTTTCCGTCACACGCATTAATTTTCAAGTCATTTTAGGTTTGCTGTTCAATGAGATATCATTTGACATAGCAAAATTTTACTTAGTAAGCAATCACCGTCTCACTCATCAATATATTCAAACAATCGCTTTTTTGTACAACCTCCAGATTTGTCGAACGCACTATGAAGGCTGGCGTTGCTCATTGCTAAAAACATACGGCGTCACAATTCTGACTAGCCCCTAGCCTACCATACCCCTATATTGTTCCTGGCTGCGTTCGTCAGATTATCTTATAGCTCTAACTTTCTCTAAGCATCCCATCACCACATTTTACTCTGCGAATCAGAGCACTTCTCGCATTTGGTTCGCTTTCCGGCACTAGCTTTCAACAATCGTCTCCAAAACTTAACTTGTTGTTCCTGCTGCTAATTAAAAATCTCGTTTTTCTTGTGGATGTTCTAGAACACTGGTTGGAACGATGGCCTTGCAAAACTTGATCAAGACAACTTACTCCCCAAGTTGAAAGAAAAGCACAAAGTCAAAGCTGCTGATCCAGAAAGATATTCTTGAATCTAAATGAACCACTGCAACAGATTCTATGCACACATTTCATGACAATCGCATTTCACATCATTTATCACTCAGTTGAGCCTAAATGTGTACTCTTCCGAAGAAAACTTGCAACAATAAGGAGCTCATATTGATGTTAGTCGATGGGCGTAATAGTCTTTTCCTAAACTAATTGGTAGTTTCCAAATATCTGACAGCATTTTAGAACGCAATGAACCTATTACGCTTTCCCAACAATATTGGTAACACAAGAATTGATAGCGTTTGAAAACAAATATCATGAAAATTACAATATATCTCTTACACGTCGTTCCACATTTTGACCAATTCAAATTAGTAGTATGATACTTTATATTTGCATAATTTCAAAATTTTAGAAGTGTAGTGTTGCGCATACTGATGCCATTGGAATTGTTCCTTCAACGTAATAAAGCCGATAAGCACTTTTTTCAAAGCAGCTGAAACACACATTTTAAACTGAGCACAATGCTTTTTATGCAAGTCCTTCAGTTTGAGATGAAGCAAATAAAAGCTGTCAAGAATTACACAGTAATTTTAAAAAAAAGTCGGAGTGTTGATATACACGTTACTAAAATACAATCACAATAATAAAAAAAAATGAACATCTTTGAGATCATTCCATTGCGGAAATTGCGTTGTAGATCCAGCTAACACGTAAGTACTGCCCGATTTCATTCAAACTCAGACCTACATTAGAAAATTGGAAGACGTTAAACAGATCACCACCACCTACTAGTGCTAACATAATGTTATACAAATCAAGCAAACCGTTTTTCAAAAGATGACGCCCGATTCTCTCGATGTCTAGTTGGAGATCAACGGATATTTGTGCCTTACGGAAGAGCTTCAGCTTCTGAAAAAAAAATTCGTGAAATGATCAATGACTCTGGCATTCGCAGTAACGTACTTCAGACAAGAAAAATTGGAGTCCTTCAAGAGCAACGGCCAACAACCGCCAACATAAATCCGCGCTAATTATCTGAATGATAAAATCTTACACGAGACTGCTCTAAGATTGGAAGTGTAAGCGAGACACACCGATTTGGTCACGAGCGCAGTGTTGATTATAGCAAAGCACGTCTCCATTGCAGCTTTGTCAAGTCCGCGCTTTCGTCGCTCAATTGGGTCATAGAATACAAGTAAAGAGAGAGGCACTCCGTCCAAAATCGATGGATTTTGCGTTTGTTCCATTAACGTTGTCATTTCGTCGCTATAATAGAAACCATTTCTTAAAACTACTGTACAATGGACATTTTTTAGAACTTAGGCACTCTCTTCACCGTCAACTTGTGTGACATTCCAGAGCAAACCATACTCTAAATAGTACACTCATTTTAGCTGCGTGAGACTCTAAATATTATATAAATCATGAGTTTGTGAAGTGCAATGTGGACACGATGCCAATAAATGTGCTCAACGTCGTTAATTTGACCTTGTACCAAGCCAACAAAACCTCCGACAATTCGGGGTTGGCATATTGGTCCCACACTTGGCTGAGAAGCTAGCTCCAATCCATAAAGACTTGCCTATGCGGGATCGGCACAAAATGTAATGTCGGGTCATATTTTTATGAACAGAATGAAAAAATGAGGAGAGCTTGTAGAGGAACAAAGATGGCCATTCCTGAATGTCATGTTTATATTTCTTTAACAGTACACTCTACATTTATTCAACTTCAACGAACGTTTGAGAAGAAAACCATTCCAAAAATTGACAGTGCGATTCTCTTTATGATATATGTTGTAGAGAAGTATTTGATTTCAAAATTAATTATCATGAAAAAATGATACCTGCTCAACGAGTGCAATGAACGGCTAGACTCCTCAA
>JAHQIW010003652.1:0-171606 GCA_019055375.1 Parelaphostrongylus tenuis
GTGGAAAACAAAAAAGATTTGTGTGGTGTGTGATATTGGATGCAAGCAACGAGAGTAATCCCAATGGTTGAGCTAACGACTCAACTACCCAAGTGCTGATTTGTCCCACTGTCAGACCCACCAAACCTCTCCTCGCTCCAAAGTCGGAACACCAACACCAGACTAACCTGAGACAACCCTACCCTCTCCACCCCAATCCAAATGAGGCCTTCTAGCTAGGATTTCTCAGGATGTTGAGGAGGATAGATCTGTTCAACACTCAACGCCATCATGACGACAATCCTTAAGCAGTAGCCGAATTCAGAGGTCAAAGTTTGATGACGTTCATGTTCAGTAGATGCGGGGAAACGAATCGACTGCACGAAGTGCAGGGAACCGAAAACTGTACTAAATGTGATGCTTAGTCACACATCAAAAAGTAGAATCTATTAGGTTGGAAAGTAAAGTTCCATCGTTTGGATGGGAATGTCGTTTTGACAAAAAGGTAAGATTTACGTTTGCTGGAATTTTGCAGGGATTTTGCATTATGAACCTGTTCCAAATGGCAAATCTATAAACGCCGATCCTTACTGCGAGCAGCTGGACAGAGTTTACGACAAGTTGGCCGAGAAGTACCCACAACTTGTTCGTCGAAAGCGCGCCTTGTTTCAACAAGACAACGCAAAACGACACACAGCCAAAAAGATCAAGGCAAAGTTTGAGGAATCGGATGGAGTTGAGATCCTACCGCATCCACCCTATACTCCGCACGTGGCTTCATCTGATTACGGCCTTTTCCGGATAATGCAACACTTTTCAGAAGGTTGCCGATTCGAATCTTTCGATCCTAGCTATGTAGCAAGTCAGTGCGCTGCTATCCCTTCAAACAAGTCCAGCATTGATCCCCCGACTCAGACAGACAAAAGATCTGGTGAGCCCCAAGCGAGGGGTCGAACACTTGACCATATGTGCATCGCAGGATACTTTTAAGCACTGCGCCAAACGCACCCTCTTCCTTCATGCATCACTCTTTTAAAACTGAGCTGCATATCACCGTCATATAAAATCGATTCTCCTCATGTTATTTGTTCCTTGCTTCTGCGAATGACCCGACCAAAAGGTTTCTATACGACGACAAACGGCAAGATGTGCGAAGGTATGCAGTTGAACTGCTCCTTTTCCACAGGTATATACGGTCCCGTGCTAGCAGGACATTCATTTTGTCCATTATGATATGGAGCGCGTACTTAACGCTCGAAAGCTGTGGAACAACTCCTTTGGGGCTCAATCTATGTGCACTAATGACAGACCTATCAGATAAACCCAAACTTCTATTAGATGGTCAATCATCTGTTCTTCTACACTCCAAAAACCATGCTAAGTGTTGTATATCTCTCTAAAAAAAAGTAAAGCTGAAATTAAGTTAAAGAATGAACCTTCGCAGTTTTGCCATCCAATTCGGGCAGGGCAATCTCGGGTGCCGTGACTGGATAAGTTACAGGAATGTCAAACTCTACATCGAATTCGTATCTAGAAATACATTTTTTACATTGTTTTTTTGTCACATTAATCGCACTTAGGAAAAATACCAAGATTATTAGCAGACTGTCACACACAAATGCTTTCAAGAGTATAAGACCTACTGCTCCGGTTTATCATATCAAAGATAAAAGGATGAAGTTCCAGCCGTTGATCAACCCCATGCGCCATGGGGTGCACCATGTAAAAGTCTTCATATAGCATCGTTAGAGATGATTTGCATATACGACTGGCCTTTACAATAAATCACGAAAATCTACCGATGTATCACGTCAATACGGCTATCCTCCCAGCTAAATCCGATACCGAATCACAGACCCGGGAGAGATGGAAGGGTTTCTGAGCCCACTACGCCATACGCGCCATACACGCCACTCAAACCGCTAGCTTCACTCTGTGTAACATAATTTCTGTTAGCAAACTACCCTGGATCCAATTTACATCATTAGAATTACTATTGTACACCATCTTCGATAGCCTTGGAGAAAGATAGACCACCCAGACTTGCACTAAAAGAAGATTTTGCTGAAAGCGTGGTGGCCCATTTTTTTTTTCATCCACTATATCTTCTATAACAGCAAAACCAGAGCTCAGCATTTGTTGAAATCTACCCAAAAAGGATAGAATACACCACGAACTTATGCGCCTTCGCGTTCGAAAAAATCACGCATCATAGATAATAATGATTCTTATCTGTTAGACGGCGACAAATGAATATTCTACCCTATTTGCTGGACAAGAATTTTTTCATAGGAGTGTTGGTAATCATTCGAAAGCTTGAATCTCTGGCTAACGCCCTTTAAGGCCGTTTTTCAGAAAACCCTTTTACAATGATGTAGCACCCAGAATAAAATTATATTTCACACCTGCCGCGCGCCTTCATTTCTATCATGTATAATTCTTTGGAGGCACGAAAAGCATGTGAACGTGGCAGAGGAAATCTCGTAGTATATGAGTCGCTCGGTTTTATCTCGGGTGTCTTACAAAGAGGGAAAGAAGTCTCCAACTGAATAACAATTTGCACTCCACATGCCTAACCCGTCAGGTCATCGATCGATGGCCCCGTCCACCCTTAGGTTGGGCGGAAAACAAACCGGCCGAATATGTGAAACTCGATCTTATTTTACCAATCACACTGCAGTGAAACGGTCTTTTCCAGTAAATAAGCACAACGTTGGAATTACTTAAACTCACGCTATCGAACGTATAAATGAAAATAAAAAAAAACTGAAGCTCGTGCGGCTCGAAGGCAGGAAAAAGACGAATTTTGGGTTGCGTAGTAAAAGAGCGCATGCGGCGCAGTGATTAGAGATGATCTCCGTCGCACACCAGATCAATGGTTCAATCTCGTGCTCACGGTCCTCACCAAGTCATTCATCCCTCCGGGGTTGGTAAATTGGTACGAGACTGGTCTCAGACTTGTTTGAGAGGATAAGCAGCACTGACTCGATTCAGCAGGTAGCTACCGCAAGTCATTGTAAGGGCCAGATATGCATTCAATCACCTCAAACGAAGTTAGAAATTGAAGACAAATGCATGGCGCATCCCTCAGGGATTGATCAACGCCGAGAGCTTCATCCTTTATCCTTTGAAGCAAAAGAATTACTTCAAAAACACTCACCGCTTAGATGTTTCAGGCCTTTCAATTCATATGCCCTTCAATAATTAATTGAAAGACCTAAAACATCTGAGCGGTGAATGTTTCTGGAATAAAGCTTCTGCTATGCAACCCAAAATTCGTTTCCTGCGTTTTCTGCTGAGGTTATGAAGGTTTTAACTGAAAATCAATTTGACCTTTCAAGGCCTGAGGATGGCGAACATCGCCAAAACGTAAGCCACCACGGTGATTATACTAGTTATGCTGCACTACGACACTGTACTGTTGTATTGCATCACCAATATTCAATATATGCTTGTCATTCCCCAATTACGCTTTCGGCACCATATTAAATACCCAGTTCCACATCGCCTGCCACAAATATAATATACTTGGCTTTATCGAACGCGCAGTCGAAAGGACGATGCTAGGAGTATCCCGTATTTCGCAAATGAGAGAAAGGATCCGAAGTTCCGACCTACGTCAACGATCGAAAATCAGAGACGCCGTTCTACACGCCAGGATATCGAAAATAAGGTGGGCCGGACACGTGATGCGCTTCAACAACAACCGATGGACGAAAGCCGTTACCGACTGGATTCCTCGGGACGTCAAGCGCTCTAAAGGAAGACCACTGACCCGTTGGTCCGATTTCTTCACGAAAGCGATGGAAGAAAGATATGATGCTCAGCGAATCCCTAAAGCGAGGAGGACCCACTGGGCTAATCTTGCACGCGATAGGGAAAAATGGAAGGGTTGCTGGCACCCGCTCGAGTCACTCGACGATCAACGGGACGACAGGTGATACAGGTGATGTAGAGTGATATGCAAAACATTTACGTCAGGCGGAACTTGAACCCAAACTTCATTCAATCCACGGCGCGGACTCTATCCCTTACAGACGGTAGTCAAACAGGCCTCAGGGGTGCAATGGCTAGAGTACGCGACCCCGGACTGGGTGAAATGCGGGTTCTAGTACCGCCTTAAGCAAAGGTTTTGCACATCATGGGTCCCTTTCTTTTGGTTTTCACTTTCTAGTCCTTGTAAAATCGAATTCAGTATGAGAGTGTTTGAACTGCAGTGTTCAAACAATTCAGAGCTCTACACCCCTTTCGGTTACAAATACCGGAAAAGACGCGAGCGCACTGGATGAGTGGTTAGTGGTGCTGGCTTGACGCTTAATCTACCCCACATTCTCCGGCAATCATTATGAATGCCGCAGCCTGGCTAGCCTCGATTGCAATAAGATCTGTGAGACCAACATTCCACGGCGTCCATGATGGAAACGAAGTCCTCAAGAAAATGAATGCGAGGGGACAGATCGGATTATTGACCTACTGGAATCCGCACAATAGAGTATGAACATGCGTCGTACAAAAAACCATTTTCATTTTCTTAAGTATAGAAATCAAAAGAGATACGTCCTTAACACTGCTCAATATTCGAGCGATCTAAGGTATCCTGAACATTTATTCAAAAGAGCGCATGTGGCGCAGTGGTTAGAGGTGCCCTGCGTCGCCCACAAGGTCAATGGTTCAACTAGCGCTTATGGCTCACCAAGCCATCCATCCCTGCGGGGTCGGTAAATTGGTACGAGACTAGTCTCAGAGATCACTAGGAGGATAAGCAGCACTAACTCGGTTCAGCGGAAAGCCACCGTGAGTCATTGAAAAGGCCAGATATGCATTCAATCACCTCAAACGAAGTTTTAATTTGAAGACGAAAGCATGGCGCCTCCCTAAGGGATTGATCAACGCCAAAAGCTTTATCCTTCATCCTTTTCAGGCATCCTTGCAAAGTAAATCTAACCCCTTCCTTAAAAGTCTTTACCTATGTTCAAGAAGTATAAGTGCTACTTTATTGGGAGGCATGGTTCAACCTGATGGGGGGCGCTTGCTATAAGAATTGGATACTATCCCAACCCACTTCTAAGGCGTCCTGTAGTCAAAATCGCTTAACTCCGCCGGGCCATGGACTCAGTCTTCTGCGTGCTGCGTCTGACAGCGTCTAACCCCAGTGCGCCCATTGTTAGACGCAACACACGGGGTCAGACGTGCAAGGGGTTGGGTCCATGGTTGCGCGAGGGTTGAAGAATCTCAATATGCCTGTTGTTCATTTTTTGAGCCATGCATGTCAGTGGTCTATTGAGGAGGGCTGTCTTATAGAGCCCGATACACGTGTTTCGATGTTGCGATCTCGTCAGTCGGGCAGTTACCCTTTCGCTTCTCTTGCCAATCCTGTGTGGGGCGCTCCAGTCCCCACACTAAGTGCACAGCGCTCTATGTTCGGTGAAAATTTCACTGGACATAGAGTGTAAAACGTTCGTCGTCGCCAACTCTTAGTGTGGGAGGACTGGAGCGCCCCACACAGGATTGGCAAGAGAAGCGAAAGGGTAACTGCCCGACTGACGAGATCGCAAGATCGAAACACGTGTATCGAGTTCTATAAGTCAGCCCTCTTTGATAGACCACTGACATGCGTGGCTCAAGAAAATGATTACCAGGCATATTTAAATTTGAGTTGTAGTCTTAAGAAAACACTCGAAAGCGAAAGGTTAAAGAATCGTCACGAAAAAGAAGAGTACACACCTAACCATATTATGATAATGCCAGCATTTTCCGAACCATTTCGTTCCGTCCGCGTTCGACTCCAGGCGAAACCAGTCCGAATCCGAATCCTTATTATTCTGGACGAATTTGATAATCGATTGATACTCTTCCTACAAACAAGACAGTACAATCCCATAAAGGAATAAAACGAGAAACAACAAAAAACGATGGGATATAAGTGAAGCAATTCGATACACAGATAGACCTTGAGCCGTTCGATCCACAAATCTCCATCACGTGGTCCGGCTTTCGTCTTACACAGAGGGATCGCTTTCAGGCGAGATTTCGTGGCGTCATCCATTCCTAAAAGAGGGCTAAAAAACAACTAGACTCATTTGCATAGCCATCAATGCACGACGACGAAAAAATTCCGAGAGTGGAAAAAAACAGAGATGAATAAAGCAGAAGAGAAAAAGTGAAAGAAATAAACCCAATGATGATGTAGAGTGGTGTGCAAAAACGTTTGCCTCTGCCGGGATTTGAACCCAGATCTTACTCTTTCCGCGAGCATGTGCAAAAACCGTTGCACCACCGACGCTCGTTTTGCACTCCACTCTAGAGTTTACATCATTGGGTTTAGTTGAACATCATAACACCGCAGTTGGCGGTCAAATAAGATGATTATCGACTGAAAGAAATAAATAAAACAAAATCGCCGTAACGAATCACCAAACTCACTTCGAATAGTCGATTGGGTAAGAAAATTGAACAAAATGTAACACCTGAGAAAAGATCCAAACATTTCCATTCTCATATGTCTTATAGACATGTATATCCGTGGTGTATACACACGAATGTATATACACGTGTATACACGAGATGTATATACATGCGTATGTACAAAGATTCCCATGTGTATACGTGAACGTACGTAGTGTTAGACGTATTTTCTATCAGAAACTATTTGCTGATGTTTATATGCTTCACAATTATTATTTGAGCCAACACGTGTCATGTGGTCTGTAAATGGGCTCATGTACAGCCCGATGATACACGTGTTTCGGCCTTGCAGCCTCGTCAGTCGGGCAGCAGGCCCTTCGTCTTCAGGCAAGCCTTTCGGGACCCCTACATCCCTTATAAAGAGGTAGGCAACAACGAACGATCTACGCAATCGCTGTCAGGTGAAAAATCACAAGATCGCGAATTTCTGACACTCGACTGCTCTTGGCTGGTATTTATTACAAAAATAAAAAATATGTAAAAATGCAAAAAATGTAAAAATACAAAAATTACAACAAATAATATACAAAAATAAAAAATATAAAATAATATAAAAAAGAATATAAATACAAATAATTGCCGGATAATAATAATAATAATAGCAATAATAAGATAATAATAAGTTATATTAAATTTGAGCGTGGTCTTTTTCATTTTGGGGATCCCAGTAACTCCAGCATTCAATTAGTTTTTGTCGTCTTCTTCTTGAACGGCGTAGAATCCTGGCCGAGCGAGTCGCCTTGCAATCGCGAGGATAGCCAGGCCGCGGCGCTCCACAGGGCGTTGTTGTTGACTGCCGGAGAGAGCTGAGGGGTGGAGCTCGGCTCCACGGCTCCCCGCGCCGCGGGTAGCGCGCCTCATTCGTCAGGTAACATGCCCAGCAGAGAACGAGCCGCTCTAGGAGAGGAGTGGCAGTGGAAGAAGTCGGAGAAGCCACCAATGTTTATATGAATTTATAAGGATAATAACATCAAAGCAATCATGTCCTATATACGTACCACTTTTGTGCTGGTCAAAATCACCCACTCCGATCTTTCTTCGGCTATAATAAAGTGACGACGCTGGCCGGGAATAGAACTCGGGTCGCCCGCATAGTGAACCAGCACTTAACCACTGAGCCACAGTGCCAATATTGTAAATAGCAAAATAAATACAATGCCTCTAAACGGCAATACCACACATCCAGCGCCATATAGACACAACTTTCTTTCTCTTGCCGTCATAATAAGACGTATTTTAACGTGTTGTCTGTAGAATATCTGCGACCTTTTTTGAATCTTACAGTAATACTGTTGAGGGAAAAAATCAGTTGCCGGTGCTGCGACATGTTCGGCTATAAATCCTTTTATGTTCGGCTACTGTGAAGTTTACTGAGTGAATATGGCTACGGTACGTTCCTTTTTTCCTTCTTCTTTTTTCTTCTTCTTTAATTTTTTTCTAAAAATTAAAAATTAGTCAAATTTAGATATAAATTTTAATTTTGAATTTAGAAATTTTAATTTCAAAAATTGAGCAATTAATCAAAAATTGAAAATTCAAATTTTTTTCGAGATTTTTCAAGATTTTTTTCAAATTTTTCCGAATTTTCAAAGATCAAAATGTCAAATTTTCGATCGCGTAGTTTTTTTTGTTGAGCAGTTCCGAGGTGTTAAAAATAGTATTTGACGAAGATTAGTGATATAACTTGGAGAACTGAGTGGTGAGCAAAAACACGGCCTCAGGCTGGGATCGAACCCGCGTTTTCATCCTATCCGGGGACACGTGCTCTAACCACTACACCACCGAGGCACATTAGTCAGACCACTCATTCTTCAACATCTCCATGTTAGCTATCAGCCACCAACCTTTAACAGGTTTGGTCGGATATGCGATTTCGCTTTATAAATCCGTCCCCGGATAGGATGAAACGCGGGTTCGGATTCCCGCCTGAGACCGTGTTTTTGCTCACCACTCAATTCTCTAAGTTATATAAGTAACATCATAACACTGCGAAATAAGCAGTAGAAGTACTATAATTTCTGAAGCTCTCGGCGTTGATCAATTCCTGAGGGATGCGCCATGCATTCGACTTCAATTTTTAACTTCGTCTGAGGTGATTGAATGCATATCTGGCCTTTACAATGACTCGCGGTGGCCTCCCGCTGAACCGAGTCAGTGCTGCTTATCCTCCCAGACAAGTCTGAGACCTGCCTGGTACCAATTTACCGACCCCGGAGGGATGGATGGCTTGGTGAGCCATGAGCACGAGATCCGAACCATTGATCTCGTGTGCGACGCAGAGCACCTCTAACCACTGCGCCACATGCGCCACGATGTAGTAGTGCAGCATAAATAATACAATAATCGTGGTGGCTTACGATTCGGCAAGGTTAGCTATCTTCAGGTCCTCAAACTTGGGTAATTAAACTACAAGCCTCGGAATTGCTCAACAAAGAAGACCGTTGATCTGAGGTTTTTTCTCATCAAGAAAATCTTTAGGATATGTATAATGACATGTTTTCTGGCGGCGAAGAGGAACACGAAGGCGTAGAAGAGCCGCAAGAAGAAGAAGAACAGTCTGCTGCTGAGAAAGCAACTCGTTTTGAACGACACTCTTGTCGAGCATATCGAGAAGACTTCTCGTCGTGAAAATGAGGATATTCTACGGATTCTCGTCGCCAGTGATATACACGTCGGATACGGTGAAAACAAGCAGAATTTGTAAGTTTCTTTCAGCAGTGTTCACCACCATTGTTTCTTACCATTCGAGTGAGTCACAGGGAGCGTGTTGGCCAAGTGGACTAGTGACGAAATTCTTTTTATTTGACTGCCACTTGCAGTGGTTATGATGCTACAGTATACCCAATAATGTGGAGTTGCTCTGCAAAAACATTTGCGTCAGCCGGGATTCGAACCCAGATCTCACTCTTTTTGGGAGCGTATGCTGACCGTTGCACCACCGAAGCTCGAACCGCTAGAAACGTCGACGGTTGGCTGTTGGCAGACAACGCGTTATAGCGTAAAAAATAGTGCTATGCAAAGCGAGCGTCGGTGGTGCAACAGTTAGCATATGCTCCCGGAAAGGGTGAGATCTGAGTTCGAATCCCGGCTGACGCAAATGTTTTTGCACAGCAATCCACATTATTGGGTGACTAGTGACGCTCGCCGCAGCGCCAGGCGTGATTGACCCCCGCTCTCGATACTCTCCGGCAGTCAATAGTGACAATTCAATAGTTCGACTTTCTGCAAACCTCGGCTTGATTGATGTATGAAAATCGAAAAACTTATCTTGATTAGCTGACGCGAGATTGCTAAAGTACTCGTAGTAACTCGGCTGACGTTTCGGCAACCCGCTTTCTTCAGAGCCTGGGCGTATGTAGTATTAGTCTCTTTTAAAAACTCTCAAGAAGAGAATCAATAGTTGAAGCCCACAGAGCGCCCTAGCCTGGCTATCCTCGAGTTTGCAGAGAGAGGTGGTTGACCAGTTCAGCGACGTTCAAGAGGAGGACGATAAAACGATTTGAATGCTTGGAGTACTGATGATCTCACAGTGAGGCAAATATATCATGAAGAGGGATGAAGTAAGAAGACTCTAAGAGTTTCATCACAGGGGCCTGTGACCGCGTTGATAGTGGTGCTCGTCGCACAGTCCGACGCAGGACAGAACTCCCACCGCTCTCAGTACTCTTCGGCAATCAATAACGAACTCCTATGGGACGTCACGGCCTGGCTATCCTCGGGATTGCAAGAAGAGCACTCGATCACTATTCTACGACGTTTGTGAAGATGACCCTCAAGGAAACGGGAGGCAAATCGATTGCTTGAGTGCTGGGACCCGACACACTGAAAGAAAGACCGTAATTCAGGTCGGCTAAAATGATAGGAATAAGGTTGAGTTATAGCCGTCGTCGGGGGCAGTGACTAGAGGTACACCGCCATGCAATCGTGGTCGTTGGTTCGATTCGCGCCCATACCTCACCAAACTTTCCATTTTTCCAAAGATGGCGAGTTCGGTGTCAGAGCTGTCTGGGAGATAATATCTCTGATCTGATACATTGGTAGCCCAGTACGAGTCATTCTAGAGGACGATTGTTCCAATCAGCATTAGTGGGGCTACTGAAGTCGAATGCATGGCGCATCTCTAAGGGGGGTTGATCGGCGCCGATAGCTTTATCCTTTTATCCTTTTTTATGAAGGGATCTGGCTTCTTTTTTTTCTTTAGATATCTCGACTCTATCAACACTTTGAAGAGGTGCTGAAAATAGCGGTTGAGAAGAAGGTGGATATGGTACTGACTAGGTTCGTTGGTGCGTTTCACTTACTTGTCAGCATTTGAAAGAGTGGTATTTTCTGTTATAGGGGACAAATGAAAAGCCGACCTCATATCGCTGAAGGGGATTTTTCATAGGAGTGTTAGTAGCCTTTCGAAAGCTGAGATTTTCTGGCTACAGCCCTACATCGCCGATTTTCAAAAAGGCCTTTTTTGACGTTGTTACGGAAGGAGATTCCTTGCGTAGCACGCGCGCTCATATTTCTCGTCCGATCTCTTTGGACTGCTAGTAATCATTCGGTAACGTAATCACTGCTGATTTCAACGCTGTGCTTATATCCTCAAAAGACCGTTTCTCTGCAAGGCAGCAGGTAAAATAAGTTGAATTCGTATGCGTAATCAACAGGGTCTTTGGCCAAATTACGTGCCTGTGCCTGAGGCGATGATCGATTGATTTTCGAGCATATGACCATGTAGAGTAATATCGCGTCAGCACTTCACGTGGCCACCTCACCCAGCGGCACGTGAATTGGCCAAAGACCCTCGGTGGTCCACATGCAAATTCAACTTATTTTGACTTACTGCGTTGCAGAGAAACGGTCTTTTCAGGATATAAGCACAGCGTTGAAATTAGCAGCGATTACGCTATCGAATTATTATTGATAGTCCAAAGAGAAAGCTCTGTCCCGCGAAAAATATGCGCATCTGACGTTAGTTTTATTAATCCATAAGATCGATTGTTTAAAAATCTCGTGGTGAATATTCAGAATAATTCCAAAAAGGGATTTTAAGCCCCAAACGAGGTTGGTACGCCAGGGAACATACACCGGTGTTTTAGAGGTTTTGGCCTACCTTGTCAGTGAACCCCCGCCCCCCACATTGAGCCCTGCATTGTAGCAAGGAGGGAGGCGTATGTAGTGATGGCATAGTGTACAATGACACTGGGTCCATCACCACTGTTCAGTCGATGGATTTCGGCTGGTAGATCAAAACGACGAAAAGGACCTGTGTCATTGGACACTATGCCATCACCACATACCCTCCCTCCTTGCTACAATGCAGGGCTTAATGTGGGGCGGGGGTCACTGACGAAGAGGCCGAAACCTCCGAAACCACCGATGTATGGCCCTGGCGTACCAACCTCGTTTAGGCCATAAAACATTCTCTTTTGGAACTATTTTGCTAGTTTCTTTAAGATTTTGCAGCGTTATAAAACGATCTATGAAAAGCCGGCGACGTGGGGCTGCAACCGGAAGTCTCAGCTTTTCGAATGGTTCTTGCAACTCCTATGAAAAAGTTGCTACCCAGCGAATGAGGTCTGTTGTTCATTTTCTCCCCTTGTAGCCACAATAACCGATTGTTTTTTAACGAACTATTCTATGGAAGAATCTAAGTAAAATTCTTAGAAAGTTTTGTTGTTTCCCTACCTGCAGCTCTTAGATTTTCCTAGCGCTAAAAAGGCACTTTCAGGTGGCGACTTATTTCATGAGAATAACCCTTCTCGCGACATGCAGCATCGTGTCATTCAGCTTCTTCGTCAGTATTGTTTGAATGATAGAGAGGTGAGGAGGTTTAACTGTGCTCAGATATTGCCATTATTGAATTAGCCTAGATAGTGTCGGAGTAGGCTCCCTGAATGCGTTAAGCGCGGGTTCACCCTCGCCTGAGGTGGAGACTTTTGCGTACCACTCAGCGTTCTCGGTTATATAGTTATAACATCATAAACTGCTTTAGTAGGAGTGAGCTAGAAAAGAAACAGTTATCCTTCAATTTTGAGGTCAGTCTGGAGTTCTTGTCCGATCCTTCTGTCAATTTCGACCATAGCTGCTTCGATCGAGTAAATTATGAGGTTAGTTATCAACCGAATTTCTATTAGAAGGATCTAATAATCTCGTTTATAGTTCAAAAGTCCTACTTTTTCCGAACGTCGGCAAAAGGAAAGAATATCTTCTTACCAACTGTCTTTTCTTTGAATAAAACTTGCCGGAGTTTCGTATTCTTCCCTTCAAATTCGATGACTGACGTTTCAGTGATTTCTACTTATTCAGAGTCTAGGCGTACTATATCATACCATATGTAATCATTCGGTTAATATGTTCTATGAATGGTGAAAATTTATTGCAAAAATCAGTTTAGGATCCGGTACTTTTTCGGTTAAATGGGAGCAAACGAAATATTCGATTTCAGTCGTTGTACAAGAATTTTTCATAGGAGTGTTAGTAATCACTCGAAAGCTCGAACCTCTAGCTGTAGCCGTATGTGGCCGGTTCTCGGAAAAAAAACCTTTTTATAACGCTGTAAAGTCTAAAATAAATTATACTTCACATTGGCCTCGCGCCTTTATCTTTCTTACGGGTAGAATTCGCTGGAAACACGAAAAGCATACGAACTAGTAGAGCAAATCTCGTAGTATGTGAGTCAATCATTTTATCTGGTGTTCCTTTCAAAGCGGAAAAAAATTTCCGAAAGTAAACACATTTTTTGAGTTCTTCGAGACTTGTGTTATCGAACGAGTACTAGTAGCCTAAGGAAGGAGCTTTGTCCAGCGAAATAGATCGGGATAAGAACAGAACGTTGGACTGTGTAAAACAAAGTTTTATTTTAGATTTTACTGTGTTTTAAAAAAGAGTTCTGTAAAACCGGCCACGTGGGGCTATAGCCTGACCTTTGAGTTTCCAGCGATTACTAACACTATGGAAATTTTTGTAGAACGAGTGAGGTCGGATATTTATTTGTTCCATAGAAACCGGAAGGACCAAAAGCCTAGTTATCATAGGGAAGCCCACCCCAGTGCTACCTGTGTGGGAGCTGTGACCGGTGAAGTGTGACGCGTTGTGAAAATTGAACCTTACAACCTTACCCAGACTGGAAAATGAATATGAGATAACTCGCAGTATCATTTTTCGTGTTTTTACACCTTCTCCTAAAATGTCCATTACTGAACACAAAGGACCAAGGGTATCTGAACATAAAAAATGGTATGGCGCTTGTTTCAGATGTTTTCGGTGTGAGTAATGTTCATTATCTACATTGTGTTACAGCACAGCTTAGACATCCGTCTAACTTTTTGAGGAGCCACGTGTACCTACCCATGGTACACGCACATGCTTGTGGTTTTCTCGTCGAGTACACATCCTTCATAAGAATTTTAGTAGTCATTCAATAGCTGAAAAAAATCACGGTCTCATAGTGTGTTTGAATTCGAAATACGCTATCTTAGTAAGCTGTGGCAACGAGGAGAAAACTAGGTTTTCTTCGAAGTGTGTGGTGTATTTTGCACTAGGTTTCAGTAGTCAATCGATAGCTTGAGAAATGGCTATTCTAGACATAAACTTAATTTTCAAATTGAATTCCAAACACTTATTTCTAATGCGAAGTAATAGCGGCGAACAGAAATTACTTTTTGCTTTTGGAGTGATTCACGTGGTTTTTTATCGTTTATGCTTAGTTTTACAGTAGAATTTTAGTAGTCATTTGGTAGGTCAGAAAGCGAAGATTCTAAAAATTTATTAGATTTTTTCAAAATGACTTGTTAGTGCGCTACAGCAAGGGAATTTATTATCATATTTCACACTCTGAGTAATTAGCCCCTCACTTGAGCTTCGCAATGGGTTTATTGGTACCTGGCATAGTGAAAATTCATGCTCGGGAGACGATTTAGATCAGGAACAATATGTCACTGAAAGCCTTCTATAAATGTATTTCTAAGCCTAAGTAACTCTTACGTGTTTCAAAAGTACCCATTTATCAAACGAGGGTCACATCACGGGAGAGCAGCGAATCTCTATTCCTTACTTATTTTTTGACGATGTGTAAAAGTGTAATTCAACGAGGCATTTCCTTCAATGTTAGACTTTTTCAAGAAAGCCAATGTGGTGTAACTTGTAGTACACAATCTCGAATCTCGGTTTGAATTAAGAGTTCCTCCTAGAGCGCTGTAAGAGCAAAAAGATCACGTTTTACACCCATAGGGTTAGCCATTGGTTCAAAACTCAAAGGTGTTTATTGCTATCTGAAATCAAAGCAAAAAGCGAATTTCTATGGGACGATGAGGCTAAGTCTTTTTTACAATTGCGTCAAACTTGAAAATCTTTCCGAGACGGAGAAATATATAAAAAAGGAAAATCGCGCCGTTCCTGGGGAGTAAGTGAAACCGCTGCTTGCAGCATCGTCAGAGCGAGCTCGACTTTCGTCATTTATTTGTGATTTTTCTTCTATAGCGGAGAATGTTTAGATGTATTTTGATTATGTGCTACAGTACGATTGCCTCCACAAGGCCATACCCTTCTGATGCATATGTGTCTCTTCTTGCGAAGAAAGTCCCCGAAGGTGAACCGTAGCTTTTCTCTGCTCTTACAACACCTTATCAGTAACTTTTGTAACGAAAGACATAGCCATAAAATAAACGCGATTTATGCTGTCAAATGGCCGTTGAACTTTAAGCAGAGAGCATATTTACATACCCTATGCGAGCGAATAAAGAAAACCGAGTTTGAGACATAATTTGATGTCCTTGCTAGAGCGCACTAAAATTTTTTTTCCAAAATCCACGTCGGAGTACCGTAATTACCGAAGTTCAAGCTATTGATCTGCTGCTAGAGGTCTAGGGTAAGGGCCTTCTCACTGAAAAAAAGCTTAGCCCCAAAAGAGCTTTCCACGTTTCGTTATTGAGGACCTGGCATCGCATGCACCTATGCAACATCTTTTTTGACAAGCTATTCATTGTTTATCGATTTTAGTCATCATTATGACTTATAAGCATTGCGTATAATAGAATATATCAGAATTGATAAATTTATATTTTTTATCCCTTGTAGAAGTTATCGAAATTGACAGAATGCCAAAACATATGATTGCGTAATAAAAGAGAGCTTTTTATTCAAACATAAGCGCTATATATGTGCAAAAGCATACGAGTGCGTATAGAAAATGGTAAGGTATCGAAACAGTCACAAAAACCCTACATTCATTGCCAAAACAGTGAGAAAAATCCTATTCAAGTAACAAAAATCGCGCGCGGGACTGCGATTTGCACTGCGCGTGTTGGTTTACAGCTGATGGTATCGAAAGGGTTAAAGTGGCTTAGCAGTGCGTTTCTTTATAAAAGCCATACTACTGAAAACCTTGTATTAGGTTTTTCTCACATTTACGAAATATTAACCGAATAATTACATGTGGTATGATATGATAGTCTAGATCCTGAGTAATGCGGATTCCGCGGAATGTTAGTCATCGAGTTCGAAGGTAGAGATACTAACCTCGTTTAAATTTCAATGAACCATTTCCGGGCGGCAGTATAATTTATATCGCGCGCGGTTCTCGATTTTCGTTATTCGACAAGGATTATTATCTTCTTTATGGAACAGAACAGCAGATATTTTGTAGTACTCTAATAAATCATAATTTTCTCTGAACTCTCTCATACTTTTTGTGCATATATAACTTTTATGTGAAAAGAAAACTACAAATCTGGAACGGTATCTCATTTTTACTTGTACATTTCACTATGAAGGACTCCTGAGAGCCAAATTTGGCTCTTAAATCACCGAAATTTGTTACCGAATGAGTATTAATAAACTATAATGAGAAGCCATACTCAGACCAATCATGCAAACAAAGTAGTGCGAGTATGAAACGTCATCTTATTGCCCATGCTGCAACGCATTCAGAAGGTCATTCAGAAACCATGTACCCTGTTGAAATCGCCGAAATTTAAGAGTTCAAAAAATTATTAAAATTCTAGTAAGAAAGAACTTTGTCCAGCGAAATTAGCTTGAAATGTTGCAGGTTAAAATAACCCTTGTCGTCTACAAAGACTCAAAGAAATGGACAATCTTCTTCACAACGTATACATCAAAATTTGCCGTAGTTTTGTTTCAGGATGCCAACATAAACATTGGTCTGCCGATATTTACAATCCATGGAAATCATGATGACACTGCTGGAAAGGTTTTTATAAGAATTTAATGACTTCAAAATTAATCAGTTCATCTGAAAAACCGATCTAAATACGTGTTTCCTATGGACTAATCTTATAGGGATTGACGATCCTTGACGTTTTACACGAAGCTGGCTTGATCAATCTGTTCGGGAAAATTTCTGATATTGATCAGATCGATGTGAGTAATTTGGGAAATCTCAAATGATTAAGAGTTATAATAGATTTGATTATATCCTATATGTTTAGGTCAGCCCTATTCTCTTACGAAAAGGTTTAACTCGTGTGGCATTGTTCGGAATCGGCAGTCAACGAGATGATCGTCTGTGTAGAGCGTTTGCAGGTTTAGCATTTTCAGTAATTACAAGGCTATTTAAGGCATTAACGACTTTTTTCTCCAATTAAAGAGTCTTGTAAACTTGACAACCTCTTTTAAGTAGCCTATACGATTTTGGTAAGTCGTAGCGAAACTAGTAGGAGTAGTAGCATTTTGGTTGCTGGAGTTTTGACGACTTCGCCTCCTTTGAGGCTTGGACGTGTCTTGTATTTGATGGAGTCTAAGAGTCTTTGTTATAGCCTGACCCAGCAGACGTCCTGGTTATAAAGAAGGTGATTTTAATTGAACGTCAGCTATCGGACTGCTATAACTACTACGACTACCAACCTCTCGTCGGCTATAATAAATCCTTAAGATTTACATATATTCAAATAAGAGTGCAGTGGTGTGCAAAAACTTTTGCGTCAGTTGGGATTCGAACCCACATTTCTCCCTATCCGTGGGCGCCTGGTGAACCGTTGCACTACTGACGCCCTTTTGGACATCACTCTACACTGCAACGCGTTTTTTAACAGCCAACCGTCAAACGGTCTGGCCTGCGCGGTCGCTATCGACATTGAGCTCTCTCATACTGGCATATATTGAGTATTGATGATCAACCGGGCATTTTATTTGATCGTCTCTTGCGGTGGCATGGGTTCGAGCCCCACCTGACGCAAGAGTTTTTGCACAGCACTCTACATCATTGGGTATATTGTAACATCTTACTACCGCAAGAGGTGGTCAGATAAAAGTATTCTGATTGATCATATGGGAGTATTGAATGATGTGCAAATATTCAACATCAGGCGGAAGGTGAAACCAGCGTTATACTCACACCGAGAGTGCGTGCATCCACTTCACTACTGATACCATCGCTCTGCTACCAGTACTGTTTGATTAATCCTATCGTAACCGTAAGCAAGTAACCTTTAATGAGTGGTTGTCGGGTGGGCACACCACCTCCATTAATCTCGGTTATGCTGATTGCTAATTGTGGTGTAGTGGAGGAACGCGCCGTCGTCATGGGTGAAACGCGTTTTCTACTCCCGCAGGCTGTCGAGTGTTTTGTAAACCATTCAATATTTCTAGATAATCTTATATATATCACAGCATACCACTGCTATAAAGATAAAAAGGATAAAGCTCTTGGCGTTGATCAATCCCTGAGAGATGCGCCATGCATTCGACTTCAATTTTTAGCTTTCGTTTGAGGTGATTGAATGCATATCTGGCCTTTACAATGACTCGCGGTGGCCTCCCGCTGAACCGAGTCAGTCCTGCTTACCCTCCCAGACAAGTCTGAGACCTGTCTGGTACCAATTTACCGACCCCGGAGGGATGGATGGCTTGGTGAGCCATGAGCAGCGAGATCGAACCATTGACCTTCGTGTGCGACGCAGAGCACATCTAACCACTGCGCCACATTGCGCTCTATACCACTGCTATAAACTGTAAAAATAGTGAAACTTCTTCTAGGTTTATATACGTTGATTAGCAATGCCGAGGTTTGAGAACGTTTCGAATTATAATAATAAGGTTGCTGAAAAATTCTCTCTTAGATCGTAACATACGATTCCTTCGTCCACGCGCAGGCTATGACGACTGGTTCAATATCCTCGTGCTCCACCAGAATCGTCCAATAAGGTTAGTCTCTGATGTTGGAAAAGTCATATATCAGTTTGTCCCTCAGTTTTGGCGTTAGGTTAATAAGCACCAAATTCTAACCGGAACTGATTAGAACTGCATCATTTTGGTAACGTTCAATTGCGCATTCTCTTGCAGACACTTTGATATACAATTTGCCTATACTCGCTCAAACATGGAGCTGTCGTGGGAACAAATTTGTTTGCTATTCGTGCACAAATGGTCCGTATTGAGAAATGCCAGTGAAGCGACACTCAAGATTTATGGAGCTTCCTGTGGATGGCCCTGAGCGCGATTGATCCTCTAGAATGTTCTGTCCAATTCTGAACTCGCGAACCACTTCCTAGCCTCCCTTCTGTACCCATATCATCGCTCCAAGCTCCATCAATCTTTCGCACTACTTCGCAAGCATTTTCCCCTGGGCGCCCATACGTGTATGACTAACAAACGTATCTATTCCAAGACAGCTCATCTCAAAGCAAGTCTGGGCAAGTTGCATAGCAGAATGTTCGCAAGGAAGTGCACAAGTGAGCGATGCCAAAATAATGCAATTTGATTACTTCTAGTTACTAAATTTGTTGTTTATTGCTCTACCCACGGGACTTATCTGACGAATATAATTCACAACGATCCCTATTCGAAAATTTTCGGAGACCAGGATCTTTTCATGAGTTGGAATGTCTTTGCATTGTTGTTATTGAAGGTCGATTCATCGATCAACCGGCGCTTATCTTCCCGAGCAATATATTCCGACATTTTTTGATCTCGTGATATGGGGACATGAACATGAATGCAAGCCACGTAAGTTTGAATTACTACCGTCAATCACGGCATATGAAAACGAAAAAGATTGGTTGCTACCAAGCCCGACTTTCACTCTATTTTCTTCAGTTTAGATTGCCAGTATGTCGCTTCATCTGATGCCAGCGGAGGACGGGTTCTACATTCTCAACCGGGACTCAACAATAGCCACGTCCTTAACCAAGGAAGAATCGTTGCAGAAAAATGTTTTTCTTATCAAGGTGGAGTTTATAAGCATTGGTTAGTCCGAGCATCACTCCATAGATTGGGAGAAAGGACAATGCCTTCAACTGTTGATTTTTTTCCTTGACGGATGCGCCTTTGCATTGGACTTTGTTGAGTATCGTATGAGGTAACTGAATGCATATCTGGCCTTTACAATGACTCTAGGTGGCCTACTGATATAACAAGTTAGTGCTACCATCCACCTAGACAAGTGTGGATACCGATAGTCTACTTTGGACGAAAAGAGATCATTGAGCGCTGGGACGAATTACCGACACGTGCTTGTCGTCGGTCTCTAACCGCTGCGCTATTTGCGCTTATGAACTGTGATAGATAGCGTAACTTTTAACTCCAAATAGCAGTTTAGCTGGCATTGTTATATCGACAAGGAAGCAATAAAATCAGTGCTTGTAGCACTCTACTAGCCGGACGTCCGTCCAATGCGGTGTTTTCTTCAGCATCCTACAGTCATTATAAACATTATCGAGCACATGAGGCAGAATAGCGCAGTGGTTTGTGGTGCGGTCTATCAAGAAGCAAGGTGAAAGTGAGGCGTTCGTTCAATCTTCTCCTCAACATTCTCTTGCAATTATTCGACTAATCGTTTCCACCGGCGTGTGACATTCATAAGGTGAGCTCGTGAAATGTTCAGGGATCTTTGTACACGGTGAATGCGATTAAACGAACCAGATACAGTAAGTATTGGAGTGTGCATAGTAAACTTTGGAAACGAGTTGTGTAGCTAGTATTCATCACAAATGTAGGTGCTTTATTTGATCCTTAATTGTGCTTTTGACGCATTATTTAGAGATTCTCTGCGACACCATGTGGTCAATCAATCGACAGTCGATGGTTCGGTCCCGCGCTCAAGGCTTGTCATGCCTTCTATCTCTTGGGATTGGTGAACCAGTACCAAACTTGTCTGGGACAATGCTGCGCTGACTTTGTACATCGGCGGCCTTCACGAGTCATTGTAAAGACCACATGTCCATTCAGTCATCTTAATGCTGGTGAAGACGAATCATAAGCGCATTTCTCAGGGGTTGATCCGCTGAGGGCTTGTTCTCTATTTTATCTTCGCAGTTAGCTTCGATATTCAAGAAAAGAATTTTTACTATAATAATTTTCAACGTAGTAAGCCATTGGGGTCTACTTCAATGATTCCAGGTAAAAGGCCGAAAAATTCCAATGCAAGCCGATCCCACTAAAGACTACTCGCCCTATGATTGTCGATGAAATCATTCTTGACTGCTTACCGGAAGGCGTAAGGCTTCCCGCTAATGGTCTACGACCATCAGAGGCGGTTTTGTTCTAGTACGTTTTCAGTCCTTCGTTTGAAAAGTTGTGGATACTTGCTCATAAAGTTCGACGTAATAATGTTGCTTCAGGACGAATGATTATAAACGACAAAATCGAGGAGATGATACGTGAAGCAGAGAGTAAGCGAGGTCCAGAGCAGCCGCAACTACCTCTGCTTCGACTAAAGTGATCTATGCTGGACCATGGGCTAGCTTTCAGGTACTTAATGCGCATTTTGTTCTCAGAAAGAAATCTTTTCTGAGTTTTAGCCTGTCAATGGCCGTAAATTAGGTGTCAAGTTTGAGGATCGTGTTGCAAACGCTGGCGAAGTAGTGGTAGTGAGGAAGGTTAGTGAGCTTTGTTTTTTCTTGAAAGTTCGTTTAGGTACTATGAGGTTAGTGAAAAAGCAATTGCGGTTTATGCTACGTAAAATGTGTCGGATATATTGGGATATATTCGTGAGTAAATGAATGTTGTACATAATTTCAGTGCGCATCTCTCGCTTTGAGTTCTATTATCAGTGACATATTGAGCGCTGTGGTTAGAGGTGCTCTGCATCGCATACATGCTGCGATGGTTCGACGTCGTGCTCATGACTCACCAAACCATCCATCCCTCTATAGTCGGTAATTTGGTGTCAGACTGGTCTCTGAACTTATTGGGAGGATAAGCAGCACTGACTCGGTTCAGCGGGAGGCCTTCGCGAGTTATTGTAAATGCCAGATGATGCATTCAATCACCTCAAACGAAGTTAAAAGAAGAACGAATGCATGGCGCATTCCTCAGGGATTGATAAACGCTGAGAGCTTTATCCTTATGGAGCTTTAGAAAAGAATATGAACAAAAAGCAAATTACAGTACTTTCCAATAGACTTTTTGAAACCTCGTTTAAAGATTCAATATAGTCTGATAGAGTATTTTGAGCTTTTCATAAGGTCTGGTATAGCACCTCTAGTGCTAGACGTACGTTTTAGCTTTCTCACAACCTCATCACAAACAACATGCCGTTCTCCTCACCTTTCTTAGGGGGAATTGACGCCGAAGAAGTACCACTCCACGTCAAATAAAAGTTAATACTGGTATTGCGTTCTTTCAAAGTGATTGATTTTCGACTGCATGGCGTATGGCTAACAAGCGGGCATATGCAACAATACTCTTTAGTCGACTTTTTGGAGGCTTTGCTGAAAAAGAGTGCATTTGGCGCAGTGGTCAGAGGTGTCTGCATTGCATACATGGTTTATGGTTCGATTTCGCGTTCATGCTCACCGAGCCATCCATCTCTCTGGGCTCGGTGGATTGGTACCAGACTGACTTTAGACTTGTCTGGGAGGATAAGCAGCACTGATTCGGCTTAGCGGCAGGACACCGCCGAGTCATTGTAAAGGCCAGATATGCATTCAGTAACCTCAAATGAAGTTAAAAATCGAAGGCGAATGCATGATCACTACGCCGAGAGCTTTATCCTTTTTTATCCTTTGCTCAAAAAATTGAATGCAGTCTGATGAAATGTTCCTAAAAGAATAGGAAAAAATCAAAGCGATTTCTTCATTAGTTTTCAAATTGGATCGTGAAGCAGTGGAGGCAACTTGCAATTCCAACAACGTATCTGGCCGAGGAACAGTTTAAGGAATATGCAGTGCAGTGGTGGTTCAAGAAGTTTCGTTAAGGAGACCTTGGAGATGAGGGAATTAGCAAAGATTGGGTTGCTTCTTCCCACCGACCAGTCGAGAGCAATCATCGAAGCTGACTCTCTCGGGACTACGCGAGGCGTTGTAGCAGAACTCATCGTCGACCATTCTACGCTTGCTCGTTATTTGATTCGAGTACAAGGGTATACGCGGTTCTAGACCGATCGTAACCGCAATTGTTTTGCACAAGTTAAAAACATGTCTTTTGTTTATAATGCGTGGGCCCGCCTTATCCATTATTTGCGACCGAATGAATCTCAGTAATATATTCATTTATGTTGGCATCTTGTTTTGCACCAGCGTCTGGAAGCTCAACATCATAGCCAGCCGTTTAACCTGCGGAGAACGCTTTCCATGTTATGGCCAGTTCATTCGACTATCTTTGTAGATCGTGCTCAGATGCAGCAATAATCTGGTAATCACATAACATGTTTTGATCCTTTTGTGAGGTTTGGTAGACACTTATATAGTAACTGTACGGACCCGTTTCGCCATTATAGGCTCATCACTAACACAGTGCCCTTCGGTTCATCCAACTCCCATGGGGATACATTCCTACAATTGAAATCGACGCCGAATCAAACAGATATACTTCATATTACCAGCAGCGAGCTCGACTGTTGGTCACTGCAATGTTAGGGGAATTCGTGACTCGACATACGGTAATTTATTAATTCGGCGTCGATTTCTTCATAAGTAGGGTGTATCCCCGAAAAATCGGCTTGGACAGAAAGGCGCTATAGTACTGATGAGCCTGCAAGGGCGAAACGGGTTCGTTTCTAGTACTGTGTAAGTTCCCTACTAGATCTCACGAAAGGCTCGAAACATGTTATGTGATTATATTGTCAAAATTTGGGTAGGAATGATAATTTTTTTTTGCGTTTTTTCACTTCTTTTTGGTTTTTTTGCATAGAAGCATTCAATTAATTTCTTAGTTTGTTTGTAGTCAGCATGGAAATTTTTGTAAAGAGTAGTTACATGTGTACGAAACTCATCTTTTCAAAAATATAATTAAGGTCACTGAAAAGAAGAAGCACAATGGAGGTATGCGCATAGACGAGGATCCGCTGGGCATTGTAGGACGCCGCTTCGCTGGACCAAGTGGTAAATTGGTTTGAACATTGCGTACTCATTTGATTTCAACAATCCTCCAGAGCATTGGTTAGATTTTTCTGTATGCAGAATTAGAGCAGTCGTTCAGATATCAGAGTATTTCGAGAAACAGCCTTGGAGAAGAGCGACTAACAGTTCTCAGTCATCCGGTCATGGAAAGGCGTTAGCTGTTTTCGACGAGGATGACAAAGGGACCTCGTCAAAGGCCTAATCAAGATTTCAGAGCGGCTCTGGAGGTGATTATTTGGGAAGTATAATGACAGCAATGAGGGTGATAACAGTTCGTATTGGGTGAAAAACCGAAGAGAGACAAATCACCTGGGAGGGAATGACTTCTGTAGAGGTCGTACCGACCACAATCTCCTCACTATACGAGTTATCGTTTATTGTGAAGGTATTTTCAGACATGCCGCGATTCTATGAAATCGAAGCTGAAAACAGTTACCTGCCCCAGAAATAGATTTCGACGTAAATGGTTCTTCAATATTTTCCTCTTCTATAAGAATATATTTAGCTGCTCTATTCAAGGAATTTGGTAACTTGAAGTCTGACGAATTCGAAATGATGGTGCGCAACGATCTGAATCTGTTAAAGCGTCAGCGTATGACGTTCAACAGGATACTACTGCCACACATCAACAGATCATGGAAGTCGATGGTAGCTGAAGAAGTATCTGCCACACGAAACTATGTGGTTCAAATTATAAACACCTCCAAGCTCATCTACCCAGATGTTGTACATTTTCGGTGCTTATATGTTAGATAGCAATAAATGAATATTCGACCTATTCGCTGGACAAGGATTTTTCATAAGAGTGTCACTAATCATTCGAAAGTCAAATCTCTGGCTAGAACCGTACATAGTCGTTTACTGAAAAAAGCCTTTTTAAAACGTTGTAGCACTCAAAGTAATGTTATGCTCCACACCTCCGCGCGTTCTCATTTTCTTGCGCGTATAATCCGCGGGAGGTATGAAAAGCATATGAACGTATAGAGAATATATCGTAGAATCAGAATTAATGGTTTTATATGGAGTTTCCTTTGAAATGACGATAAAATTCCGATTGAAAACAAGTTGCACCCTACATGTCTAACACGTCAGGGCATCGATCGGTCGTCCCGCCTATCAGCCCGTGTGTTGGCCGGTAAACAAGCTCGCCGAATATGTGAAACTCGATCGTATTATCTCCGCTACCCTGCAGTGAAACGGTCTTTTCTAGAAAATAAGCGTAGCGTTGGAATCATTGAAATCTACGCTTTGATTGATTAATGATAATCTAAAGAAAGAGGTCTGTCCGACGAGGTTTAACGGACAAATCATTTTCCTTTACAGTGCTATCAAAAGAGGTCTCCTAACTTGCAAATACATTTTTGAGTTTTTAGAGACTTGTGCTATCGAAATAGTATTAGCGGTATAAAGAAGGAGTTTGTCCAGCGAAATATAAGCGAGATAAGAGTAAAAAACGCGTGATCTTGTAGAACATAATTTTATCTCGGAGTTTTCAGCGTTATAAAAATGTTTCGAAAAACTGGCCTTGTACGGCTTTAACCAGAGATTAACGCTTCCGAATTATCACTAACACTCGTATGAAATTCTTGTCCAGAGAATAAGATAGGAAATCCATTCAGTGCCGTCTAACATATGAGCACCCACTTTTATCCTCTTCTAAAATGGCTGCTATCGACTTTTTTCATAGAAAAACGTGATTGGTCCTACCCTGGTTTTGCCTTTAGATTGCTATGTAATTTTTTGAGTGGTCTCGCAAAATGCTGCTGGTGAGTTGTGGATAATTGCTGTGCCCTTGTCATTTCAAGTGCTATTCTATCAGCATTATTTGGAGTAGCTTTATACTTTGATCGACTGTACTCACTTCTCGATTGCGCGTTTCTCCTATTCTTTCGAGATATATCTGCTTCCAAAATTGGCTTATTCGTAGTCGCTAGGATAGGAACAATTTATAGTGATTCCAAGTGAATTCGTCAACCAGAGCTGAGTTTTTGGTTCGGTTGCTTTTCTTGTGAATGAAGTGTCGAATTTCTGCTTTTCCGTGGGTCATATCATTAAAAACCTGTTTTCTGCTACACGGTGACCTCTTTTAAGTTTACTAGTTGTACCATGCTTTACAGTCTTGTGACCCCTATTGATTGTTCGCAGCTGTGTTGTTATCATTGTTGTTATTCCAATTTCTGTACGTTTGTATGGTCTCTCAGCTGTTCTTTTTATTCAAAAATTCTATGAAAGATACAAATCTGATGCATACAAGTGGTACACGTTGATAAGAACATCGTACAATGTATTTTGTATTGGAAAACGTCAAGATATAGACGACAAGAACCGTTAGCATAGAAGATTTGTATACGAAATTGAGTCACCTGTGTAGTCAAAAAGAGAACCGGAGAAAAAACAGCTTGATATGTGTAATGTGATTCTGATAGTTGAAAGGATGGAAGGATATGCCTATAGAAACAGCCCTATAACACCATACCAGCTGGTTGTGGTCCAGTTGTTACGAAGGAACTATGAAATCGAACGTAACTACCTAGAGTGCTCGCACTATGATCATTGTGAAAAGTCGAGATTGAAGAGAAATTATTAAGTAATATGCCTCATGAGAGCTTAAATAGAGGAGTAGAGTATAGTAGTAGTCATTCCAGGCAACGCAATCAAAGAAATCAACATTTTAAAGCTACCAAAATGAGTTGAAAGCGTTATAAGCGATGAAAAAAATGACGGAAAACAGGTGTGGTGGAGTTGTCATCTCATCAATTTTTTGAGCCTAAGCCTAAGCCTAAGCAAACTCTTTTAATTTCTAAAAATCAATTTAAAAGATACTTCAAAAACTGGTGAGACCACAACTCTCTACGATGGCCGAGAAATAAATGAAAGTTTGGTTTCAGTGGAAGAGTACTGTAACCAGTAACATTAACATGAACTAATAAAGATTTGGTTTTGATAATAGTCATGAAATTACCAAACTCGCAGTGAACTTAGAAGAAGGGCAATACTCATGAAAACTGATGCGAAATTGCGGTGATGAATAAAAATCCACTTGTAGATGATATCGACCATGCAAGTACATCCATCGTCATTGTCACATAAGCAATCAATACCTATCAAATCCACGAGTGACGGCTATACACACACAAATTCGACACTTTGATGAGTGAGCAGCTGATGTTTAGCTTTTCCCTAGGAATATTAGGCGCTTAACCTGAGAGGTATGCTAGCAACATGTAACCGTAGCATTGCCACTGAATTCGTTCGTCATTAACTCGTATTTCCTAGTTGAAAGTATGAGTTCGGTGAATCTCCGCCGTAGAGTAGAAGTGGATGGGAGCGAGATGGGATTACTAGCTACCGTATGACTGGGATATGACTCACAAGTACAATAGTTGGTGGTTCTTGTTAATAAGAATAGTCAGAAAATATTGAAAACTACATAGAACATGCAGTAAAGCGATGAAGAATGAAGGAAAAGATATGATATAAAATATGGTAATATGTGCAGAAGACGGACTATCGATTTATCAATTAACAATTATCAATTAATGGGCGCCTAATAGGCATGAGTGAGTGGAGTCATGTGTGAACTACCCTGTTGTAGCCATGGTTCTGGTTGAACAGTGTCAGCACTCCTTAGCGGTGCTCGTGGAACCTGAAATCGGTCGTTAGCGATCTTTGATGCTTATTTTGTTAATGATGATTTTTGGGATTCCCTTCTATCCTTTAACGATCCCTCCTCACATCTATGGTGTGAATCCCAGCACTTATCGCATTCAATCCCCGTCTCCCTCATCAACGAAGCTCTTTAAACATCCCGTTGTGGTTTCGGCTGCTTGAGAAATGTCGCCTTCTTTGCGAGTATTGTCACAGCTGGTCAAATCGATCCTATCGAGGGTCCTATGATATCTAAGCCAAAGCGTTCCCACCGGATTCCAAATGAGTCTGGAACCAATTTGGTGATCGCGAAGTGATGTGGGAACTTGCTAAGTCCAAGATGATGTTGAACAAGCACCGTGCTCGGATGGTCTCGTCACCACTGTGTTGTCGCCCCCTGACGAATTTTTCAAGGGAATGAAAAATACAAAACGACTCACCTCAGTGACGTGGATGAGATTTGGAGGAAGGCTGATTTGGTGAGCAAGACAGTACTCGATCACTTCTACACCCAAGATATGGAACACATCGAATGCATACACCTTACGATTTGAGAAATGATTTTTGTACGAATTCTAAAAATCAGTATGCATCTTTGTCATACCTGCTCTACAATTCGGGCTAATTTGTTCGGTTGTGCGGTACTACAGTGATCTTTCAATGCATTCACAACTTTGCTTTGCACATGATCGACAGCAGCTTTGCTGTGTAATTCCAGTAAATTATTGTCTGAAATATCTCAATAATATGTAGTAAAAAGAATAATAAGTCGCTTTGTGGTTCTGCCTCAAACTGCATTAGTTAAAAATCGATATTTTTCTCTAAATATCCTAGGGAGAAATTTAATATGTGCAAGGCGACAAGAGGAAGTCCTCAGAGGTAGTAAGGAAATCTTCGGTATAATAACGGTTTTTTCAGGGCAATCGGCATTGCTGATGGGATAAAAAACCACGACGTATTCGACTCCATTCGTAACATCTTAGAGGTGGCTGATGCACACTCGATCTATACAGTAATGCTCGTAGACCTAGTGATAAAGCAAGCCTATACTTCGTCCTATCTGACAATTCTAGAGCTAATAACTCCGATCTCGGACACATGATGCATCTGTTTTGGGGCACCTCTAACCACTTCGCAACACTCACTACTAATTGAGGTATTCGCTGAGGTGAAAAGATGAAATCTAATATTTAATATTGACACTCAATAATCACAAGAGATAATGAGAAAATAGGTAAGAATTCGAGTTGAAAAGTCACCAAAGTTTACTCTGGTACCTATATTTTTTTTAATATCGATGTTTTCTAACGCTGGAACTTTCATACAAAGAATTTATATAAAGAACGATAGCACATTTTGTTGTGAAATCACTCATATGGTAATATATATATATATATATATATATATATATATATATATATATATATACATGTAGTGATAAATGCGTTCTTTATCAATAGGTTGTAGAAAAAGTTCGTAACTTCAAAATGCATGGAAAAAATTTATTTCTACATTAATTAAGCTCAAAGAAAAACAAACTAATAGTCGAAATAGTCTCCTTCTACGTCAGTACAACCATTTGAATACATTTGGATCTGAAGAATTAATTGACGATCGCCTGGGGAACGTGCCAAATCGTCATTGGATCACAATCAAACTCGTCAGCCAACGTTCGGCATCTCGTTGATGGATCTTCTTCAATTCGACTGGTGATTGCATGCCGATCGACTTCTCGAGGACATCTCTCTGTTGCATTGTCGGTCAATCGGTCCTTCTGTGCAAAATATCTTAAGCCAACGTTGAACTGTACGAACATCACAAATTTTGTGACCATATGCCTTGCAGATTTTTCGATGAGCTTCACAAGCGCTACACCCAATCTGAAGTGGAAGTTGACCAGCAGATGAATTTCTATCTCGGGTAGTTCCATGGTGAAGACTGTGTAGACAAATGATATATCGTTTCATCCGCAAGAAAACGAGCTTTCTGAAGAGCTTAAATTGGCATAGAATACATATGTATATCGTTTTCTAAGGCAATAGAACAGAACTTTTTCTACAACTTATTATATCGCGAAATCCATACTCCTCATTCATCAACATCATAAAATATCAAACATGAGGACTATTTGGGCGCTTTTCAGATAACAGATGGAAAATAAAAAACATTATCTATGTTTCAATGAGATATAAAGTTGAAGCATTCGGGCTGTTTGACCCCAGAGCTATGTATCATACTTTCTACTTTAACGAGTAATGCTAGATGGCTGAATGTACAGTCCATGAGATGACTTGTTGTGACTTGCCGATGTATCTATCAAATTGGTGCTGTTATCTTCCGAAACAAATTCGGTATCAATGCGCTAACCCCAAATGGGTAAATGCCGATGAGACAGGCCGCAGCACTGAACCAACGGACACCACTGTATTGCAGAACACATGTAGCCACTACGCTACACATGCCGTCTATATTTCTTCATCCCGTATTACATTCAATGCTTTTTGTCGCTGACAGAAGTCATAAGTAAAAGCTGTTTCCGTGGTTTTGTTGTGCATGACGAGACCTAAATGGGGTGAGCGTATTAGGTTATAAACTGTATCGCACTTTCCATGCATCTGGAAAATTCGCTGAGCTTCAGCATCACACAGATTCATTATTGGAAGGCCTTACAAAATGTCTCTTCTTACGAAGTGAGTGAGCCTATACCGATTAGATGTAGAGTCACTACTGCACTGATGTCAAACCACGGTGGTGAAACTTTAGATCTACGGTTTTACCTCGCAATACTTATGGTTTGCAGCTTATGTTCCGCTTGAGATCAATTCCTATCATTTAGTGATTCCACTTATTTTAGGATGAACGCTAGGTATTTTACTTTCTTATGAGCTCAACCTTTACTCAGTGTTTTTAGGTTATATTTCTCATTGTCTACAGTGTGTGACGAGACTTGATCTCATATCATATTGTATCCCAAGCTGACCCAAAATCCATGTGAACAGCCGTTATTCCTCGTTCACTATAAACATACAGAGTCGATATTCCAGGTACAACTTTGCCGGATTAAATGGGTTTATCTCGCACCGATTTGATGTTTTCGGAAAGTAAATTAACCAGTTTCGAAAAAAACCGTCTCCATTGCGACAATAAAAAACCGACTAATCCACTAACTTATCTCTACGTAAAAGTTTGAGACGCCAAAGCCAGGCTATTTTTTTCTAGATTGTAAAGAGATGTGTTCAATTAGTAATTTACGACTTTCAAGAAGAAGACGAACAACGAATCAAATGTTAAATGAACTATGTTCTCCGCAATAAAAAAGAAGACTGTGATACGGATAAAATAGAGTGCCATAAAAAGTTATATCGAAACACTTGTCTACATTTCAACGTCACAAAGTGCTACTAAAAACTATTAACCTGATAGAAATCAAATCTAATAAACAGAACAATAGCCAGGATATCAGCCATGATTCTGAGTAGGACTCTTTTCATGGTTTCTTTTCTACTAGCTTACAACCTACCGGTGTTACCGGAGAAGAACTGCATAGCCTGAAGAGCGCAGTACGATTGCGGTTCCCATTCGACAACTGTCTTGAAGCCTGGCGCTTTTTCCGCAACTCGACGAAAGAAAGCGGCGAACGGTGGTGGTAGACCAGTTAGTGGAACACGCGAGCCACACTCAAAAACAATGTCGGCCTCAGTCATCCTTAAGCAGAAATAAACATCACTAGATAGTTTTGTTAAGGGTAAGCAATACGAATATGACATTATCATCACAATATAACTCTTGAGCATTGATATTTTCTGAAAAACTGTTTGAGTCTTTTCGAGGTCTGGCGTGTCAGTGACTTATGTACGTTTCGGCGGTTTCGCCAGCCTCATCAGAGTCATACGCCGCACTAATCACCCCTATGACAGTATGGAACGGGAAGCATGTAGATCGAGACCGCGTGCAATGTTGTATTAGCCATTTTTCAGTCGACGGCTCACGGCTGTTATGAAGAAATATACATCGCTTCTTGATCGACTATTTTTGAAACCTCGTTATAAAACTTCGATATGTTCTAAGAGATTATTTGGGGCCTTTTCGAGGTTTAGTTGTCACTGGCCCTATCGGTAGGTGTCACTGGTGGGGCACGTGATCCGATGAAACGGGCGAGACCGTCGAAACGTAGATAAACCACTGACATACCAAACCTTGAGAAAGCTTAAAACAGTCTCTCAGAATATACCGAGATTTCTAAAAACAGTCGACAGAAAGACAACTCTTAAACCTTTATAAGGTACACTATAAAGGATAAGGATAACGCTCTCGACTTCGATCAATTCCTGAGGAATGCGCCATGTATTCGTCTTCAATTATTAACTTCGTTTGAGGTGATTGAATGCATAACTGGCCTTTACAATGACTCGCGGTGACCTCCCGCTAAGCCGAGTCACTGCCACTTATGTTCCCGAACAAGTCTGTGACCAGTCTGGTATCAATTTACCGATCATGGAGGGATGGATGGATTTGTGATCAATGAGCGCAAGATCGAACCATTGACCTCGTGTGCGACGCAGAGCACCTCTAACCACTGCACCACATGGGCTCTCAAAGTACACTCTATTTGTTAGCAATTGCACATCAAGTGAATTGTGTCGAGCCGCAAGAATTTGGGGAAATTGATTTCTGTTAACCATTCTTTTCGCGTGCTTTCTTGAAACCACGCTCAAATATTTTTTTCTATTTTTAAGACCACGCTCAAAGATCAATATGCGTAATAATCAAGAAAACACTTGAAACGAATGGTACGATATTTCAAGACTACCAGCCACGAGCAATCGAGTGTGCAGCATTGCCCGTTTGGTGATTTTTACCACTTTTCGGCGCATGTAATACGTCCGCGGAATTTTTTTTTTCTAATGTAATAAGATTTTCGCACGAAAGCGATTGGCTCAGACGAAAGGCACCGTGTAACTGACGAGGCTGGAAGGCCTAAACGCGTGTAGTGCACTGTATGAGTGCCAATAACAAACCTCATGCATGGCTCAAAAATAACTAATTGAAATATTAAAATCTATTATATGCTAACGAGCCTTTTTGCGTAGACAGCCCTTATTTCCGCAGACCAACCTAATGTGATTTACAATCGATTTCTATTATTCTACATTTTTAAAATAGATTTTTTTACGTACTGACCGATGACAATGCCTGACAGCCATCATAGCGAATACGGTTCGTGACAGTAATTTCGGTATATCCGTCTCGGCGACCTCATCGATATGCGGCATACTGGAGACAAACATCTGTATAGCATGATATTCCTTTTCCAAGAGGCTTACCATATGCTCTGATGTAATACTTGCCTAAAAATCAATCAATATTTCTTGCTCCTCTTATTATGCATGAAAAACCTGAGTGTTTCGTGATGTAATTTGATGATTATATTGAAAGGCATGTTTAGTTTACAAAAACATTCACGAGAAATGACACATCATGTCGTCGACGATATGCCGAATCAATGATAATCAATCAATGCAGGACGAGTAAGTAACCAGTAAGCCACGACGATTCTCCTTCAACACCGTATTGATGATCAGCAGTCTTCTAATCATATCAAAAGAGTTATAAACTCTTCTTGTCTTTTTCATCACTAGTTTTCGTAATCGGTCGTTTCTGATTTCAAATGAAGGAAACTGGAGTAGCTACTACTCCGCAGATCAGAAATTCATTACTATAATTAAGAAATGGTAAGTATCTATACAATAGTGTCCAAGAATAACTGGAAATTACTACCTGTCACCTCAAAAATGACATCAATTTCCCGGTTATCAAATATCAAATAGTTTATAATGAATGCTGAGGACATGATATTTTTTCTTCATGAGTGAAAAAACTCAAGAGAAAATGTTGAAAGACTTTTGGGAAGAGAAAAAGAAAAGAGGAATATACAATTTTCTTGACCGCTACCATGAGTTTGATAAAATAAGAAGCGAATTTTCTATGAGAGACGAGTGGTAGAGGCCAGGATTACGGTATTCAGAACTACCGTAGTCACGGTGTTCATGCCGAAAGCGTTAATCATCTGCGATTTTAGTTTTCTTCATAGAATGATGTTTACTGGATATTCCCTTTCAGCTCAGGTGTAGAGAGGAAACATTATAAAAATAAGCCGGCTTATTTCGAAAGATTAAGATCATCGCTAAAAGCTTATTAGAATATAACACTTTCTAAGCAGTAATGGATGATATTTAAATCATTTAACAAGACTATTAAAAACGAACACTCAGCAGCCTAAGTAATGGGGATATATTTATCAAGCAACTGCTGGAAAAAAATAGTTACTGATATTTGTTTAATAATATGATTTTCGACAAAAAAAATTCTTACTAAGACTGCTTGATTACAAATTATCAGTTGCAATGATTGATTTCACAACCAAAATAACCAAGAAAATTTTTCTTCAAGAAGGAGACAGATTCGAACTTTATCCACTACTTGAAAGGTGATTTGCGAGATAGTTGAATGCTTTGCGAAAATTCGAAATTGAACTGTTAAGGCCATCATTTGGTCATTGATTATCTTGAGTAGAATCGATATTCGTACCCATCCAGATACCTCACTGCTATGATTAGTTCTGTTATTATAAACTAATATATACTTCGAAAGGCTAAAATGTGCTATCAGATTATATCAGATTTTAAGCGTCGTCTGAAAACAATCGAATATAAGTATTACACAATTTACCAGCCACAAACATTCGGCTGTAAAACACTGCGCTTTGGGTGATTTTTTCACTCTACGGACAGTTTAAGTAGCTCGGCATTAATTCCTCTCTGTACACGGGTACATCCCTTTACAAGGGACGTACTGAACCGAAAGGCACCGTGCTATGATAAGGATGAAAGGTCGAAACACGTGCCTTGCATTGGACAAATGTCATGACAGGCCTCATGAAAGGCTTCAAATATGTTTCCAGAATAAATCAAATTTAAGCGCACGTGGCGCAGAGGTTAGATGTGCACTGCGTTGCACACAAGGTCAATGGTTTCAATCTCGCGCCAATGGCTCACGAAGCTCTCTCATCCCTCATAGATCTGTAAATTGGTACCAGACTGGTCTCAGACTTGTCTGGAAAGATAAGCAGGACTGATTCGGTACAGCGGAGAGGCCATGGCGAGTCCTTGTAAAGCTCAGATATGCATTCAATCACCTCAAACGAAATTAAAAATCAAAGACGAATGCATGGCGCATGCCGTAGGGTTGGTCAACGCCGAGAGCTTTATCCTATATGCTTTCTATCAAATTTTAAACGACGTCTCAAAACAATCGAATATTAAGATTTAATACATAATTTTCCAGCTAATTTCCATCAATTTATTTGGGGTGTTACTACTAGTGTACAGAGTTGTTGATTAACGCAGCGGTAGTGATGATATTCCTTAGCATGCTTCTGGTTCAACCCTAGAAAGGACTCGCGATAGTTCTCATCGCTTTGGGGTTGTAAAATTCATATGAGATTCGTTTAAGGCCAACCAGTTCTTTCATATCGACACACAAACGTTTTAGCATACTTCTACCCATGACTTAGGGGAAAATTAACTCGACCAATATTCAACGACATTATGAAGAAGGCGAAGGCTTCCGAGCGCGCGCAGTAGTGTCTACAGAAGCAAAAAGTTTGATGGTATTCGTGGATAATGGGTGTTACGAAACGGAGGAATATATGAAATGATGGGATCTGCCCAGTAGTTAAGAAAATAGGTTATTTAAAAAGAAATGAAATATTCAAAAAACCGACACAAGTCAGGAATGAATATCTGGGTTGACTTTCTTCACATGAAGGAATTTCTCACACAAAACAACTCTCGTTAAATAGCGTACACATGTGAACCGTCCAGTCCGTGTAATATATTTGCATGACTTCTATTTATGTTCCCAAATTAGAAGTTTTGAGTTCATTTTCATCTCAATAAACCACCCTGGTAGAGGAAAAAAAGTTGTATAGTGACGTTCCAATTCACTCCACGATGTCAGTTCTCCTAGCATATTCCTAACGATGAGACATTAAGAAATAACAAATTCAGAAAAAAGCATGAAAATTGCACTATGATCACTTATGAGCGTTATTATTCAACTGTGGAAAGACGATTATAAACACCTCATAATATTCGAAAGCGAATTCACTTGCGTGCGATTCAACAGACCATTGAAGAGGGTATTTTCTTATCTACTTTTAATTGAAAAACGTATTTCTCTGAAGAGCTCATCAAATATAGTATACTTACGTATCTGATTGGAGTCGGTGTGGTTTTATAGGCGTCATGAGCTCGAACGATGAGCGCCAGCAATGGTAGTGGGGGACTGGGTTGATCGTCACCACGATGACTTTTTGTCTTCGATGACAACCTTCCACGACGACCCGATAATGAACCATGCCGTACAACTAAAGTTAAACTAGTAGTATAAAATAGGCAATGAATCTAGCTAATTAAGCAAATTCAACAGGAATTTGCAGACTGATTTTTGCAGTTAACGTTGCAAAGGACGGGCAACTTTGAATAAAAACCAGTTCAATAGTTGAAATATGAACAAGAAAGATTTCAAAAGCACACGCAAGATAGGAAAGCCGAGTAAATGGATGATTTGTTTTGCAAATGATCGCTCAAAACTAGTCTTATCCACCTCACATGAAATATCTGTTGCAGGTTAACCGTTGTTTTTCGCTGCAGTTCGGTTCATGGCATTTACACAAAACACTCTGATCCTCAACAATTCGCAAACAACAGGTGTCAAAGAAGAAGATCAGCGAAACAGGCATAAGTTTCAAAAGAGTTATAACCCCTGTTTCTCTAAAAATGGCAAGGTATCAAATTGTGTGAAATCTGACAATTTTCTAATTTTTTTTTTCATTAGCGATCAGGTGCTTTCATCGGCAATGCTTTAGTAATTATTTAATCCGCCATATTATTTTCAGATTCCCTGACATAGATAAAAAGAGGAGTTAACGATCTCAGGAGAGAGCTCACACATTCTCTACCATTATTCAACCCTTTGAAAACGGAGCGCATTCCATAGAATGCACGACTGCTTCCTTACCTTTTTCAACGGACAGAAATTATCAAAGTTTTAGTAGCCGTTGGATAACGTAAGAAAAGGCAATTTCAGCAATGCCCTTCGCTTTTGGAGAAACCCCTTTGATGTGCCGTAGCACTTACGACGTGTGCACTGGGGTGAATAGGAATTTCCTCTAATTTTTGGGAACTATTTAGTAGTTCTGATCTCGGTGATTCTGAAATATTATTGAGCTTTCAGATAGGTTTCTTGATAAAGTTGAATGGGCGATAACAAGATTACGTTTCACTCTCAGAATTTTTTCGCGAATATGAGATACACATTTCGTTTCGAGTGTTTTCTTAAAGACCACAGCTCAAATTTCAGTATGCCTGATAATCACTTTTTGAGCTCACTCATGTCAGTGATCTATTAAAGGGGCTGACTTACAGAGCCCGATACACGTGTTTCGACCCTGCGGTCTCGTCAGTCGTGCAGTTACCCTTTCTCGTCTTTTGCCAATCTCTTTTACCGGAATTTGAGCTGTGGTCTGAAGAAAACACTCGAAACGAAAGATATGATATATTGATTATACTAGCCAAGAGCAATTCAGTGCACAACACTGTCCTTTTCAATGATAATTTCACTGGATTTGCAGTGTAAAATGTTCCTCGTCGCTAATTGTTAGTGTGGGGACTGGAGCACCCACAGAGGATTGGCAAAAGACGGGAAAGGGTAACTGCCCGACTGGCGAGACCGCAAGGTCGACAACACGTGTATCGGGCTCTATAAGTCAGTCCATTTTAACAGACCACATGACATGCCTGGCTCAAAAATATTTTCTGGTATATGAGATATATATGTAACAAAAGCATATGGGTACGTAGAGAAAATTGTAGAGTATCACAATGACACAAAAATCTTGAGCAATTACTTGAAACGGAGAGAAAACAGTTGAAAAAGGAAAATACGCCTCGATTAAGAATCACGTTGTACGATCTATCGACTGCCTTCCCCAGTGGGTTCAGCTTTTACACGAGAGGCTCTAGCGTAGTCGCTGTGCTCGTCACTAAAAAACTTACTTTCTTTCACCATGCCGACGTTGAGACATTTTTGAAATCGACATGCTTGACATCTGGATCGATAGCGTTTTTCGATTGGACAGTTACGATTGCCAGCACATGCGTATTTTGATGCTTTCTGGACAGTTCTCTATAAAAAAGACAAGAGTTTCTGTGAGTTGATCCACAAAATAATCAATATCGTTGAAATGTTGCAGATGCTGCAATACCAGCAGAATGGGGAAGTATCAGGATCGCCGACATTTGTATTACAGTACATTTTCAGAGCATCATCAGCTTGATTTGTCAAGAAGCTTTGAATACTACGGTAAGAAATGGGTAAGTGATATGCGAGATTTACTATTATCATGCAGAGTCACATGAAAGTCGGGGAAGAATCTTGTTGACTTTGCTCCTTATTTCTGAGAAAAATAAACTGTCATTGTTCAGAAATTCCTTCCTTATTTGTTTAAATATCGCCAGCTGAAAGATGCTACTTGCTAGAAAATCAATATTCGAATGATTAATGAGGAAAGAAATAAATACATAACAGAATTTATTCGTGGACGACGACCAGTCCGTTCATTTTGCAGCCGAGAGTTTGTACATCTGTTGATCGTCGCCGAGGATTTCCCTGGTAGGAGTAAGGAATGATGACACATAGAGAATTTGTGACAATCGCTTCAGTGCGACGTGAACCGTAATTGATGAGATATTGGAATAGATGGTCATGCAAGAAACTAATTTTGCCACTACCTTGAAAAAACCTTTGCATCCTTCACATGTTCTTGCACCATAATGAAAACAAACAGCTCGATCACCGCAAACGGCGCACACTTTTTCCGCTTCTTCTTCAGCAGCCGCTGCCGTAGACGATGTCGGAAAGTCGAACGTTTGCGGTAACATACTGAATGAAGAAACTTCAACATGAAGCACAATATAGTCAAAAAATGAGCTAAGGAGAAAAACAGTAATTCGCGTTGTAAATTACGATTCTTGGGCTCTTTTGGAAAGTTGTGGTCGCATCAAGCTATAAACTATTTTTCAGTCGATTCCTTCAACTAAATTGTAGATAAAATATTATGGATCATAATTTGAAAAACTGATGCGACCACAACTCTCCACTAGAGTCAAAAATATCCAAAAAATCGATGGGACCTCATCGCCTTACTGGCGTCGGTTCTTAGATCAATATTATGCATCAATAGTTTTTTCTTCAAGATTTTTTCTACGTAGAAGCACCATACGGTTCCCCGTCAACTTTGAGGCTTTCTCACCTTTTTGCAACAATAAATAACGTTGGATATACCATGACTCTCTGTTTCACCGTAGCACTGCTGCTCGGAAAATCCGCACATTTATACCCGCCATAAAAGTGCCACTTTTGAAAGCGGAAGTTTCCATATTTAATATCGAGTTGCACTCTGACGGACACTGTTCTGTACGCGCAGAAATTTGAGAAGAAATGGCAACATTGTCGAGAACGTTTGGATCAAGTCTTGTTTCATTTCTAGATAGAAGAAATAGAGACGTAATGATGTTTCCTGCGACACACACGTGAGTCGATGGTTCAGTCAAGAGTCAAGGCTTACCAAGCCTTCCATACTTTCAGAATCGGTGATTTGATGTCATATATGTCTGGGAGGATAGCTGCACTGACTTGATACATCGGTAGGTTACCGCAATCATTGTAAAAGCTATAATGTGCATCCAAACATCTCAGAGGATGCTTGACAGAGGTGAATGCATTGCTCAGTGATTGATCGGCGCTCAGACCTTTATCTTTTAGTCTTTTGCTACTTCAATAGCTCTCA
This sequence comes from Parelaphostrongylus tenuis, assembly GCA_019055375.1. Classification (NCBI taxonomy): domain Eukaryota; kingdom Metazoa; phylum Nematoda; class Chromadorea; order Rhabditida; family Metastrongylidae; genus Parelaphostrongylus; species Parelaphostrongylus tenuis. The sequence goes on from JAHQIW010003652.1 coordinate 39,289, forward strand.
TTCTAGCTATCATAAGTCCATCTACCGTTCAAAAAGACTGCCATCATCGTCATCATTCCTGTCTTCATCATCACCGTTCATTCATACTCAAAGTCATTTCTGCATCGCATTAATAGTTGTGAAGTTCTTCAACATTTTCTCATACACAGCAATAAGCGAACAACACCACAGCCATTGCTTGAACAGATCACTTGAAGTTTTAGGATGTTCATACCTAGTAGAACATGCAAGCGCCTAATGCGCATGTGATACCTATTCATGTAATACAGTATCCATTAGAAGATTAATGATGAATACGAATCATCGGTACTAAAGGAGGATTACACTTCTTCACTGTTTACATATGCCCATTCTGGAAATAATCCATGTGCAAATAGTTATTTGCAAAATTTTTGGCAAGAACTAAGGAACATTGAGGGGATAAGTGTAGATGAAATCCTTCCTTGGCTAGAGGAAAGGGCGAAATGCAGTATATTTTGCCGTGACTGTCGGATGAATCAGAAAGCAATGAAAAGACAGTAGACTAATTTTGGTTAAGTTTGAGATAATCTAAGCCTAACAACAGCTTTTTGACTACTCTCCGAAAAGTTATAGATGTTCTATGATTGTAAACGTCGCAAAAGTTTGGTTCTGGAGCTGTTTTAACCCCAATATGTTTCTTCTGTTTATTTCTCAAAGCTATTAATCACAAGCAAAGACCTTAGACTTTGTTTCAAGATTTCGAACAATTATTTCAGTATTCAATACTTTTGAAGCTCTATGTTCATTTCTTTAGCTACAGCATCCTCAGCCAAAACAGAATATTTGTAGTTGTTATAATTTAGCCGTTTTAATTCGTCATGATACAGTATTGTTAGGAACAACTTTTCTCCGTTGTGTTAGAAGAACAATGAAAAATTGAAGTGGACGAAAATGTAAAAAGAAGTTTCGAAAGAGAACTATAGAAGTCATTAAACTTGCAGAAAATATAATTTTTTACTGCAGTATATTCCTCAAGGTATAACTAATTCACTTGTCGATTCTATAATTCTTAGCAGGAATAACCCAGAGGATATCCGTGCGACAGATTTATCTATCAATATCTTATTATCGATATTACAATAATTAAGAAATACTGTACTTCATATGAAATGATTTCACTGTGAATCTTGCTTCAATCATAAGCTCATCGGTGCTTAACCTAATCGTAGTCATTGATGGCAAAAGCCACTGACCAACAGAAACATTTTGAATCACTTAGTCTTAAGAGGACTACTTGCAAACCTGCCTATGTGTTCATTAAACTGTTATCGTTCAATACCTCATAAATTTATAATAGCCTTAGCGACAAATCGAAAGTTCACCATCATCATAGATGACGTCTGCATGTAGATAAACTATACGTGCTTTTATTATTCTTGATTTCAGAGTTCTTAACAGAACTGTTAGTGTCATAAAGTGTCACTTCACATTCCTTAGTAGGAGCTGCAGTGAGAATACTGGATTTTGGATAATGTACAGTAAAAATCACTTAACGGTTAATCAACTTTTTTCAAAAAAGAGAACAACTAATCCTGTCTTTCTAGTGAACGTTTCCCTTCCATAATTTTGTGTCACCTGCGAATATCTCTCATTCTGGATGCATATAAAGCCGGTTAGTCGTCAATCATTTTATCACATTTGGAGGTATATGATGTGAGAGATAAATTCGGACCAAATACGCCAGCAAACTTGCTTTGAGATTCATAGAAGGTGGTTAAATGGTCGTCTTCAACATCTCAGCTCATGAGCTCACTAAAAGAATTTGACGAGCTATACAATGACATATCATCTACCAAAGTAGTGAATTGGATTCTGCTTTGACAGTCTAACCATACGCTTAGGAGTGCAAGATGCTTACGCCTGGCTCCGTCTCCTATGGACGTAGCTCGGTAAGATAGCTGCCAGTATCATTACTTCAAAAAAAAAACAAAAAAAATAAGAGACGTCGTACCAAGAATGTAGCTATTGCTATATATGTCCTCAGAGAGAGCGTAATTCAAAAAGTTACTTTGGCGAGCAACAGAGTGAATAAGATTTTTGCTGGTGCTTTGCACGAGTCACTCATTGATTAAGGAGAGTGGGGGATTAGAAGATTTGACATAGGCATATTAAAATGTCCTTCTCAATTTAGTTTGAACTCATCTATATAGAGCTAATCTTTAAGCTATTTGTTACGGTAATAAACCAGTATTCTTAAATCTTGAAGTGACGTAAATAATTATTAGCGCTGCCAGAAGTTTCTGCTTTTCAATAATTTCGATAGATGAGGCAAAAGTTCATACCTAGTTGTCGCATGGCTACCACCTCGTCGTGAATCACTGGCCGTTGTGGCTTGAGCGAACTGAGGTTGTTGACCGTAGAAGAGCGCTTGTTGTGCGAATGGATTCAGTTGCTGGCCAAATGGGCTCGGATGAGGTGGTATGAAATCGCATTGCAGAGGATTCAGTCTGAAATTTTTTCTGCATAGAGTTAAGACAGTTTCTTTTGTACATACAAAAATATCACAAAACTGCCCTCAAAATAAGAGTTTTTTGAATGTGTTTGATCGATAAGATATAGAAAAATCTACCATTATATTAGAAATAAAGCGGAATAAATTACACGAAATGATCTTGATAGATCTATTGCTGAATAATGTCGCTTCAAACTGGTAATAGGACTGTAAAGCAAAAACGGCTGATCAGTTGGAAAAAATTTGTCAAAGAAATGGGCGACGGTTTAGTCATCGACGCGGGCTTGGTTAGAAGAAACACAGACCGGGGAGAGATAAAGGCGGGTTTTGAACGAATCGAGCCTTTCAGCTTAAACCGTACAGAAAGGATAGAACGATAAACTCTCGGCGTTGATCGACTTTTGAGGAATACCCTATGCACCACTATATCAGGTATCGTTTGAGGTGATTGCCCACATATCTGGCCCATACAATGACTCAAAATGGCTTCCGATATAACACGCCATATGTTTCTCTAGGAGTGTGGTTCCAAATTGCCGGATCCGCAGAGATGGAAGGCTTGATGAGCCGCCGGCGCGAGATCGGGCCATCAACTACGCGTACCTTGCAACGCATCTCTAACCATTGTGTCACAAGAGCCACTCTAGATTGTAAATGTAGTCAAACATTCAGTTTCATTCACAGATTAGACGACTTGATATTTTGGACAAAATTTCAATGAAAAATTTGATTTAATGTGCAAAAAATTTCGATTACACCTACGCTGAAGAAATTGCCGTTCTCAGTCAAATTTCCTTAGAAGATCGCTCCAAAAATAGCCTTAGATATAGCGTGGAAGAGTAAGATTTTCGTAAACAAATCCTAATACTTATGGATGCTAGGTCTTTTTTACGCCTAATCATAGGGGTGCTTACTACAGTGTAGTTTGATATTTTGGCTATCCAAAGAAAAGTGAAGACAGAAAGCATGCTAAAATTACTTTGTGTGAACTATAACCACAAGAGTGCTGAGGATACGAGCAAATATTACATCAGTACCGTGATGAATGATTGATTATCGCCATCGAACAGGTCAAAACACGGCTGAGGAAAAGCCAGAGCGAGGTCTTCGATGGTTTCGTGTCAGCAAGCACTATTCCGGTAAGGCATAGAGGCTCTAGAGTTCATGACACCGATACATCAGTTCCCAAGTTCTGCTCCCACCTCAGCACTCTTGTCATTATACTTAACATTGCACGTATCATCACAATAAAAATTAGACGGCAAATTATTAAGTTAAATTTGCTTCGTAAAAAGTTTCAATTTGGAAATAAACATGCGAAATTGTCTGCATTAACAACACTTCATCTGTCAAAGAACTGTACACTATATCGTTTGTAAAGACGAGGTGATTGTAAGTAGATTATTGTGAACGATGATAATGTGCGTTACGTTGTCGTCCATGTTGACAATTTGGAGACATTGATTGATGCAGGTCCATACAAAATGGCTTGAAGGCCCCCAGGAAAAGCTGATATAAAGTTTCGCATCGCCAACAAATATGAAGTACAAAACGAGGATGTATTATAATTGAAGAAATAAGGTGGCCAGATACGTGATGCGCTTCAACGACAACTGATGAGCGAGTGCAGTTAGCGACTGGATTACTCGATATGTCAAGCGCTCCACAGAAAGACCACCGACCCGATGGTTCGAGTTTTTTCACAAAAGGCCTAGAAGGAAGATATGATGTTCAACAAATTCCTAGAGCGCGGAGGGCTCACTGGGCTACTTTTGAACGCGACAGGAAGAAATGATTGCAACACTGGTACTCGCTCGAGTCACTCAACAATCAACGGGACGATAGGTGGTGACAGGTGATTCGTACAAAAGGTAAAGGACTGTCCCTAGCAAATCTGTCCTGAGTTCCTGTTTTATGACAAAAATTCCTGAACTTAGCGCAATGTACGATTGAAAGTAGTTTTCGCTGCTAAGTAAGAACGTCTTCGTAAAGGTTCAACAGTGATGATTCGCGCAGAAATCCTCCGAAGCCGGAATTTCATCAGAAGAGACATTGGTAATGACGTTTTATGATCAGTGGCCATTTACGATAACTCTATGAGTCGTAGTTAAATCACAACAGAAAAGAAGTATCGTAAAGAAATAGACGGAAAAACTCCAACGTTCACAACCAGTATTGATCAAATGAGTGAGAACGATTCTGATGAGACACACAGCGGACGGTGTCTTATATTGATAATGAACCAGAGGCTGAACGAACAACATCAAAGTCCAACGTTTTGCATTAACACTCTCACTTATCCAGTTCTCGTGATTTTCACTTCAGCGAGTCCTTTAATAACTTTCTAACAGCACAGTTCAAGGAACATTGACCAACATGAAGTTGTCAAAAAAATTGGTTTGTTAGATAGAAAAAGCGAGACTGTCAAAACATTTTCTGCCTTGTGAACGTTATAGATTTAGTGAAAATCGATGTTAGAAGTATACGGTCGTTGTTAATTGAAGAGTATTGTTCCAAATACACTTGAGATAATTTGGAAGGAAACCGAAAATTCGACTTCAGAGAGGAGTTGGACTGTCCTCGATGACAGTCTGGAGACATTGATCGACGCAAGTCCATACAAAATGGTAGCCCGCACGAGAAAGCTGAGTAGAAGACTCTTCACAAAATGGAGAATCGGTTTGACTTCCGTCCGAGGTTGAATTTTTGCTTACCCTCCAATTCTCTTAGGTGTTTTAGAAGCAACATAACAGCGCAAAGTATAAAAAACGTAAGGAATCATAAGAGAATTATGTTTGCCTCTCATCAAAATAAAAGTGGGAAAAAAAAGTGAAAGAAATCAAGTCGCAGTGAGCACTACGAATTAGGTTAGACTTTAAGGGACCGTATAACTTGAAAATCATTAACATAACTGCACTTCTTCGAGATTGAAATGAGAAAGTGGAAAAAGTTGAAGGATTTTATGTCGCCTATTTCTTTAAGGTTGCGAATCTTTTTGGAAAGGTTATTCTATTGCTGCTTTTGATTTGTGGATTCGATATCATGTGTACTAAACTGTGCCGATGCGATCCTACCAATTCACTTCTTTGCATTGATCGTCTACAAAAGTCTTCGAGCTACTGCGTGTAGGTTTGACTCTTATTCTACGGCTTTCGTATTCGTTGAGACTATCACTGAATGTTAGCTGAGTTGACTCCGCCTAGGAGTCTTGAGGTAGTCAGATTATGGCGTTCTCCAATCAAATGGGAGAGGAGCTGATCTCAAACAAGTCTGATAATATTTTCCCGACCCAGAGCGATGAGAGATTTGGTGAGCCCAGGACAAGGCCTGGAAATGACATATTCCGAATTTTCAATGAAAACAATTCTAAAAAAACTATTTTTCCTCAAATGTTCATCAGTTGTTGTGTTATTATGAGAGTTTCCAAGAGTGTTTGCTACAAATTTTCTTATAATGTCATGGTTTGAATGAATGGGTATTTTCTTCTGTTTAATTTTTACGGCTAAACAGAAGAAGCCGAGGTTAATAGATAGTCGGTTCTGAGGTCTAAAGCATGAATGCTTATTATTTACTAAATATGATAGATATTGAGAATGTTGTAGGAAGGAAGAAAAAGAAACGAAGCAGATATCACTCATTATAATCGTAACCTGTCGTTTATAGTGATGTCAATGGTGGCTAAACAGATTTTGTATTTGAAAAAGGGTTTAAGTTGGGATAAGAAAAACGGAAATGCAGAAGAGAAGGTAAACCTTAGCAATGAGAGGTTTAATCACCGTCTTGCAACATTTCAACCGTATTTTATGATAGGGTCGAATCTTCCAAATCAAAGATGGGATTTTTATGGTTTTATTAGCTCGTGTCAGCTTCGGGATAAATCCTATTCATTTGTGTGTCTCATCGGATACGGCGGCTGATCGGGTAAGCGGGAGGCCTCAGATCGTCGGTGTCCCCGACTTAATCGTCGCTATAGCACCTGGCTAATCCTCTACATTCACAACCACCGTACATTTGCACTCATACGTATTTTGTCTGCCGACATTGAAAAAGAAGAAGTCCCAATTATTGGCGAAAAAGATAGAGAAAAACAATGAGAATTTGAAAAAATGCTGTAACTATTGATTTTTTCTGTTGCCGCTTTCAAGTGGACGTTGTTGGGCGTACGCCCACTGGGATGTGTCGTCTTAATCACTACTGACTCTTACTACGTTATACTGGTAGAATCGAAATGCTAGCATTGTAGGGGAAGTTTAAATGCTCCGCAAGATCGCCATAATTTCTCGCATAGTTAACAAACTCATCAAAACTGCTTCCATTTCTCTAATTGCTTTATTGTGCAGTATTTTCGTTGCTACACTTTCTTCCTTCACTTTTCTATATTCATGTGTAACAGCAGTAAAACAACAAGCCCGCGGTGATCAGGCATACGACTGAATAGCATGAGAATGATTCCACAAAGCCATGGAATCATTGGGTTGTTCCATGATTTCTCTCGCTCTAATGTTCGATTCAATTTTTTTCTACTACAAATCAGTTGCCAAAAGGCCTTATATTGGAAAATGCTCGAGTAGCCCGCCACACAATTGGACGGGTCGTAGTACTATTACTAGCTATTTGAACAAGCTGGGCTCCCGCAAAGTGATCTCTCAATGGCCACCTCATGTACTGACCGACCACCTCACATTGCAGAATCGACTCGCCACATTCTCAGAGAACTGGGATGTTCTAACGAATCGTAGTCACATATAGCCCTGCTACTGCTCCAGCGGATTATCATCTCATCCGTGCATTGGAACAGCATCTGTTGAGGAAAAATTTAAAGACTACAGAAACAAGTCAGAAGTAATCTCACCCACTTTTTTGACCACAAGTCTCATTTTTTCTGGGAGAAAAGCATCAACTTTGCCCAGCAAATGCTTCATAAAAATCGGTTACCACAGTAGTTATCTAGTTGATTAAGTGATTTCTTCAAATAAATAAATGACAAATGAATTAACAAAAGTGCCGCAATGCAAAAGATATAATGGGACAGCGTAGTGTTTATGTACAATCTCGTCAGAACGGCACGCTGCGTTTTTGTTTTATCACAGCTCCCGACTAATAAAGTAGAGTTTTTTATTCTAATCAATGCAACAAGTCGGCCAATGTTCTCGATTCATTCAGTGGCGCCGGAAGACACGATGAATCAACGGCGAATTATGAATTGCGACGGGCACAATACAGTACGAAAGCAAATACTTCACTTGATGGCCTCCTGTGGGAAGTGAAGGAAACGCTAAGGGGACAATGAAAAATGCTTCACCAATGATTCTAAATGCAATACTTTGGGTGAGCAAAAGTATTTTATTCTTCTTGCGGGCTCTCTTTTCATATTTTCTAACCACTATTCTGAAGCCGTTAGGAGGTAGGTATGATGAGAAAGCAGCTGAAAAGTAACAAATTTTCTACCTCTTCACGACAAAAGAAACAAAACTTGATCAGTCGTTGATCAAAATCAGTAATGATTGAACAGTAAAAAGCTGTAAGCATGACTGACGAAAAGAACTATTTTTTTTGAGATCATTGTCCCATTTTTCGGTAAACGATACAAGAAAAGAGCTTGGAAAAGGCTCAAGATGCTAAAACAAATGGGTTCAAGAAGCCAATCTAAAAAACCGTATGTACAAAAAAGTGTACACACGACCGTATAGAGGTTCAGAAGTGTACAAAACAGAATACAAAGTAGACGAAAAATTCGCGTACAACGTTTGAGCGTGTATATAATCATAAATATATCAATAAATAAGATTATAAACATAGGTATATGATGTACCTGTATGTCTAAACGGCACGTATATATATGTATATATATATATATGTATATATGTATATATATGTATATATATATTATATAAGCAATCTCGCATAAAGCATTAACTTACCCCATTATCGAAGGATGAAGAAACGCTGAGCTCGATGCCAACGGATTGTAGGGTTCGGCTTTGATTTGAAGCTCTGTGTTGATATCCATGCCTGATCCACCCTACAGTCGATATCATTATCATGTCAGTTAAAAGTAATAAGTGAAGCAAAGATATGGAAAGAATGAATAATGAAATGGATAAAGCTTTTGGTGCTAAACACTTCAATGAGATTTGCTTAGCACCATGCCATGTTCATGAAGGATTTTTTCTACAAGTCATTAGATGCGATTGAATTCATATTCCCTCAATAGAATGACTTATGGTAGCCTAACGGAGCATCAAATCAGGCTACTATCTTTTAAACAAGCTTGACAGCAAGATCAAGCTTCGACCTCAAGTAGAGGGTTTGGAGAACATGGAGCGTGGGCAAAACTAATGACCAGATGATTGTATGATAGCAATAACCATTGCGCTACATGCGCCTCGTAGGGCATCAAGTAAAAAAAAGCAATTACGAAGAAAAATTATAGGAAAATTAGCACAATGATCACTGTAGAAATGTCTATACCATTTGCGAATCAATGAGAGACAGATTAAGAATTTCCAGTGATCAAAAGGAAAATTAGAGTTAAAGTAAGTAAAATGCTACTAAATAGTTTTCCTGCATTAAAACCCTCATCACCATAAGTACATAGCGTATTTCTAGAAAGAAATTCACTTAGAACATTGCTGAAATAATGTGAAATTAGTAGAGGCCCACGAAAGTTATGGCTGATTTGTCGTCGATGAGCTGGACACAAATTGTTATAACAATACATTTTTGTCATATGAAGACGTGCAGCCAATTCGTCAACACTGTGCTATTCCGAGATTTTAGGTGAAGATGATCAGACTAAAAGAAAAAAGTGGAAGAGTGGAGAATTCTGATAATGAATGTTCGGTACATTTTTGTTTGTCTTTTTCGTTTTGAGGAAGTGCCGATACAAGTGCAAATGAGGAAGTGGTAAAAACCTCTCTGAGTAAAGGCTTGCAAATTTCTTAAATAATAAAAACAAAGTGAAGAAGAAAGTTTTTGTTTGAAAAGGTCTTTGAAAATTAGGTATTTCTGATTTTGAAGGTAAGGTCTTTTTGTACTCGCTAGCATGTGCTCGCTAAAGTACTGCACAGAGTTTGACAAAGGATGATAACAGAGAATTTTGGACTTTGAATGAAAAAAACATGATAAGACTAGAATAATTCTCATTAAGTTATAATCAATCACATAATAAATTTTCTAATACCCGAAAAATCTCGTATTTTTGATGGTTGGAATTTTAGCACACAGTATCAATCGAATGAGGATTAAAGCGAAGTTTAGCGACTTATTTGACTTCTTTACAAATTCATAAAATTTCACCAATTTTTACAATTTTTGAGAAGTTTCAAGATTGATTCTTTTGAGCTTATAGCTGAAATATTGCACCATCTTTAAGTCATTCAAAATGATATGTGAGAAAACATCAAAAACGGTCGATGTGAGAAGGGTTACGAATCAATTCTATTTCAGTCTAGTCTTTAGCTCTTTCATTTTGCTTTCAATACGTTAAGGTTTATTGAAAATATAAACTGAATATCGAAGATAAACTGTTGTGTGGTTCTGAGTTGGCAAAGAAGTGCAAAGATTCCGATCGTGTTGCAGAACAGCAATCAAATAGCTAGTGAATTAATTTGATCTCAATCGGGTAGGCATCTGGTCGTTTCTATAAGTTTTTGTCGTTTTCTTTACGAAATAATGATCTAAAAACAGTTAGTCCGGAAGAAGATAAAATTGAATATTTAAATTTATCGCCGCGTTTTGGATACTATTTGGGATTCGAGACTTCTTTTTTCCCATTTCTATCTCTGGCTTCATTCCTGAATCATCCCTAAATTTCAAGGGTTGCGTTTGTGCTACACATAAGAGCCACTATTCTTCAAATAGCCTTTTGCGACGAGAACACCTTTGGCGATATCATAAGTGAGTTTTGTTCAAAAGCGATATAAAATCTAACAATAAAATGACAAAGCTAACTGGTTGACTGGCCGGCTTGTTGGCCGGCTGGCACGCTGGCTGGCTGACTAGCTAGTTAGATGACTGACTGAATGACTGACTAGCTTTATAGCTGCTAACGGATTACTGCGACACAATAGACATTGCCTAATGGATGGACAGAGATAGTCTCTTTTAGAACTGAAAAACGCATGGACACACAAACACTGAGGCCACAAGTGCATTCGTACTGTACATATGACGTCATTGGGCCGAATACGGTAGCGATGGATGGGCTGCAAAAATGGAAGATGAAAACGATACCTGTAGCTGACGTCATAAGAGACTGATAAATGTCGAATGTTTTCTAGTAGTTCCTAGAAACGAAAAAATATTCGACGAAAAAATGAATGCAACTGAGTCACAGTTACTAAGCGTTTCATCCGGAGAATACGAACACAACAAGGTGACAATAAACAAGGTGACAATAGTTAAGACTCACTAGTTGTGATGAACATCGCCTTTCCTCCTTTTTTCCTACTCAGTTCTAGGGAAATTTATCACAATTACATAGTCAATTTTTCGCTTCATTTTGTTCCTTCAGATCAAAGGAACGGTAATAGTCAAGCAAAAATCACTAATTATCATCTCCTTTGAAGATATTCACACTAAGTTGACCAATGTGGAATTCCTGAGAAATGTGTGCAAGTTAAAGGTGGAGTCGATGCCTATACAAAGAATGTGTTGAAGTCCTTCTCGTCAATAAAGAACATGTGACCTTTCGAATTCCTCTAAGAAAAGCTTGTACATCAGCTAAGAACGCAAACACATTTGCAGCAGGAACAACAACAGTAGCAGCAGCTGTAACGACAAACAACAACAACATCAACAGTCACCACGCCACCCCATCATCATGATCATCAGCGACAACATTGACAAAATCAAGTACAACAACGATGATAACATTATAGATGCACTAATCAGAGGCGGGAGATTTCACGAAGATCTGTATATTGAGTGCAAAATTGTTTCCTAAGTGTCAATAATCAAAAAGAAATTTTGAATGGATACTTGGATACTTGGAGGGCTCGTCTTCATGAATTGTGCGGATCCCAGCTCATTTCCCACTCGTTTCTTCTTCTCGCGAAAGTTGTCCATCGTGATGATTTGATGCGAGCATTTGATTGGTAATTAGAGATTGAGCAAAAAATCAAGCAGTTCAGAATGGTTATCAAAAATTTCATGAGAACTGAATGTGATGGACTGTTTTCCGGTCGCAGATTCAAAAAAAAAGACCATGAAATTGCGTTGTGAATTGATTGGAATGGCTAAGCGTTCACGAAGCAAGTAGGGAGAGAAAAAAGCGATATCCATGAATTAATGGGATCAGTAGTTATGAATTAGTAATAAATCGCAAAAATGGCTTTTATCAAGCATCGACATAAAAAATAAAAAATTTTCGCACACTGTCCTTTTACACAAAGCTTGCGAGACGTTGATACAAAGGATAAAGTATAAAGCTCATGGCGTAGATCAATCCTTGAGGAATACGCCATGCATTCGTCTCTAGTCTTTAGGATGATTGAATGTACATCTGGCCCTTACAATGACTCGTGGTGGCCTATCAATGTGTCAAGTCACTGCTACAATCCTCCCAAACTGTTTCGCAAGAAATCACAAACCTTGGAGAAATGGAAAGCTTGGTGGGCGTTGACCAGGTTTTAAACCATCGACGATCGCGATTGGTCGACCAAATGTGTCGCAAGTACTTCTATCTACTGCGTCACACAAGCTCTTGAGGCTTTATCGTTCATCTTCATTCCCGATTGAGTTGGTATATCGTTTTCAAAATCGATGGCTGACGTTTGAGCGACGTTGCCTTTTTTTGAGACCGTTAATTAGAGCGACCCCTGACACTCACACATGACAAAAATAATCCAATTAGTTTTGCCTGAGGAAACAAATCCTATCTCAGAAAAGAGTCGAATTACTGAGAAATCCAATAAAACGAATGTAAACATGAGAATTCTTTTTGTGAACAAGAGCGTTTTTTAGCATGACTACGGTAGCATCTTTGCTGCGACGGAGGCGGCGGTGCGAGTGGTCGTTTGCGATGCTATTCTGACAGCCGTTTCAATTACATCAACGAACGACGGCCGCTCGTTGGCAGAAGGCACTCGAAAATGCGACGATTAAGGGATACGGTAACCGCCAAATAGTTTCGATGATGATTATTTATTTCATGACCAAGATTCGTCAATCCTGGTCGAAATAATCGGTAAATTTGTGAATTACCATTATGATTGTTAATATCACCGTTATTGGTGTCATTTTTACTACTTATTAATCAGAAAGCTATCGGTTATTCATGTCAAGATCACATGAATGTCTGAGTACAGAGATAAATTACTACTTAGTTGAATCCTCACTGACCTGTGTGCTCGACTCGTGTTGCTGTGGGTCAACGAAGCCGCTGCTGCTTTGTTCCTGAAGTGAATTTTTATCACGCAAGAGATTTTATCCTAGATAATTTCCATAGATGATAACGGTTCGATTAGATACTGAAATAGTACTGAAACAACACTTGATCATCACAATATTGAAGATATAAAAAGTTGTAAAGTAAAAGTTGTATGAAACGTTGGTAAACGTCTTGGTATCACAATAAAATTTCAGAGGAAACATGCATTGATTCGTTTGACGTATCTTGAAAGAGTTAAGACAATTCCAGTGGTTTTCAACACTTCAAAAAAGAGAAACTTCATATCTAATATTACTCAAACTCTTAGATAAAAGAATTTTATGGAAGAATGACATTAAAAACTCGGCAGAAGGTATTTCTTCACACTATTCAACGGTGAACGAAAGAACCAAATGTTGTAAGAGCAGTGGTGACTTTTAACGCTCAGACATAAAAAATTTAGAGATGAAACTAGGTCTTAGAAGAAATGTCCTTGCGAACGCATCCAAAATTAAATTAGAGATTGAGCAGATGAACTGAAATGTTTCGATGAGATTCATTAGTGATTCGGCCGATTTGAGCTTTCGACACTATAGATCCAAAGAGGAAGGCTCTCGAAAGGACAATTTCAAGACTTCGACTTGGAAGGAAACATGCTTCAAAGCGATGTATCTGAAGCAATAGCTAGGGCAAGGTTTTTTAAGGCTGCCCAGAAAATCATCGGAGTAGAAAGCGGTTTAGATCTAGAGCTGTTGATTTTCCCAAAACTATTTTGTCAAGGATTGGTTAGCGCTGAACTTTTAGGTGTTGAAGCACCTTGGGATTTATTTTTCGTGTGAAATGCTTTATGAAACCTCATTATTCATAGAAAATACGGTGAAAAGTTACTGCATTCAACCACTTGAGTCTATATAGAAGTGAAAAAATATCGAATGTAAGCTGCGACAAAGTTACTTGATGTAACCACGATTCGCTGATAGGAACAATGAGCAAGAAGCCGACATATCTGGATGCAGTTGTAGTTAAATTTAGAAGCTGATCTTTTTCATATAGATATGCTCAGTTTGAAGCCGAAGTAGTGGAGTGGTTAGTGATGCATTGTATCAGAAAGCTAGAAGGATAAACGATGCCATGATTTGAGCCTCTCCCAACACTCTCTGGAATCTTTCTAGTAATTTTACGGCATTTTTCACAGTGATTTTATGCTTCACATACATCTAAGAGAACTGAGTGGTGAACAAGAACACGGCTTCAGGCGGGAATCGTATCCCCACCCCGTTTCATCCATACCGGGCACGGAATGTATCTCTGGAATCAACCAAATGAACAACTCCGCTCAGCTGCGTCTGGAACTGCAAGGAATCGTCTCGAACAGCATTTTGCGGTACTCAAAGAGGAGACAGAACCCTCAGGGAGCAGTCGAGGCGTCACATGAGATACGAAAACTCTGCTGAGGTGTGAGTGGGGGGGGGAGGGCGGACTAAGCTGAATACAAGTATTGAAATCCTTTGCAGAATACATTCAGTTCGCCTATGGATTTCGGTTTCAAGTGAAAATAAGCAAGCATAGGGGATGGTCATGTATGAAACAAGTAAATTCTAATTTGCTGGCACACTGGTGATTCGATCTGCGCTGAGCAGTCAGATAAATGGGAACTATATGTGAACTGGCCACAAATTATCCCCAACGGAAATGTTCTATATCTACTCCGCAAGAGATCAAAAAAACAAGTACAAGCAGAACTCCACTGCAAGGATTGACGGAAAACTCTCGGTACTCCCACGTCGAAAACTATGAAATAAAAGAATAAGAAACGAAAGCTATCATGTTGTTTTTGCTACCTGACCTTGTGAAAGCCAACATTGGGCAGCTCTGATGCGCAAGAGTGACGAAAAAGTCGTCACTCGTGACCACCGATATCACTCCATCATTATCGGGGTTGCGGACAACGATGAAGGGGAAAATTTAAGAAGTCATATGTATATTATGATATGTAAATGCGTATATATCCAATATATATATATATATATACTGTCAGAGAAGCCTTGCATCTCGACTATCATTTTATGCTTGTTTCACACAGTAATGGTTATTGTTAATTCATGGGAATATTTCGGAATTAATTCCATAAGAAACTCTCACATCAACGCTAGTTGTAGTGCATTAAATTTTAATTTACTCTTCGGAAGTACGCTGTTGTGGAGACAACTGGATTTTGACAGGAGATGTTGCGAGGGAGATCTGTGGGACCGAAGGTGAACGAGCTGTGAACCATGTCAATGTGACTGCTGTAAAGTGGTACAAACAATTTGAAAGTGATGATCTCGGTCTCAAAGACAAACAGTGTTCCGGCCGCCTATTGAAGTCGCACCGACGGAGGTCTGCAAGCAGCTTCGAGATCGTCATTAAGTCCTCGTAATTTGGCAAGGGATTCTATCGTTGATCATTAGACGGTCTGGAATCGTCTCCAACAACTTTACGTTGTCCACAAGAAGCCTTGCCAAGATCCGCAAGAATTAGCTGAAGCTCAAGCCAATCAGTTGAAGTTTGTTGTCAATTGTTGTAGAACCCGTTGAACGGCCCGATCCTCAGATCTGGAGCTGCTTCTGGATCGCTGGCAGAAAATCGTGTTTATTGATGGTCTCTATTTCAAAGAATGATAATAATTATTTCGAATTACTTTATGCATGAGCTTTGAATTTTCAGCGGGTGTCAAGGAACTTTTTCCTCTACCTAATATATGCAACAAAGTCTAGTTAAACATCAGAGTAATGTTATTCGATCATTAGTCATTAAAATAATAAGTTTGTACTCGAATTTGGGAAACGACGTGAGTAAACTTTGAGAAAAAGGCCTCAGAAAAGAAATTTATTAACCATTCGGGAATCTTGTACTCAGTTAGTACATTATCTGAGACGTTCAATCAAACATTTTAATGAACTTCCTCAAAATAACAACTTCAAAAGTAAGACATTTAGAGGATTAGGTAAAAAAGGAAGGTTAATCAGAAACAGCGAAATTTTCTTGTGAAATGACTTGTTTGATGCATGAGACTAGCAAGAAGGTAATCTGTTCGGTTACGAATTGAGTTAATGTGATGAGCAGTAACAGAAACATTGAATGTGGTTAGACTGATTGAGTGCAATGAATGTTAGCTAGAAATCTGCCGTATCACTCCAACAAGGGGTGAACTCGAAAAATCAAACTTTCTTTGTGATCAGTGCAGCAGCATCGTTCATTACTATTTTTTCACCTTACTAAACATTATAGGACATTAGTTCTCACCCAAATTTATTTAGTAGCGAAGAAAAAATCAAAAAATTGGATTAGAAAAAAGTTAAATGGCTAATTGCGCATTGATGGATCGCGAAATTCTCCAGACAGAAAAAATCTGCGATTTGCAATTGTCAAATTTTCCCAACTGTTCTCGATCTATGATCACCCATGCAATCCGCTTCAATGAGGAAATCTATATGGCCGTGGTAGTGATGAAGCGAAATGCTTAATTCTCTGCAAGCATTTAACATTGCAAGTTGCTAAGGGCCAAGAGAATCCCTGAGGAGGTGTAACAGTATTTAAGGTGCTCTGTACTGAGTGCATCTCAGTGTGCCTTGTTCAGTGATCCAGGCTAGCGAAACTTCACTTCTCTGATGAGTGAACAAATTGCTACAAGAACTGTCACGGAGTGTTTCAGGACAGATTTCACACATCAGCACAGTCCAAAAGTCCCCGCACAGGTTATTCAACATTTAACCTTTTCTACGATGGTATGATTGGATTCAAAAGAATGGTGCACTTATTACGGATTGGTGAAAGCTGATCATTCTATCCTTTGTTTTTTTGCGATCAGTTCTCAAAGAATGCCCTCCACTACTGCAGATGATATTAGCAAAGGTCTTGGAAAATAGACTGAAAACGTGCAAAATAGTGCCGTAAAGTATAGAAAATGAACTGCGTGAATGATTTGATGAAAAACGACGACGATATCTCTTGGGTGAATCGCATGCTTCTATGTAAATTGGTTACAAAAACGAAACGATGAGAAAGTGCGTGCGGTATTTTCGATATTGAGAACAAGAGAAAAAAAAAACATCGACACAACTGGCAAGGAACGTTTAAATCTGTGAAAGTGCTTGCGAAAAGTTTTTAATTCAAATCCTTTTGATATTGAATCGTACATACATTAATAAATAATCTATTAACTTATTTTCTAGAACTCAACAATCATTTTCAACAGCTTTTATCCGTTTCGAATTCTTTTTGAAAACACTTCAGAAAGCGTACTTTACAATACTGGACTAGTTATGAATTAAAAAATAGTTAACAAAGACTGTGCTTTGAATCTAGCTTCAGCTTAACTCAAAGAAATGCAGATTTGAGCTCTCCAGATCAATTTTTTCAAAGAACAATTGTTGATAACATCAACAGATACGGTAGAAACATAGCTGGAAGCAAGCAAACCTAGGGCTTCGAAGGTTGCCTAATACGTGATCCACCGGGAAGGGTAATTACGAGTTCAAAGCAATTTTTGGGCGTCTTGGCATAGATTTCAGCATTCCTGTAGATGTTGTATTACTCCACATTGAAAACTCTCACTAAGTTCTACGTCATTGTCGATGTATTCCTGGAGAATTATGAAGAAAGAGCACTGATCCTAAAATCAGCTTAGAATTCACCCAAATTATTGTCGCAATCATCATCGTTATTATCGCAGATCTACCATAATTGAAAATCGTGGAAATGACTTTATGAAATGCAAATTATCTTTGAAAGAAGAAACTCACATTTATGTGGATTCAAGAAGTCACCGAAGGAAAAGCGGAATAATCGAAACGTAACGTGAAAAATATGAGGTGGGGGAGAGGGCCATGACTTTTTTTTTGGTGCAGGGTAACGGATAGTCATTGCCGCGTAGCATGAGCGCTGTTGTATTTGTCATCGGTCTGACATTCTTCGTGATAAAGTTTCTCTCAGATCGGGGCACGGTCGATGATCGTTCCTTCAGTTTTGTCAACTCAAATCTCCCTCAATAACGATCTTCAACTTTTCGAACGATCATAGTAAAAAGTGGATTAATCTGATTCGAAGATGACAAGCAAGGGTCAACGTTGGTATTTATACATATGCGATGACACACCATGGCTCGAGATGAACTCGAAAAAACCTGACTTCCGGAAAAACCGCTCAACATGCCGCTCAAAACTACAGAATCATGCACACTTAGTTCACAAACAGGAGAGGGGCCGGAAGGGTAGCCCAATGGTTAGCGATGCAGTGTGTCAGAATATAGCTTATAAATAAGGCGTCAAGTGAACGGCGAAGAACTCCTTATTTCGGCTACCTTGAGGATTGCAAGGAGAATCGTTTTGAAGAGCACTCTATTCATTCATAAAGATGACGAACTTTTCAAGGAGCAGTCAAAACGACACATGAAATGTTTGAAGACCTTTGTGGAGGACGACTGCGAAAGCACGAATCGAATGTAAGAAGTGCTGAATTCGCACAGCAATTTATGATGCTTGGTCGTGTAAAATAAGATTATAAAGTGAATAAATAGCTTATAAGTCCAATAGTTTGGTTGCATAACTGACAGAATAGAGTGTAGAGCAGATGAGAGTGAATGATGTAGTTTTTTTCTATATAAAAAGAAGGACAGTTTGTAAGATAATTTTTTCCAATTTCTGTACTAAAGTCTCTATGCTGGAATTATGCATGATATAAAAATGTCCCGCTCACACCTTTGCGTTTCTCTTCTTACTAGTGTATAGCTCATTCTGACACATTTCAAAGTGACGAATGTTTGGATTTTAGCTTTACCTCCTGAGTTAAAGCCATTAGCTATCAAATATTGTCGTACTATTATAATATTGATAAAACAAGACTCTATAAAAGATTCTCAATTCGATGACGTGTCTTTGATTACCAAATTCGGAAATCGCATGTTTTACTTTTATACGAAAGAAGGTTGCCGAATATTTTAAAATGGTAAAGAAACATAAGATTGCTAGAATCTAAACATGTCAAATTGGATAAATCAGTCAAAAGTTCAAAAATCGTAGTCGAAAAAATCTTGGATAGAATTTTCTCATTGGCAATGACATTTAAAAGCCTCTATGATACACATATGGTTGCTGCTTCGACATGGGCCTCCCGGGCATAACACTCCCTTCCATGGTCCCGACTCGGCAAACCGGTATCAGATTTCTCTGGGAGAAAAGAGATAGTACCATGGATCCGACGCATCAATGGGCCAGCGCAAGTTATCCTATAAATCAGATATTCATTTGACCACTTCTGGAGATGCCTGATGTATCCGAATGCAAGGCGTATCTCTCAGGAAATGATGGCCTTGAGCGCCTAATGTTTTTACGCTTCACGTATCTATTAATACACGAAAGTTGGTTTGTACGAGAGAAAATCATTGATATCTAGGAGCATGAAATGAGGTAGGAGAGATCATGGAGTAGTCGGTGACGGCGGCAATGGTTGCAGTGGTGATGATGGTGTAGATGGGCAAGATGTTGGTGGGCGTGGGTCGGGCTACCGTATATGAATCACAACTGGGCCAACGCCGACGACGCTGATTCGAAAATGTTCATGAGACCATGACGAGTGTGAGAGAAACAAAATGAAAAGAAAAAAAATGCAGTATTACCAATGGATAGGAATGGAATGAAAAGAGACGTAATAGATTTCATGATGAAATAATTAACAAGCCCCAGGTAAAAGTGAAACGCAGGCTCAACTCTCGCCTGAGGTGGAATTTTTTGACCACAATCAGTCTTCTTATATGAGTACATACAACATCATGTAACTGTTAGGAAGCAGTGAAAATAATACAATTCATATAGAACATTGATACGGAAGCAATTAATCAGCATTCCCAATAAAGTTACGTTTAATAATATGAATGCCTTCAAAATTTCAAAGAACGCTTGTACTAATGCTGAATGTGACTTTTCTATTTCATTTTTCAAATTCACCCTGAACAGGTGAAAAATTGTCACTAAGCGAATATATGTCCATGAGAAAAAATGGGCAAGATTGTCATTAACGAATAAATCGTCGCTCTCGTTAAGCACAAAAAGATATGTCGATACGAAGTGTACAAAAATCGATTTTTACAGGATTTAATAATTCAAATGAATCGAGACATGAAATAACTTTTAAGTTAGAAGAAGATTATTTTAAAGAAACCTTTAAAATTTATGCTATGGATAGCTCACATTATTTCTCTTGCTACTTCACTAGCACCCCTATAAGAATCCAAGAATTGGAAAAAATAAGCAAAATTTCGAAACACAAGAAAATTGCGACTGTAAGCGTTATTGCTCTTATAACATCGTGGTATATGTAAAATTCTATCCGATAAGATGAGTAACTAGATCAAAAATTATCACCATATTTGTTCACAATAATAATAGAGTGGTTCAGACGATCACATGAAAGGAGATAGAGCTAATAACTGTTTACGTTTTTTGTTTTGTTTTCGTCAAAATTTCGTTTCGTTCTGAGCACTGTTATTTACGGGTAGTACTACAAACAATAATTGTCGGGTTCACTAAATCACGAAAAATTCAGTAGAGTAGTGGACTAGTCAGACGAAAACTAGGGACGGAAATTCTTTGGCATGGATTATTGTATAATTAAGAAGCACTTTAGGCATCTTGAGAAGTCCAATGAATCGGAACAATGATCTGACAGAAGAACTTGGGTTCGATTAGCTCAAGCTCTTCAAAACCTTAGCACAATCTACTAATCCCTTGCTAATTTTCACCTCTCCTCTCAGTGATGTGACTCAACAGCTCCATGAGTTGTTCCATCTACGAAGCGGAAACCATTAGGTTTACGACAAGGCAGTGACAACAAAAAAGTCTTGCATAGTACGAATGATGTTCTCCAAATGATGTACTCGAATCGCCCCGACTCTCTTGATTAAAATACTCGTAAAATATCTGATTTTTGTGGATCAGCCATTGATATAATAGGAATCATACACAACAGATGTAGGGGTAGAAATTGGAATGCACTGATCTTTGTTGTGGGGCACTTCGGGCCACTGACAAAAGCAATTTGAAGGTCTTCAAAATGTAAGTTAACCCATGCAAGAATTTCATCATGCTCATGCCCGACAGTTGAATAGTAATGAAATTTTACCAATCATATCATAAGCTCACAGATCTATATAGTATACCTAGGAGAATTCGCAAAACTCAACCTCGGACTGGAGTTGAACCCACGTTTCACCTATACCGAGGGCGCGTGCTACCACTACACCACCCAGGCACAGTTCCGATGCCACTCATTTTTCAAAGCCTCTATCTTAGCTATCAGCTACCAATATCTAACAGGTTTGGTCGAGTAAACAATATGGCTTTGTACACCCAGTTATCTTGACAGCCATTATGATACTATTACTCATGATTTCTTCCTTGTTTTTGCTACTTTTTCGTGTGTTATGATGTTTTATTTATACCTAGGAGACTTCAGTGATGAGCAAAAATTCGACCTCAGACGGGAGTTGGACCCACTTTTCACTCATATCAAGGCGAGAGATTTGCATAGTACATGTATATGACGTATAACTTTTGGATAACTTGACTTACTTTATTACTTTATTTGACTCCCGCCCGTCACGCTTTATTTATTATTGAACTAGTCCCACGTTAGCATTTGATTCGCCCCCTTACTTGCTTCAAGTAATAGGTTGGAGAAAAAGTTCAGAGAAAATGCTTTTAAAAGATATATCTATGCACCTACTACACCCGAAGAAAGGCACAACTAATATATATAATATTATAACATATATAACTAATATATAACATAATATAAACTAATAAAAACTATTATAATAAACTTGCCCGAGGCCAGATTGATGCGTTCACCTGCCACCGTTGCATTTGAGCCCAACAACCATTCGTGTATCATCAACAATCTAATTTGCTCGCTTGTTAACTCCACCTTGATATAAGTAGATAAATTATATACTAATTAACGCGGGGGAAGACGCGCTTTCAACTGAGTCCAAAAAACTCAAAAAATGGCCGACACCCCAAAAAACTTACGAGCAATTTCTCAGAACTTTTTCCCCAACCTATTAGAATCTCCTCCACAAATGTTTTAGAACACTAGTAAAGTACTTCTATTCGTAATCTCGAGGATAGCCAAACTGAGGTG
Source organism: Parelaphostrongylus tenuis (assembly GCA_019055375.1). NCBI lineage: Eukaryota > Metazoa > Nematoda > Chromadorea > Rhabditida > Metastrongylidae > Parelaphostrongylus > Parelaphostrongylus tenuis. The sequence goes on from JAHQIW010003652.1 coordinate 61,311, forward strand.
TCCCGTAGGACGCTCATCGATATTTTCTGGAAAGGACTGGTGAGAAGAGGGGAAGGAGGGCGAAGGATCAACTTCGCGTCGAATCGCAGCGAGCATCATTAGCCATTCGGTTAGCGGCTCCCAAATAATTTTAGTTTATATTCAACCGCATCATAGGCTTATTTTCAAAATCAAAGATCATAGATAAGCCGCAGTATTCTACCAAGTTCGAGTTGATTGTGTTTTTACTTTCCTTGATGAGTTTTATTGCTGTGTCTGATCACTCAACCTTGACTCACAGCATTCCTAACACAACTGAGTAAAGTAGTCTGTCGTCAAATCAACAAGCCAATAAACCCATTTTCAAACTTGTGCATTTCCGACTATTTTGTTCATTTCAATTCACTTACAATTTCCCTCAACGATCACTTCTCACTTGAGGATCTCGAACTCATCGGCAATGAGGTTGCGTAGTGAATCTCACTGGTCCAAACTCACATCAAGAGTATTCTCATCTTGCATCGTTAGAAGACCTAGTTCTTTAAGACCTATGATGATATTAAAATTGTTTCATAATATGTAAATCGAGCAGGGCTGTTTCACGTAAATGAACAACACGTTCATCTACAAGACAGCTCAAGAGGCCATCACCAAGCACAGTATTTCATTAGGGCAAAAAGATAGGAGCGATAGTCGCTTTATGGATTTATTAGAGCTTCTTCGAGTAGTTAAAGCTTCAGTGTAATCAAAGGCAGTGATACGAGTGAATATATCTCTTGAAGCGTTGAGTATTCACTACTGTTGAATTGTTCGAAGTGCTCAGCTGTCCTGATCTCTATCATAGAAATTTAGGAATTATACAGTATCATCCCAAAACTTGACTAAAAATGCACCTATGCTAGAAGTCATTGTCGCAGTTTGAAGAACCTCGTCTGTATCATTATGTCAAGCCATTTTACGGTCCAAAATGCTTGCTGATTGCTTTCGATGGTGACCAAGAACGCCCTGGCACGGCTATCTCGAGACCCCAAATAAAACAAAACTTGCCCGACTATCAAAATACCAGTTTAAATGGGGAATGCGCCAAGACCCGCATGATTCACGAGAGCGGGCCATCTAAATATCCAAGTGAGTATTTGATTCTATAATATGAAATTAGTTGAATGAGCAAGCCTGTTGGACAATTAAAATTTATAGGACTCATTCTTTTTAAGATATTATCAACAGCAGCGAGAAATTCATTGCAGTTCTGGCCAGAAAGAACTGACCACGAATTAGAGCCAGTTTTGTGTGGGAAAGGAGACTACAGAGTCTTGCTAGACAAAATGTGTCTTCATTCACGCCTTCGTTCATTCAGCAACGATGCGGTTATCTGCTAGAATAATCGAGATCTTTTTTCGTGTGACCACGTCGCTAACGAAAAAGGTTCTCAACGAGCATCTAAAAAATATTCTCTACTATCAAACGGCCACTGTGGACAAGAAACAAGGTTTTGTGCCGGCAATCTCTTTTGAAATGGTTCAGCTGCAAATGAGGATTCGATGGGGTGCGCCTAAAACTCAAGTAATGCGAGCATTTCTCAAAGAGCAGTTAGTTCCAGATTTGACCCAAATCAAAAGGCATAGTGGAAAAATCTGTGTGTTTTTCAGTCAAAATCCAAAGAAAATTATAAACCTGGTTACACCGAGCTAGGACCTGCGACAAATGTTTATTCATTTTTGTAGGGCACTAATTTGAAAATCAGTTTCCAGTTTGTGACTTTTTACTTGCATAAATTTGTTCTCCAATGACAAGGTACGATGCAAAGTTTGACTACAAGAATGCTGATATACGAGCAATATTTGGAACCCGAAACTGTACTCATGGGAGCGATGCGCGCTAACACGACACCATCGTGACTTTCACTCTGGCTTTCTCCCAGCTGCGTTTTGACCTATCCAATGGCTGAATCAATTCATATCGTGCACTCCGTGAAAAATTAGGCAGTAAATAAAAAATAAAATTGTGATTTTAACCATGGCTTCAGCTTGAGCGAGACTTGCTTCGATTTGTGTTCCCTGATTCAAGCTCGTTGACAGGTGATTGCTCACAGCCAACGAATAGATTAGAACACAGTTGAGAGAAAGGCAGAGCGAGAGTCTCGATATAGCTGTGCGAGGGCGCGTCGACCCGGATAGCATAGTGGCGATTCGAGCTTAGGCACAGAAACATCAGATTTCAAGTATTGTTAGCATTCATCATCCTGTGAACAGACTTCTCTTCAAACATTCGAACAGAATGATGGATCAAACCCGCTTTGGCTCATCGTGCATCACATTCTTATGGGACCGGTAAAGTGGCATCAGAGATGCTACAACCATTTCATCTCCTCTAATTCATGTAGGCGCTTTCAAAGTTTTAAGAAGACCTTCGTGGAGGTCATCTGAATAAAGGCGAAGCGAATTCGAAGAAGTGTTGGATCACGTACAGTATATGTGACAACGTGACATGCATTTTTTGTAAAAGAAAAAAAATTAAACTACTTAAGGATGCAAGGATTAGAGAAATTTCGAAAATTTCAAGAATTTGGGATATGTAGTACAGGAAAAATTAGTGAAATGCTTGCGGGACATGAATTTATTCAAAAATAAGAAATTAGGCCAGTAAACAATCAAGAAATTGTCAGAGAAATCTAAAAAACTCAGTGAGTGACCTGGGACAAGTGAAGGTACTAAATAGAGAACGTAGTTTGAGAATCTTGAATTTGTCTCTGTTGTTTACAGAGATATGGATTGTGGAAGAGGAAGCAGCAAGAAAATAAACAAGCTAGATAAAGCTGGAAAATCAAAACCTTTTATCTAACGTAGAGGGACAGAGCGTTCAACTTCAATGAATTTATAAGTGAAGCGTCACGCATTTGTCTACATTCGCACCCTTTTAAATTGTTTCAGTGAGAATTTAGGCTGCATAATGACTAGTAAAAACTTACTGATGTGTGAATACAGGATTTTTATGCATTGACAAAGCCGATTCGCCCTAAGCGTGGATTAGAGCAGATGTAGTTGCGTTGATTATAGAGTATCTCTAATCACTGCGCTATACGAGTAAAACTTTCTGCTGGAAAAGTAGAAACGTGACAGAAACTCAGTAGATGGATCATGAAAAAAAATGTACTATGACGATACTAATGCTCTATTTGTCCAATTTTCATTCATTCCATCTCGACAAAATGCGTTCGTTCGGTGGGGCGTCAACTTTTTTTCTGCATGCGAATGACTTGCTCGGCAGGGCATGTTTTTTTCGGACCGTTGTCGTAGTTTTTGTGTGTGCTGCACTCACGTTGAACGCTAACCGACCAGCCTGTGAGCCAGCTCGGACCCACTGACTAATCAGCAACCGTCGTCGAGTGGCACGATTTGTCCTCTCATCGACGCCTACGCATCGGGACTCGTTTGAATGCGTTGTATGGTGACTTGCTGCCATCGCAGCTTCCAGATGCACCAAGTTAGACAAGCAAGCTGCCAGTGATGCTAGTGTTGATGGTAGAGTTGGCAGAAGAGATGAAGCGGAAGGAAAATCTAGACCACCTGGAGACTTACTACAGAGAGACAGCAAATTATACAGGTTTATTTCCATTGGAAATCGAAAAGTATGCCAAATTTCTGCGTGATCCAACTTGATGGGTGCGCTGGTGGAAATTCTGGCGGTGACGGGGATGATGAATAGGAAGAAAGCAAAACTTTTGAAAAAACTTTCAGGAATTTGTCGCCACGGTATCGCAAAGTCGTACGGAATCACCTATTCGGAAACGAGGAAGTGAATTAAACTCCTAGTGTTCATGTATCCAACAATTTTCATAGAAGAAGAAACCTTTATTGCACGACTCCTTCACGACTGAAGTATTCGTTTCTCTCAGGAATAACTCACTGCTCTTCAGAGTACACTTACATCCAGTGGATCACACCCTTGCAAGCTCAAGCGACCTCAACTGCGTAAAAGTCAGTGGCAAATTGAAGTTCATGAGAGGTGTTAGAAGCAAACAGTGCATTTGAGTAAAGAATTATCAGATTCTATTGTGTGCCATATTACGACGTACCTCCTATTTGTACGCAGACCCACCTACACAAACATTTATGGGGTGAGGTTGCTTATACACGTATTTTACCTTTCGTGTAAATTGGGACAAGATCGAGCAATTCGAAAATAGATAAAAATTGCAGCCAAAACAATATATGGAATCGGGAAAGCCTTGTTATTTGGAATGGTTTCGAACTCGTTGTTACTCCTTCCAATGGTTCACGTGTTGCCCATTGCATTATCAAGGTTCTTAATCTTCATTTTTCTCAGCCTTGTTTGAACCCTAGCTGTGCAACAAACACACACTAGTTGAAGGGATTGATCTGGATAGTAAAATCGATATTAAGTTTAGTTTTTTTTACATTGTGCTTGTAGCCAAAGAAGATTTCGCAGTAAATAAAACTCATGGTTTTGATCTCAACTATAACATCACCTCAACAGCACCATTATGGTCCTAACGTAGCTGGAAGAGACAGAGCAAGGGAATTGATGGGTGTAGTGCGTAACATATGAGCCTCCAAAAAGGGTATTCCCGTTTTTGAAACCACTTCATGTTTGAACTTTTGTGCGTAACCCATTATCACTGTGGTAGCAACTCACATCGCACCTTGAAATGGAAAAATGGGAAGTAAACAAAATTTGAAATTCAGATCAAAAGTAGTCAGGAGTAACGTTCAATAGATAAAGTTTTCTGGGTACGTTCAATTTTAAAGTAGTTTGAATCTGGAACAACTAAAGGCGATAATTTGCATTCATGATGCGGGGACTTCAAAGTGCGAGCTCTTCAGAATCCAAGAAGCTCTAACGGTGCCAGAAAATAACATTAGATATAACGTCAAAGCGCAATCGTCAAGCAGAAAGAATGCTGACTGATTTTAGCAGCGCCACTGAAAAGTTTGTCTCTTTCTAGTGAATCAGAATAAGACGGTATTCATGAATAAGACTCATTTTTGATTGTTTCTGGCGCTGAGGCTCAATGAAATGATTAATTTCGGAAGCTATGGCTATATGTATCTAGCTCAAGTGCTAATCAAACGCATACCAGCGGCCTGGGGAATTTACAGAATTTTTAATGTTGCTAATATAAATGATATAATATATAATATATATATATGTATGACCAAAAAAAAGGGCACCAAGTTCACATGTCGCCTTTTGATTAGCTCATGCTCCAATTACGAAAATTACGAGCGTCAAAAAGCACGATGGAAGACCATTTAGCTATATCCAAATCGATCAGGCTATTTTGCATTGTAGTTTATTCAAATATTTGATTATCACCTTACGTTGAACTCCAAAGAGTCCAAAGAGGCACCGTATACATTTATATTATCATGTTGGCATAGCTTGTATCTCATAAGGATCTGACATGTTTTGAGGCGTTAGGTCTAGTGCTATACAGGAGCCTGTTTCCTCCTAGTGAAACTTATCAGTAGCACCGTTTCTCGGCTCAGCCAATCCCCTGAGGTTCATGGAATCGGCTGAAGCGAGGGAGAGTGCTACTGATGAGTCCCAATAGGACTAAACAGGCGCCCTTATAACACTAGACCTAACAACTCAAAACATGTTATATCCCTACCAAATTATATCGTTTTGAGCGGATCTATAAAAAAGCGGTCGAAAGTGGATGTATAGCTCGTATCATCACCTGTTTCATTGGTCCTCAAAAACACGAGAAGGAGCAGTAAGACTTATTCCTTTTCATAGCATTCAAGAGTAGCTTAGTGGGTTTTTCTTGGTGTAGCGAGTCGTTGAACATCATATTTTTCATTTAGGCTTTTCAGAAAGTAATCAGATTGCGCAATCTATGGACTTTCTGTTAAGCGCTTCACATTTTGAGAATTGAAGTAATTATAGCTCTCGACAACGGCTGCCGTTAGAACGCATTATTTGTCTGGCCCATTTAATCTTCCAAATAATTTGAACCTTCATGAGATCTGATATAGCACTTATATAGTACATGACACGTGTTTCGGCTTTGCAGCCTCATCAGCTGCGCGGTGCCTTTCGGTACTTTCGAAAAGGAAGTTATGACAATATATGTTTTACCAACCACAAGCAATACTATACAACACTGCTGGGTGATTTTATCATCATGCGGCAAATGTAAATAGTATGGCGTTGATTACCCTGTTTAGGGGTATCTCCCGCGGAGATGGCTGAATCGACAGGCACCGTGCGGCTGGCGAGGGTGCAATGCCGAAACACATGTCTGGCACTGTATAAGTACCATAATATACATTACGCAGACTCAAAATATGTTATCGATTATAATGTATATATATATATATATATATATATATACGCAAGCGCAATTTATATATATTCACATACATATATGTACATATATACATAGACATACATATGTATACACAGGGAGCGGAAAAAGTTCTGTCAACTTTCATTTCACTAATTTTAGCAATGATATATATATATATATTTTTACTGCTGATGATTTTTTTGAATTCCTTGTTCAATTTCTGCCCAATACCTGCTTTCCTTACTTACCTATTTTTAGTTATGCTCAAATTACACATAGGGAAAAATAATGAATCGCAGTAATTGAGTTGCACAAGATGCTCCCACATGTTTCCGCTGTATTCAAACCAGGCCCGTGTCAAAGCCGAACCACTCCACTCCACTCCAAATGAGCAAAAGCTCAGTTCTGCTAAAGCGTAAATCCGTTGTCGCCAAAGTGTTGAGTACTCCAAGGCTTATATACACTTCGTGAAACTTGCTCCTCATAGCTGACAGTGTTGATCTTGAGGCCCACTGTTGGCGAAGACCAACAGCATCTCTCCAGTGGCATAAATGCTGGTTCAGACTATCACAGAGACCGCGAAATGACTGTGGTCTATGGTTTTTGCTACGAGGACTTCTTCTGATCCTCCTTGAAAAGTTGACGTCGATTATGGTGATTGTGGAGTGGTTCAAAATTTGAAACGCGTTTGAGACAAAGACGGGGGAAACGTGTGCGAACATTTTGTGCATCACATTTACTTCAATACGTTGATATTTCCGACCCATAACTTGGGCTCAACTGAAAATAGGCAAATGAAAAACACATTTCGAAGCAAAATTGAACAAGGAATTGGATAAGATCATCAGCTCTAGTAAAAAAAAATCATTCCAATGCTAAAATTGACAAAATGAAATTCACAGATTTTTCTCCACACCCCCGTACCCTATATATATGGATTATATATATATATATACATATATATATATATATATATAAAGTATAAAGATACACAATTTTTTTCTGGTGTAAGAGACATGGTACAAAACTTGTCGGGGAGGGCAACAGCTAATTCGATACATCAGTAGGCCACCTGGGTCAATGTGAAGTCCCGATTTGCATTCAATCACCTATAGAGATCTTTGATAGAGTCGAACGTATAGTCTATATCTCAGGGATTGATCATCACCGAGAGCTTCACTTTATATGCATTAGTGTAATGTACATGATTTGATGTACATTATAATGCCGAAATCCAAGCGTAAAGTGAGACACATGAAGTATTCTAATGATAGATGTCTTAAAAGAGCGACTGAGTAGTCTTGATTGTGAAGACCACAGCAGAGATACCACGGGGACATTAGTTGGACCTCATCTTCTTCGCTTACTGAGATCATGACAATTGTAGCACTTCAAACGGGCGTTAAGCCATTGAAAAGATCGTTCTACCGTTATTTCACTTAATCGTCCACATATGACGGCGTGCCCAACGGTTAGAAGTACCTCCACCTATTTGAGGCCAGCGAACTGGGAGCATGTCTGGAAGGATAGCAGCACTGACCTGATGCATCGCTTTGTGCTGTTTTGTGGAGCAACATTTCGGGTAGATTCGGGAATCCAGGATATTCAACCTTACCACCTCTCTGTGTGGATTTATAATACTAAAAGTAATTCGGAAGAGTTACAATAAGCAGTGGAAATTAAAATTCATTTTTCTGATTCTTGATCAAAACGGCTCGAATATTCGATTTTTCTCCTTTTCCCGAGTTATCGAATCGGGATTCAATACCTTTTGTGAAAATGGCAATCACAGTATGCTAACAATCGCATTTGCAGTGAATGCTAAGCGTCGGCGTCCTCATCAATTTATCCCTAGCAAGATAATGTCATTCAAGTGAGTGCAGGCAGTAGTACGGTACGCAACGGACAGACTACTCCAAAGGCTATGCGTAACTTTCTCATCGTTGTATAATCCAATCAGAAGGCCTCTCTATTGATCAAGTTCAGTGTTAGAATCTACGTTTGTGGAGCCATCGAATGAGTACAGAAACCGAGAACAAAAGAAAGCGCTCTATCTGACAAAAGGACTGCAAACACGATTGCATTGAAATAAATACACTGTATTCAGAATGTGTTAAGCGCACGACGACTGTCATCGTGATTAACGCCTCACGCTACCAGAAGTATCCATTGAATATACGTGGCGCATTTTGGGTGACGGTGATGTTATGTAGAGCAAAAGATCAGTTCAAGAGAACCCCTGAAGGCTCCCACATCAAAACACTCTCCGTTAAATTCTGAAATTTCTCTATTAGTAGAAGAATTGAGAATCCTCAGATGACAACAGTCACAGAAAGATGGCCACGCAATTTTATTGGAAGCTCAATGACCTTTTCTGATGTAAGCCTATGAGCACGTTATTCATTTAAGCCTACAGTGAGCTTTTCTGCATTGTTTCGTTCAAAGGTTTTGATGACAAAAAGGAAGTTTTTTCTTCTCCAAAACTGTACCACGATAGATTTTTTCGAGACTGACGTGCAAGGGTTGATTTGATTGTCGTAATCTCCTAAGTCATCATGAAATTTTCTTTCATCTTTCCTAAACTCTGTGTTAGAGGTCATAATGGTACAAACAGTATCAACAATGCATCGATTATTTTGCTCCATCATAAATGAAACTATCACAAAATGAAAGTTGGAGGCTTTTATACATGCTTATGAAGAACAAGTAGTTCATGATGAGAGATCCCAATCGAAACAAATAGTGTTAACGGATTTCTTTGCCATTTTGAGAAATGCACCAATCAGAAATATTATTGAGTTAACTCAATAACCTAAGCTTTTCGTAATATGAACGTTTGTTTCAAATCAAAATTCCGGCAAAACGAATTTGATATAAATGTGACAGAGCGTTAGAAGCAACTGATGAGGCAGAAGAGTTCTTATCATGGACGAAATTTGCCATGCGAATATTTCGAAGCAGAATGGTGTCAGCTTTCAGATGTCCTTCAGTACACAGAAATGTCAACGAAATGGAAATGTTCTATGGAAACTAGCTGGAATTTGAAGAGAAATTCGAGGTTCACATCTACGGGAATACGAAATAAAAGAAACTCTAAAACTATAATATGTTCAGCATCTTACCAAAAAACTATTTCAATAACAAAAATCACACGCCACTATGAATCGCACACGCGATGACTGCGCGAGGGGTATGTAAACTAATCTTTTTTTTTTAGCTGTTACAAAGCATTGAGTCCTTTTTGAGACCAAGTAAATAATTCTATCAATGATTACTAAAAGTCTAGGAGAAAAGCCATGTTTATAGAAAATGCTCCAATGAAACATAATTTTGTTCATACACTCATAGAGAGGCACTCCAGAAATAAATCTAATCACTGAAATTTTCGTGATTTAAGCTATTGAACAGCTACCAAACTTTGACAAAAAGCAGAAAACGCATTTCTTTCAAGGAGCTGAAACAGGGTGGAGATAACGGATGTGATTTAAAAATTGTTTCTAAAGAATTTGCTGAAGATCTTTCCATTAACAGTTCAATAACCTAATAATGAATAGATTATAGCAATCGATTAGAAGTGGAAACAGTGCCACGAATTTGTGAAGAACCTAACTGCATGTCATTGTCATCTATGAATCATACAGTAAAAATCAACATGACACTGAATTCACTTCCAGTTTTCAACATAAATTTAGAAGTATTCGGTTCAATCCGTGTCTAACCTTATGCATAGTAAGTTTGCACGAAGAAAATATTATTATGGGACGGTTAATGAAGACTGCAAGAGAGTACAAACGAAACAAATTAGTAACATCGTTCTGCCCAAACTAGGGAGGGCGGCAAAATGTGGGCGGTATTATTAGGTATGCCAAACTTCCTTTTGATTTGATTCATGTCTCATGCGACTTGCCTAAACGTTAGCTGTACGACTGTGTGAATAAAGTTTGGATTTAACACCTGCATAAAAAGGAAGAAAAAATTAAAAAAACCGAAGCATGCCGAGTTTAATAGACAGTCGTTCTTAGGATCCATCTCTCATGATCAACATAAAAGCTGCAATATCGCCATATAATGAATTGCAACAAAATGAAAGAGTAAACAAGGGTGATCGACAACGGTATAATTGTTCAGAACAATGGAAAGTCGTCGGCTGCTCATAATGAAGTTGATCCGTTTAGTAGTTACCGTAATCCTCATAATAAAGTTAGAGCTCTAGTAGCTACCGTACTAGACACGAGGCCCCTTGGAAGAGGCGTAACCAATAGCTATTCTGACCATTGAAATCGATAAATATAAGCTTTAGAATAAAGCAGTAACCGATACATTGATAAATAGGTATGATGGAAGCTTAGGAACACATAGGTATTGCTCGGAAAACTGTGGTGGAAATAGTCTATGTAGATTTTTCAATGTACTGCTTCAAGAGTGGATGATATTCACATATATTCATTTAGGAATGTTGAGTGGCAAACCAATAGTCGACGCCAGACAGAAATTGAACCCGGTCTGCACTCCTCAGAGAGCGCTCGCTGCCACTACACGGCCGAGACTAGAGTCACCGCACTGCTACCAGTCATTCTGCGATATGAATTAACATATCAATCAAAGTTCTTGGATGAGTAATTTGACATCGCACCAATACTAAAGCATTAAATAAAGAATTTACATAGATTATACGCAATTGACAGCTCTCAGCTTAACTGAGTTCAACGCCGATATATGCTTATTCAACCTTACCCGTTAAAGGTTTATTGCTTACAGCAACACTAGTTCATATCGAAGAAAGAATGGATGCAAAGCGGTAGTCTCAGTGATGTAGTGGTAGCGCGTGCACAAGGTGAAGATGAAACACTACTTCGACTCCAGTCTGAGACCGCATTTTTGCTTACAGCTCAACACTCTCAAATGAATCCTGTGGGAATGGTTTTTATAGCTATCAATCTGTATCTCCTAAAGTTACACGCCTTCACATTTGATAGAGAAATTGTTTATGCCGTCTGGTTGGGAATGAAGAAGATAGACGCCTCGGGACAGATCATTCAGAGAAAATACTGTAAACAGAAAATAACTTGAGATAGAAACCTAACTGAACTGCAGTTAAACAATCAAGGAAATAGACGAACGAGCAGGCGACTATACAGGTTTACGGACAGAACGCAGACAGACAAATCGGCTTGCAAAAGCATAGTAGACAGACAGGCAGACAGACACAGATTTAGAAAATGGACAAACAATTAATAGATAAATTAAGATCTCTGTAAATGTATTTAGCATACCCATGGGAATAGTTATGCAAAAATATCAGTTTTGCTGCAATATTTTCATAAATATTTAGAATGTTTTTGTAAATTTTACGAATTGTTAATTATCTACTCGATAGAGAGATATCATTAAAATGTAAATTCATCTGAAAATAAAAGAAATTAATAGGTTAATGCATGGCTGTTCTTTGTTTCGTTGTGATTCTTCGTCTTATTTATGAAGTACAGCCAATATTTTTGAAAAATTTTATGTTGTTTGAACAAAGTAGGAAATTTTTCTAATATGTAAAATATAGTTAAGATCATTAAGTCACTAGTATCTGTTATGTTGGTGTTACATGTACGAGCACACCTATTTCCGTTCAATGATGCAAAAGAGATAAAAAAGAGTTAAAAAACAACGGAAGAACTCATATTGTAAAAAGACTATGTTAAAATAAAAACGCTAACTTGAAGTTTCTGAAAAAGCACGTTCAATTCAACATCTTCGTCAATTTCTGTTGACGCTTTTCGTGTTCCTGATGTTGATGCACTCGGAGACGCTGAAACATTCCAAAGTATCGTATTACTTAGAGTTCCATCACCGTCATCGTGATTATTTTCTATCAGGCTTTGACTCTAGTGGAAAGTTGTGGTCTTATCAATTTTTCAAGCCTAAGCCTATGCATGCTCTCGTAGTTTTCATCCAAATAAATCAGTTAAAAATGCTTAAAAAACTAATGGACCAAAGTTCTCCACAAGGGTCCAGGCTTCTAAGGTGCCTGAGTTTGAAGCGATACAGGATGCTTTCACTTGATTAATACGGTCCTAGATGGGGGATACAAAGTGGGGCATGGATTTAATGCGAGGTAGTAACGATGGCCTTTTCTTTTTGTGCATCTTCGTTAAGTCAAGAATTTTCATTTTATTATATTCGAAAAGAAAAGCGCATCATGGTAGAGGTCAGGACTATCTCAGTCATTTCTTAGCGCTTCATGTCTAACAACGGTCTTTTGGGACCGCCATCTATAAGGCGGACGGAAGTGTTGATGGCCCACGTCGGCTATCTGCATTTACACGTGAAAACGACTTCTAAAATGTGGAACTCGTCTCGCGGACATCGTCACGTTCGAAGTTGGCTATCACCTTAGACGGCGATCACGTTGGAAAAAAAAAACGAACAAAAGATGTGTTGGGGTTCGTACTACCCGTGGAGACCAGTCATTCAAGTATCCAAGAAAATGGTCCTAGTCAAATATGAAGTCTTTATAGGTCAGCTCATTCTGACTTGAAGTTAGAATCGTTGCTGGACCACATCCATCTTTCAAGTCTTTCTTTTTGTAAATTCTTGACCATTAATACTGTTTTTCTTTATTTAGGAAACTCCTTTTAGTACTAGAATGATTAGATATTTGCATATTTAGACACAATTATAGTATTTGAATGCAAAATTGTTACTAAAATAGAGCTCTAACAAGGAATTCACTTGTTTTCATGGAACTAGTGAATCACTTTGGCACATTTTTATCAGGATTCTTTAAAAAACTTGGGACGAAATTATTTGATACAAGTTAGGAATTCAGAGATTTATTGAGAACAAAATCTTCAAACGCAGTGACATTGAAGATATAATGGCCAAATTTGATCTTTTCAGAGGTCGTGACAAGTTCCTCCAAAGCTTTTCCAAATAGTATTACGGTGGGCTCCAAGAAAAACGAACTCGTATAGATAAGGTAGCGACAGCGTGACGATAGTGACTTCAGTAAGAAGTTCGGCCGATTTACAGCCGAATGGAGCGCTCGGTTGGATGGTTAAAGTGAGCGTCACCAAGGCAGCAACGAGATGAACACGCTGACAACGAATACCGTTGGGAAATCAGCATTGAATTTTTAATTGAGGGCAAAAATCTGACAAACATTGTAAAAATAGATTTCAAGGGAAAAATTTTTAAAATCTGAAAAACAAACCATTTGCTGATTGTGAAAGGTTGGAGAAACCTGAACGGGAGGCCCGATGATTTAGTAAATTCTATGTTCGAGTCGAATGTTCTTTTTAATAGATATTTGTAGCCCAAAACTAAACCATATCACTAATATTTCGCTTCTAACCCATAGCGTACACTCATTCACCATAAAGTACGGTAATTACGGTCCTCCGAAACCACTTTTCAAAGCCTTTTCAGCTCTTAAAAAGCCACTTTTTCAATCTTGAAAGCCGAATAATAGCTCCATGTTCTCAAGAAATCTTTCATCGCCTCGAAACGATTCCTGCTTAAGAAGTGAATGAAAATCTTACTAGGAAGCTGTGATTGGACCGAACGATATGGGTTGACAGATTATGAAAAATGTCAAGCAAGATCATAACTTGGACGTCCTTAGTTTGAAAAGGAAATATCATCGACTCTTCAAATTACTTATGGCGTGAGTTATTTATTCTTTCGTATAAATATTATCAATTATTCTTTCGAAAGTTCTAAAGTTGAAAAGAAAACAGAAAAACTAAGATTGAAGCAAAGGCAGGAATTTAAGCCTTGAAAACTTCCAGGTAAAAGTGACTCTTTTGTTTTATTTTTATGTTTCCGACCCATATATTGTGCACATCTCACTACCTTTTCTGTTTGATTCATGTTTCGTATCATCTATCATCCACAAATGTCTTCGGAATTTAGTGAGGTGTTCGAATGCTGCTTGAGGGTTTCATCTTTTTCATTAATATCATCGAATAATTGTATAGTGTATTTTTGAAACAATCTTCATTAAGCGTTTCCAAGTCCTTACCACCGGCACCGGCTCTACTGTATTAGAGCGATCTCTTTCCAGGTAACTCTAAAACTTTAGTACCATTTCCTTTTTTTTTCAAACATGATGGATAACAGAGTTGTTTCCCGGGCGGTTCGAACGAATCACCTTGTGTGCATCATTAATAGGCTTTCTCCACCGCAATTTCCGTCTCCTAATAGACGTAATAAGAGTTTTGCAGTCGATAACGATGAACATCTTGAGCTGCTAGTTTGATTCGAAATATCATATTGACGCAATCCTTTGCCACATAATATTAGAGAAATTCAGCAAATTTTGCAGGTAATGTCAGTCCTTTTCTGCAAATTCTTTTTCTTTGTTTAAATGATTTGTCCTTTGAATGTGAAAGAAAGTGCGAGTGTCTGTTGCCACGAAAAGGCGTAGTTCGAGCCCATGAAAGAAAATCAGAGAATTTGTTAGTTTGTAATTGAATCAAAAGGATTTTTAGATATCGTAGATTATCTCCCAAATCATCCATTCGATCACTCATCCCTTGTAAAAATGATTGTAATCGGCTCATGTGATTATGTGGAAGAGGTGACGTCGCTGCGGTCAACTTTATCATAGACATGAGAATCCGAGGAAGAGAACCACTTAGAAATTGGATAGTGATTTCGAAATTTATTGTTTTTTGCAGAGTTTTGTTTTCAGCGGAAAATCAGACAATCCTGGAATAGAAAAGCTATTCACAAGAAGCTGAGATGAGAGCACAACGTAACCTAGAACTTTTGTTTCGTGGACTCGAACGATGTCTTTACGTGACAGCACGCAATCGCACTACACCATCGAGACACTAGTACTGCCTTTCTTTCAACCGTTTCTTGATTATGGTTGAGGGTGCTCACAGACACACATGATTGTTGGTTCTGGTTCGATCTCGCACCGTTCCACAGACTCATCAAACCTATACCTTCGCTACCGGCTGAATTCGTGTCAAATCTGCCTAGGAGCAAAGCAGTTTTGACTTGGCGCATTACTCAAACTCATTACTCAGTCAAACAATCCATCAACGAGCGAATAATCTTGAGCCATAACAAAATGTAACTTGAAGGGCGAAATTTTGAGCTAATTGTTTGACGGTTATATCAAAATCTGTGCGATATAGGGCGCATCACCCGAAACACCTGTGCTGGGATCAGTGTACATGCTCGTGACAAGACTAATCAAATCACCGGAGATGATCTAGAATATTTGTAGATCCACAAAAGACCTCTAGTAAAACGAAATGCCATTCATCACTTTTTTCTAACTAGCAAAATATCGCTTTGTGAAATTCCAGCTTCCTTAGGATAAAGAGTGTAAAAATTATTTTCATACAATCCTGCTGCTAAAATTAGGACGCATAGAAGCTTGAAAATTCGCAGATGACATGAAATCTTAGAAGTGTTCGTTGCTTTTATGCTTCACATAAGGTTTATGTTGAAACGGGATTAGTAGCAATCTTTGAGAAAAAAATTTTTAAAAAGTCTCGTCAGTTGATTTAGCAAAACATTTCAGAACTGGCTGCTTTTTTCGTGTCAAGTGCTTCAGTCTTTTAAAGCCAACGACTTTCGATGGCCGATTCAAAACAGAGTAGTTCAGAATCACACCAACGGACACGTCTTTTCCAAATTGGCACTATTCATGTCTCACATCTTTGAACAGGTCTGAATATTTTTTGCTTGTACTTTGGGTCTTTCAACTGTGATGAAAATCTGATTAACTAGTGCGAGGCGACAAAGTGACTTATTCTCTACCGGCAGACACTTGAGTACGAACATGAGCTATGAGTGACAATATACTTTCCACCATAAAAACTCAAGCATCAATGGATGTATGAAGGGAGTGAGTGGGTTTCCTCTAAAAAGTAAGCAGTCTTGTCGTTTCGTAGAAGTTCAGTTCTCCTCTTTCCTCATACTGCTCTAGTTTGTATGATTAACAAAAAAAATTAATCACTTATGCCCTTTAGTCAAAAACATTCAATATAATAATACTCCAAACAAAATTGATAAATTGTATGAATGCTTCCGATTTGCTCCATCTGTTCGGAGATTACTCGCGGGCGGCTATAGTCAGAAGATGATTATCTGGATTTGGGATTTTGGTGATTACAGTACTTTTGATCGCAGAGTTATAGTACTACAATCGCAAAATTAGCAGTACCTTGACTACACGATAATATACGGCTAAGCCCTATCTAAGTGATAATGGTGTTGATCCAAAGGGTTGAGCTCCTATTATGACTCTGTGGGAATGAAATTAACTGAAGCGCTACAAACTATTTCAGAATCATTTTTTTGTTTTCTTTGTATAATCTTGGACAAAAAGGAAATTTTCCGAGACAAGCATCATATAATGTAATGTCGTAATATTTTTCAATCAAACACCTTTTGAAATCTTTTTTTTAATTTAATCGAAACAAAACAAAAATTCGTTGAGAAAAAAGATGAAAAAGCACTCGATGCAAGGGCTCACACTGTAATCCGGACGGACCAGGAGCCATATATTCTTTTTGGGCACCGCCACCACCTCTACCACGCTTTTCCATTGTGTTGTGGGAAAATTCGTTCTGAAATCCATTACAGACTTCCTCCTTGTTTTCTTTCGTTTACTTGTAATTTAGAGCAAATTATATAACTGGCAAATGAATCTGCTACTATCAAAGCTTTATTGTCTCTGTAATGAATGAAATTGACAACATGGAAAAACTACCGTGGTTGGGGTGTCCTTGTTTCGATTACGGTATGCACTGTTTAATAAAATCGACGCTCGTGACTGAAATGGCAAAACAAAAACAAAACAAATTAGAAGAACCTCGTTGACGACTATGTCATACGAAGCGTAAAAGGATCGATTACGTGTTAAATGTCCAGAAAAAAAAATTAAGATATATGGAAAATGATCATTAGACATATATATGACACATAATCCATGACATGAATGCCGCAGTATTCGTCGTGATCGTTCAACACATTAGAGATCGCGTGAAAACTATAGCGCTTACAGGTACGGTAGCTACGTCTTTTCAAAATCATTTTGTAAAGCGCTTTAAACTGCTTTCAGGCATCTTTTCCAAGTTGTGATCCGTAGATTAGAACAACAATCTCAAAGAATTAGTCAGCCGCACTGAAACTCATTATAACTACCAAATCAATACTGAATTCAATGCGCTAACCAACCACGCTGTGATTGGTTGCTCGCCAATTTGGTAACCCTTTCACAATCCACCAATCGCAACGTGGTCGCTCATCGCATTAAAATCAGTTCATAGCTCTCAGTATTCACTTGAAAAGTGGCAAATTAAATTTTTGAGATCATCGTATTATTATTGCAAAGTGGTAAAAGAGCTCAAGG
This sequence comes from Parelaphostrongylus tenuis, assembly GCA_019055375.1. Taxonomy (NCBI): domain Eukaryota; kingdom Metazoa; phylum Nematoda; class Chromadorea; order Rhabditida; family Metastrongylidae; genus Parelaphostrongylus; species Parelaphostrongylus tenuis. The sequence continues at coordinate 78,974 of JAHQIW010003652.1, forward strand.
GATTATAGGCTTATAACTAGCTCTTAAGGCTCATAATTACCGTACCACGTGTGGAGAAATTCGCACAATCGTAGTAGGTTACATGCATGCCGTAAAGCTCTTAGTGTTTGCTCATAAATTCCTTTTTTCAAAGAAAACATTATTTTAACCAAAAAAGTCCAGAAAACATTCTGTTAAAACACTAAGACGGCTGTTGATGTTTCAATACGCGCTAAAATTTTCCAGTGAAGAGCAGTTATTACATCTCTAAGTACCAGTGTGTATGATCTTTATAGAGAATGGCTCTCCTTGAAATCAACTATGCAAAGGTTCAACAACTCGAATATTTTGAATCCATGACACCGAAGTGACAGCACACCTCAATGCGAACACGAAATCCTTGGTCTGTGCTATCAATCCTTTGAGAAAAATACCGTAGACGGCAAAAAAAAGAAAGGAGAATAAGAAACGCAGAGACTAAAAAAATAAGTTACAACCTAGCAAGATATTATATTTTATGATGGTTTTTTTCCACTACTTAAACTCATTGAATTGCTTCATGTTTGCTGAAAACATTCTAACAAATATAGGGCTCTATAAACTCTTATTTTTGGAAAGGCAACCTGAAATTTCCAAATACAACCTTTTCTACTCACTGGAATTGAGTGAAGAAAAAAGAGCATGTGAAGCGTATTCTGATTGGATAAATTTTGACAAAAAACTGTCATTAGTTTGAACAAACCTATAATAATTCACAAATTCTAGAATATTAAGGTAAAAAAGCTCTAAGTTGTCAAGTCCTTTTCACGCTGCATAGAAGTGTAGGACATTAATTTACAGACAGATCAAAACAGTGTCCATGGTTTCGTCACGAAACCGGAAGATTTATATTGAGATTTCTTTTTTTTTTCCTCAAAACATTCCAACTGAAAGCAATGTTTAACGTTACGTTTCATTTATTTTCAAAATAAACAACGAAGATTTTTTCACACACAAGGCATACTTCCATTGAATAAGTGATCAGAGTGTAAAAATCGTCAAGAACGATAGTTTTTCTTTTTTGTTGAAAACAATTATTAACAATCAGCCAATAGTGATTACAAATAATGATGATTGTAATAACATCCCTGATAATAATTGGATACATAAATACTTCGACGGCTCGCCCTCGCTGATAGTTCAGCACAGAAAAGCTGTGGTGGCTTAGTTGTTTTGGTCTCTGTAGTCCCGAGGTAAACACAGCCAAGGCTTCCTGCGTTCGCCGCCACATTAGAGAAATCGTCGCCCTTGTAATCAAAAGGGTATCACCACTTTGCGGCTAAGAGCTACCAAGACGGCGGTTATTCCTGGTAAGATTTAATCTTACTTGGACTTTCCGAGTAGAAATCTTGGACTCCTTGCTAGCTTGAGTAGTCTTGCTGGGCGGAGGGAGAAGAGGGTGGGTTGGAGCACTCGCCATTCTTCGCAGTTCTGACACCCAGGAACATCTCAAAGCCACGATGAGACAGGGGACAATTTTAAGAATAGTAACTAGTGATAGAATGTTTGGGGAAAGCAGAATGAGCTTCACGAACGCTATTACGATTCATTATCGCATAGATATCTTCAAGCACGTTCTAAACTAAACTGCAAAATTTCAAAACTTCAATTAGGATTATAAGTTTTGCTCCCGCAATTTCTTACATACTACATTCATCATTAGTAACACTGAAGTTCATGAACCCTCTAAAATAACAGATGCTTCACGACTAATTCAAGAAACAACAGTGATTGAAAATATAGCACAGCAATTGCCTCGATTAAAAACGGACCTGTGGTTGTTAATGCTCAGCAGAGAACAAGCTATGACGACAAATAAAAATAATTGGATCAAAACTGCAAGTGAAAACAATTTTATCATGTTTTTTACATAGCTTTGAACCCTAATGGATCCGACAAACAACCAATGAAAAACGACAATGTCAAGGCAGATAACGAAGAAGGCAAATGGCGGTACCGTAAGTGGAGCGAATGAAGTTGGTTGAGAATGAACGAAAGAGGAAAGGACAATGGAAGATGTAGACAGAGGCGGCGAGGATGAGCTAGAGAAAAGCTGGAATCATGTCAATAACATCATCTACTACGATTTGCCTCAAAATAAGTCAATTTTTTCTAGCGAGCATTTCATTACTCTTGAAAATTATTCGTCATAAGAGTGACCTAATTTCAAAAGTATGACGTTTATAACGCAATCGCAGGTATTTTCTTTTCGATTGCTAATTTTGCAGTGATATCAATTGATTTTTTGTAAAGCAATCTGACTTAAACTCCACTCCAAATGGTCAAGTTACTTTATGTGTGACTACGGTAATTGGATCCCTTACAAACCTCTTTTCAAGTAGTGCGCAACTGAAGGATAAAATGACGATTTAGAAGAAAATAGTTCGCTGTCTCAAATTAATTATTAATTACTGATTCAATACCAATTTTGATACGACCCTGTGAATGGGTGACACAAAGTGGGTCAAAAAACATCTTCTTTCAAGATTTGTGGAAATTTTCAGCAATTGCAGAAATTGAATAGTTGAAAGCTCACGAAAACTAAAAGGTTCTTTTTCCCTCGATAGTATTGTGAATATCCACAAAGTTTTCTAGAGTAAGTTTAAAGTTTCAAGAATATTGAAATCAAAATCTTCAAAAGCTCTGAAAACGAAGTTTCCATCGAGATTTCAACGAGTGCCTGATAGCTGAGAACATCACCCTTCGTTTTCCATTTAGAACAGGTGCCTCCCTAAAAGCTTCCGTATGGTTGGAAAAAACTAAGTTTGATGAAACAAAAAATTCTATCTTTTCATGTAAGGATCTGAAGGCCTTTGCGACCAATAAAGTTTTATTATAAGCTGAAAAGTTCTGTAACTAATCTCTTAACTTTCCATGAGCTAGTTATGACTCACAGAGCTCCAGGTGTGTTAACATGCTTTTTAACAAAGAACATAGGAACGTTTTGTTTACTGATGGTCCGCACAGTTGATATCTACTCATTTATACTCAAAATTCTTCGCGTTTAAGTCTGACATGCAGTTACTGAGATGGCTGAACAGTATGTAGGAAGTGCAATCGTTGGAGATGTGGTTTTATATTGCAAGTGTGACATTGGCTCACCCATATTTCGGGTGGGCCAAGCTAGCTATACTTTCATGGTTAGCAAAGATTTGCTGATGCTGTAGTGGTGCTAGCCTAGCATTGGGAAATGAATTCACGTAGCCAGCGTTCAACAAACTTGAACCCTTTCTGGACCAAGTGTGCCAGAGTGGTACACTGGCTCCTTCGAAGATTCTTGTAGGGTACTGTTTCTTCACTAAACTTTTAGTGGCTGATTGATAGCTGAAGAAGACTGCGAATTGGATATCGCGTTTGATTTATGAAACAGAATCATGGTGCGCTGTAGTAACGAAAAGAATATTGCTAAATCTTTGGTGAAAAGCTATCCACACACTTTAGTTGAGCGAATATTCCAACCGCGTGTGTAGCATAATTTTATTCTTAGCTCCTGCATTAAGAGGACTTTTCCAATTGGCGAAATTGGCGAGAGTTGAACCATGAATGGCTCCTGAAAATTTACAGAAAAAGTTTCCTTCAGCGGAGAAAGTGCGGTCTCTCAAGGGCTCGAGGAGAGAAAGAAGTTCTCAAGTATCAACCGAGCCTATACGCATTTCCAGAAAGCTTGGTGAATGGACAGGTGATGAGAAAAACGATCGGATGAAGGAAAAGTGGTGATTTCCAGATTATTGGACAACGAATATACAAATGGAAAATAATTATGATCATAAGGTAGTGAATATATTGCTAGTAATGCTGAATAGAAATCTCAGCATTATAGCATGTTTTGACAAATGGCCAGGTCTGTATTCAAAAAGATTTTATGGAAAAAAAGGCAAAATGAAGTAAACACCAAGTAAAAAGGAAGGTAAGATCCAAAATTCAGTACGTAAATTTTTTTTAATAACAGAAGAAAGGTAGACGGGAAATTCACTTGTAGAATAAAATTGAAGGAATATAAATCACAATGGCATAGAAAAAAAGGGGAGGATAAGAAAAGGAAAATATTAAAAAATAAGTAAAACTTTACGGAAAAGGAGATCATCGAACAAAGGAAAAGTTGTAAATACGAGAAAACTATCATGTGTGTAAATCTTCTGACTTATTCAAAAGCGATGGTTGGCGTTTACGCAGTTTTGCTCCACTCAAAGCCTAGAAATATCACGTCATAATGATAGTAATATTTATAGCAATATAATAATCAGTGTTTGTTCTTGCAACAGATTTGCACTAGATATAGGAGACGCTAATTGAATAATTAGACATATCATGGTATATCATGAATAAGATCTGAGGAAGGTAAACTTGTCAAAACGTTGGCCATCGCTTTTCAGCAAGTTCTACCAACCTGGCAAAGGGTAGTTCGTGAGATGGTTCATGAAGTAGTCTACATATCAGCGGGTTCAGACAGCCACTAGCGCCAAGATATGCCACAAATTCATGTTTAGAATAAAAAAGCCAATAAACAGTCTCCGGACATTACTCTACTGTCTAAAGATAAAGTGTTGCCATCTGCTTCACCCAAACGAAGGCGGATAAATATTTTGACGTGCTGAACGAGCTTTCAGACTATATAAAATTCATCCGCAAAAAACGAAAAAACCAGCCTTCATTTCCAAAGTTCAAATTAACCTTTTCGAACGCATCTACGACACAAACGAAGTGATGAACGCGAAATGGTAGGAACAAATCAAGAAGAGTTTGGAAAACAAACTCCGAATTTGGTTGGCGCGGAAATGTCCAATTCCAATGCTTGTGAAACGGTAGCTTCTCAGGATAGGTGCAAAGAAGAAACCACGCCCCGAAACGATTAGTCTAGTGCGATTAAGGTCACGTTCATGCTGCTTTTCATCTCCAATGAAATAAGCACAGCTATAAAATGTTGCTGAAAAAGAGCCAATTCAGAAGTATAGCCAGCAGTGAACGAAATATTACCGAACATATTGGAACGCCAGTTAGCTTGCTACCGCTTGTGGAACCTTCGCTACTCTATATAAAACTGTACTATATGTCCTAACGGCAGGATCGGTGATTGCATGAGTTTGAGTAGGGTATACCTAATCTTTTGTAAAAACAAGTCAGGACGAAATTATTAGCGGAACAGGTAGACTATTTTAGACCCGTATAAAAGAGTATTTAGTTTGATAATTTTAGAGTTAGGCAGAGCACTCCATTGAAAACGCATAGGACACAAATACAACGAAGAAGATTATAGAGTTGAAGTCCTCATCCTTGCACTGAAATCTAATCTCATTGTGTTAAAAGTTTCAAAGCATTCTGGTCAAATTCCAGGAATCCAGAAATGAATTGTAGGTATGAAAGCCTCATTACCACTGTGAACTTGCAAAACAATCTCGAAATGATAGGCGCTTTATTTATCAGCATGCACTCTTCACATCTAGTCTTCACTCGGAATAGAAGGTGAGACACTCATCGATGAAACGGTGAGTGAGTTAAAAACTGCTTCATCTCCAATGAGATTGCAGTTTAGGCCTTGCGAATTTTACCATTGAGGTGACGCAGGCGTTTAACTGACTACGGCAATCAACTTGATCTTTCCATACGATGAGAAGGTAATGCTGCAACTCGCCAGTTATTAGTTTTCTTTTTTAGACTGTTAAGGTCACACGAGATTGATCATAACGTATGTTCGGCCAGCGAATGGATTCGAGTCGGTCGCCTAAGGTCGTTCGTCTCCCTCCATATTCATCAAGTCAAATGTTCTTCAGTAGACCCTCCGCTAAGATGGAGTCACTACACGGAGCTTTTCTGTAATAAACGGCGGTTGTTACCTGACATTTGCTGTCCACTGACAATGTTTTGTTCAGATAATTTGTTTATATATTGACAATCCACCCTTTAGCAGTCCAGTATAAAGTTAGCCAACAAATAGAGAAGAAATAAATATTCATTGGCCGATTTCATGTTTTGCTAGATAAAAATCGACTTAGTGAATTATTATTGCTTCGGACGTGAGTGTTATCTAATAGCTATTGGCATAATAACAATTTCATGTGTGCTCATTTAGAAAGTGACCAATTATTAGGCTGGTGCAAAAGTGATTGCGATTTATGCACTGCTTAAATTTGCCGTTTGTTATTGGTCTGAATTAAAAAAACTGGAAATACTAAAAAACTTGATATCTGAAACCATTGTTACTTTCGCACCAAACTATATTCGATCACTGTCGATTTAGCGGAAAATCGGGTCCTGGATATTATGCAGAATACTTGTTAATATAGAGAAATTATGTACTTAGTTCATTACTTCGTTCTATATTTCTTACAGCGAGTAGCAGACTTAGATCATTGATCACAGCAAACTTCTACACGGAATGAGTTTGGATTTATCGAGTACAATGAAGCCTCTTAAATTGAAGATAATGCCTGCTTCATCGATATTCTAGGACAAAATTGTTATCATGAAAATTAATATTCTAAGAGGATTTTCACCACGTAAACCACTCTCGCCAAGACTCTACCACCATTTCAATATAAATGAAAGAAGGTCACTGATACTGAGTACGAAAAGACGTCAATAGTGCTTCTATAAACGGAAGATCGTTGTCAGATACAGTAATCGTTTGAGGCACGTCTAGCAGAGTGGTTAGCCGTGCTCGACAAAACTATGACAAATAATCGCTGATTAATTGTCCGAAATGTCCGAATTCATTACAAGCTTAATATTAATCGAAGCTCCTCTACGATACTTAATATGTTTCAGGCGCCTTGGACGCCACAGCGATCATGCACGTCTAAATAGTCCTATTGAGTTCACGCTTTGAAGGCCACCTTTGTCTGGCCTTTCAATCACTTTTTCCAATTCCATCTTGGCAGGAACCAATAATAGAACAACTGTCTCTAGAAAGCGGTTGAGAGAGGTAATATATTTGAAACAAGTGCACATAGATACCGTGTCTCGGTCGATCAGAAAAACGCGTCATACGGAATATGCTAATGGAGTCGAATGCATATCGCACTATCAAAGGCTTATTGGAGTAGAATCATTGTGGATCATCTTACTCCTACAACAGTCTTTGATGGATTTGTATGTGAGCTATGGTTTTGAATAACAACCTCACACCTTCCATCAAACTCTCATACTCTCTTTTACTGCATTTATGCGAATTCGATTTCTTTTTTGAGTTCTTTTCGCTTACAAGGAAGCAAATGAAAATCCGACCTCATTCGCTGCACAAGAACCTACCATAGGAGTCTTAGTAACCATTCAAAAGCTGAGATTCCTGGCAACAGCTCCACGTTGCTGATTTTCGATAAGGCCTTGTTTGCCGTTGTTGCAGAAGGAGACTCATTACGTTGCAGATGCGTATATTCTTTGCCAGTCAGAGTTCTATATCTAGGCTACATTCGATGGTGTGATCGTTGTTGAGTCCAACGCTGTGCTTATATCCAGAAAAGACCGTTCTCTGCAACGCAGCAGTTAGTTGAACTCGCATGTGCGACCAAGGGAGTCTTTGGCCAGTTCACGTTCCGCTGGGTAAAGCGGTCACATGCGTTGAAGCGATGTAGTAAGATTGGTATGAGGCCGGTCGATCATTGCATGGAGCACGTAGCCGCCTTACACAGCGGCACGTGAATTGGCCAAAGAACTCCTTGGTCGCACATGCGAAATGGACGTATTCAAACTGTTGCGATGCACAGAACAGGATTTAAGCACAGCGTTGGTATCAGCAACGATTGCGCCACGAATTATCGAATGATTACTAATAATCCAAAATATGAGCTCCGTCTTGCGAGAATTTTGCACATTTGAGGCCGGTTTTATTTTGGATCACACCGTTATCAAAGGATTTGTTGTAAAACCGGCGACGTGGGGCTGTAATCAAAGTTCTCAGCTTTCGAATGTTTACTAACACTCCTACGGAAAGTTCCTCTTCAGCAAATGAGGTCGACTTTTCATTTGTCCCCTGATAACTAAAAGGAACCCTTTTTTGTTTTCAGAAAAAAAACTGAGGATGCATTCTTCTATAGTGTTTCATATAGTGAGAACACTGAATAGCAGTGCCTTCGTAGTGCATGACCTTTGCGTAGACGAAGGTATAAGAGAGAAAAGTTAGATATGCATTGGAAGAGGGATAGGATATTCGAAAGATCACTTTTATACAGTATTCGTTGGTAAAAAAAGTCCCAGATAGAAAACCACTAATAATAAATATATCGCTTACTTGAGCCAGAAAGATTCTCTCAAAAATGATCTTAAGAGGGAATGAAGAGTGTGCAGAGAGTGAGAGAGAGAGGGGGGGAGAGAAAGAGAGCGAGAGGAAGAGAGAGAGAGAGGAGAGAGAGGGAGAGAGGGAAGAAAAGACAGAATGAGAGAAAGAGAATAAGAAGCTATTTTCATTGAAAATAAAACCTTTTTCTGATATTAGGCTTTTCGTGGAAAAGTGACCGAATTACTCACTTTTTCAATTTAGGAACGCCCAAAACGATATAATAACACCTTTATGATCAATATCTTCACCAAAGATTCTTCAACATGAAAGCTCTAAAAATTTCCTCTCATCAAGGTTAAGGAACATTCTGCTCAACAACACGCTGCCATGAAAGCGACGAGGTCATAAAGGATATGATGAGGTGCTTTCGGCTTTTTTAAGCTTAAACAAATTGACGACTGCTGTAAAAAACAATAGAATTTGATTTAAAGAAAAATTGAAAGCCAAAGAAAAAACTATCCGAACAAAGTACTGATGTCGCGGCAAAAAACCTTCACATGTCAGTCGCTCACGAATTTTCTAAGAATTCTTCTATAGAGCGGCTTTGTAAAAAATGTATAAACACTTGAACAATTAAGATGATAATCTGCTAATGAAAATAAAGTCTTTGTCAAACTTCAGAAAGTCTCCTGAGTTTTTAAGAAGATGTGTGCATATGTATATGTGTATGTACACATTTAAGTATAGAATACATATCGATTTGTGTATATACACAACATATACATAAAATATATCACCTGTATGAGATGTCGGCTCGTTGATCATCAAGTAATTCGAGCAGGCGTTCTTCCATGTGGCAGTAAGAAAATCCTAGTGAGTACTCCTTGCCGTAGAGATCGTTCATCATTAGATCATCTTTCTGGACTTTTTGTTAGAAAGGAACTTCGGGTGGATGGCATTTTTATTGTGTGCCTGATATACCAAGGAATCTAGTTGATGACGACATTCGTCTATCAGGTGCATTGAAAGGCATCACGTGCTCGACACACATGACCCTCGATAACTTAGTGTGTAGGATGTCCTCATACTTAGGTACTTAGATACTCAGATGATCCGTTTACACTAGTTGTTAGGACCCCAGCACATATTCCGAATGGTATATTGCTGGTGGTACATATGATATTCCTTAGTCTCCTGACGTAACCTTGCAGGGGCGTTTTCAGGTCTTCACGATGCCGTTTCCAGAGAATGGATTTCGGCGATGGATCCTTGGTCGAGCTTCCAACTTGTTGATTTAATGGTGATATTAGGTTGAAATCAAAAGCAGAAGTAGGAAAGAAAACCGACCGCTCACGGATGACGAAAAACGCGAAATCCAAAACATCTTCCTCAATTTCCAACCGTTTACACAGGTCAAAACTTTAAATTTTTTCTTATTTTCAAAACACGAGGTATTCCTAGACCCTTCAATTGAGCGTTCAACGGCAAGCGATCTGTCATTAGTTAATCAAGCGTACAGATTTCTGACGAAGATATCAAGACAGGAAAACCGTATAGATGAAAAGCTATTTTTTCATTTTCACTACATCTTCGATGCTTTTGAGCACTTCTTGAGTCGCTGGCTTCCGTTTTTCAATTTCGGAGCTGAGTAGTTCGCTGTATTGACTTCCCGATCTAGATAGCTGGAACATCGAAGAGATTAATTCAGTTAAGGTGAGTAAGGCACTCAGAGCCCATCCATTCCTCAACAGTACCGCTTTCCTAAGACTTGATTTGTGACCAGTGTTTTCGAAAAAGCTATCAAAGTCCACAAATATTCGATCTGCCTAAATGATGTCTGATGTTATAAGGATGGTGTTATCAGTGAAGCAACTTATTTACTTACTTACCTGAACGATCCGCATTCACTAAATGTGCGGATAGCAGCACATATTCCATTCATTCCTTTGTTGCGCAAAAGTCTCCCTAAATTGAGCATGGCGGCTGCCGCCAGTGCCATACTGTGACCTGAAAAATATTGGCAGCTACAAGTACAGCTCTTTAGTTCTTTCAGGAACACGTGCGCCCAACGTGTTGGTGGTCGTCCTTGAGGACGCGTACATTGTAGGTAAATACATTCCACAGTTCTTCTCGTCCATCATCAGTGAAGCAAAGACAGTGCAACTACCGGCCGCCGACCGATGATTTTCTTTGCTATATTGCTTCGTTTTGATGTTTGCATGACTTTTTGAAGGGTGGCCATAATATTTTTGGCGAGATGGTAGTGTCTTGTCGCCACACCTCTTCTTGATGTCGCTAAAGAACAGTGATATCTTAGGTTTGGAATCTGATCAAAGCCCACGGAGAATCGCACGGAGTATGGACGCCCTGGCTTTTGAAAGTTTCTCCGAGTGTAATTGTTCCGACTGGATCAAAAACCTTCTTAAGAGATGGAAGTGAAACAAAGCATATATCTTGCACATTCGCGAAACTTTAATGAGTCTTGTTAGCGTGCGAATGTGGCCTGTAGTACTGATTCGTTTTAAAAACTTTGCTTGTTCGTCTGGTAGTCTACTATTTAGGGTTCTGTCAAATCTGCTTAGGTTGGCTTGATTGGGAAGCTTTCAGCCGACAGACAGCACAAAGATCGAACGATGATTGAAAGTTCTCCTTTTTTTGAACAACAACACAGTCTTGCTGGTTTTCCATTGCCAGGAACCTTGCATTCTGACTCGTAACAAGGTGTTCTGGCTTTACTCTTTCTAAACCAGGTATCGTTCTGTTCTTCTTCGACGCGACATCGTGGCGCATTTTGAAGAGAGAACAGTTGGAACGACAAATTTATCCTCCTTCATTTCACATGACGATAAGGGAACATGCTTTGATCTGAGTAATGATCGTGTGTAATTTTCTCCATTGCCTTTTTGAAAGCTGTAAGTGGTTGTCTAAGCGTAGGAGTGCAGTTATCCTAGCTTTGTAGTTGGCCAAAGCTTCGGTCGACTTTTCAAATGCTCTTCCTGGCCCTTGCAGCTTCAGCAGTAACTGCTGCTTCTCTAGTACGATTTTCTCAACTGCCTTTTGTATAATTCTTTAGTTCGGACATGGGTTGGCGGTTGTACGTGCTTGTGCCATTTCGCGTTGGAGCAATAGTTTGAGTGTTTCTAATGCGAACGTTACCTTGTGGACTTTAACTTCCAGTTTATATAGCGGTAACGTGAAACTTCATATAAACCGCTCGTATTCCTTCTGCTGTTACCATCATAGGCATCCACCTAAAGGCCAATTAGTAACTACATAAATTCACCTTAAGGTGGCTGTTGCGTGTGGACTCATGAACTTAGCGCTTTCCTCTCTTTTTTGCGATGCGTGGAATCGTCAGCAAAAGAGGTATAGGCCAACCTCTCGTTAATTTTGAAAGAAAACACCGATATCGGCTAATGATTCACCATGGTCAAACTCTTAGTGTGATCGCTCCACTGTAATCTCTCACTCCCATTGTGATTTGCTTGAGGTGCTCTAATAGGGTCCACTCTATCACATTTTTGTTTGACTGATCCAATAATATAGTGCGCGCCTACAGTATTTAATTATATACGAATAAAGGCAAACGATTCCCAGATTGTCCTTCCCTGCTGAATCCATATGTGCTTGATTGTATAGTTGAATGTGAAAGGGCCTTAATCTTGATCGAATAGGTTTTTAATTGCGGCGCTGTGCATGAAAACGGCGCGACGTCGCGCCACAAAATCTGTTATTATAATTTTAAAGCGCAACATTATTGATCAAACTGCTCAAAATATATACAATATGCTACACTCGATCGAATTAGCACAAATAACGCGTCAGAGAGCTATTAACGAAGAGATTTAGAAAATAGTACTGAGCTCTGTGTTTAAGGCATTTCTTTGAAAAGGAAAGCAACCATCATTTCCAGAGAAAAATCCGAGCTACATAAATCTAGTCTTACTGCAGCTCAGGATTTGTAGTGATCACATATGCCATGTAGTATGCACATCATTTGTAGTTTGGCATGCTCCTGGCCTACCAAACCAGCTTTCTTTTCCTTCAGGGTCGAAAATAGGTGGAAAGCTTTTATGAGGAAAGGTGTCTCCAATCCCAATTACCCTGGAAAGATTAGAGAAGAGTTAAGCAAGGATTCCAGAAGGAATCTGTAAGACTAAAACACAACGACAATTACAAGGAAAATAAAAATAGCAATTGTTAATTAACACACAAATTTGGAAGACTGTCGCAGATGAAAAATTCACAGCAAAAATCAAAATAAATGTTGAGCTCTTTATAGTGTATGAAGACGTGTCATGAACAAAAATCAAACCGGTAGTCATAAATCTCTTTTTATTATCCAGATGACTTCGCAAGATCATTTTTGAAAGGCCGTTACTCTCAAAAAAAATCGTGTCTTGGTTATTTAATTGCTTGAAATCTGCCGTATGACTATTATCCGATAATCGATATTTTATTAACACCACACAACAGGCAAAGAAGGTGCTTAAGAATATGAACTTAGTTACGGTTACACAAACAAAAGTAGAAATAAAAAATTAGAAATAAAAAGAAGAACGAAAAGAAATAATTTTAGGGTTTTTTGAGTGAACAAAGTGAACAAAGGTTTTTGGGCAGCTTTGATGCTTGACAGGAATGTTGTGGAACCTGGTCAAGTCTCTTAGTGATAGATGGGATTATAAGCAATAAGAGTAATACTTCGACTCTGCATTCTTTTAGCGCTCGGATTAAGAATGCAAATGTCGACACCTGTTTTTCCTGCATTGATATGCATCAGGGAGCACATGGAACAGTGGTAGTGTTGTCATTCACCACGAACTCAATGCTGTTTCGGTCCAGCTCCAGGTTCAATAAGCCTCTCATCCTTCAATGGTTAGGAAATTGGTGTCACGGTTGTCTGGAAAACTTCATTCACAACAACCCACGCGGGAGCGCTCTATCCTGACCACTCTAGTACGGTACGAAGATTTAACTCGAAAACTACTTAAAAATTCAAAAGGAGAACCACAATCCTCAAGCAGCAACTGAATTTATGTGCAAAAATCTCAAAGACCTTCGGCGACGATGGGTGAGAGGAAACGATCGAATGCAAGTGCCGGCATCAGCGCACTTGATGTGATACTATAACGGATAATTCACAATGCATTATTAAAATTAGACAAAAAGTTGTGAGAAGTTTTGAAAGTTACGTTTTTATGCTCGAATTAACAAAAGAAACAACAATAATTATTCCTCAAACTATAGACTACCAATGTTCACGACTTTGTGCCATCGTTTTGCGAAATTCCAAATCTGTTCGAAGTATCATTCTTCCTTTGAGTCGAAAAACTTTTAACATGCTTCTTCAAACTTCATCAAGCGATTCAAATCGACGAGCATTCAAAAAGTGTTTCATTGATAGAAAGAGCCCATAATCGGAGCAACGTTTGGACTGGAGTCAGTGTGTGGAGGATCTTCGATGTCGTCCAACTCTTCAAACTTGTCACCTTCCGAAACAGATAGCCGGCCAGAATGAGGCATGCTTTCGAGAACAAGATTACCTTCTTTGAAACGCATAAGCCATATGCTCGCTGTCGCTTTGGTTACTATACCAGCACCTTCATCCTCATTAATTCCATCGGTGGCTTAAAGAATAGTCAAGCTTTTTCTATAAAAATCGCGAATCAACACAAGCAAATAATACTGCAATAGTATATTTGAAGCTAAAATCAATGAAATAGATTGAAAACATGAGCAACTATCAGTTAGAAATGACACGAAGATGTCAAAAATGAAACTTTTAAAGTTTCACACAGCTCTATGTTCAACCTAATAAATAATGTGTCCAATTCTCAGTGAAAGGCTAACACGAGGCTGACGAAAAATCCATTTGATCAACGTTTTGGTGATTTCTTTTTTAGAGCCGGATTGATCCGAGCTGATGACCCACGGTTCTTCTATACTCCGAGGAAGGCAAGGGTGCCGAAGCGATAGGCGAATTGTCTTTCATCAACCTCGTGTTAGATTGTCGATGAAAATACATATTACTAAGCCTGCCGAGATTAAAGGAATGTCGCTCCTCTTTATCAAATTAGTATTTCGATCACACGGAGAAGTCTGCTACGATTTCCACCCTGAGGCGATTGAAGACTTGGTGAAACCGGGACGAATATGAGAACACATGTCTTGCAGGGTGCCTCTTACCACGGCTCTACACAAACTCCTATCAATCCTTCCAACTGCTTATATAGACCTTGCTCAAAAGCAATAATAATCTGATAATCTGAAAAGACGTTCTGAGCACTTTTCTTAAGGGTCGGGTATGGCACTGATACAGTACTAAGCAGCTGTATCGTCATTCCACGCTCATCACTCGACATGCGGTTAATCAAAAAATGTGGTGGCGATTATTTTGTAAATACGGAGTATATCCTCATGCAAGGGATAGGCTGAATTGAAAGTCGCCGTACTACTGATGAGCCTGGAAAGGCAAAGCAGCTGTCTGGTAGTGTATAAGTGCTATGAGACTTCAAGAAAAAGGTGACACATATTACCAGGCACTCCTAAGAGTTTGATGCTGATAAAATCATAAAGAACAATAGGAAAAAATTTTTGTTAGATGTCATCGGTCGCCTGAAATTCTATTGAAAATACCAGAGAGACGAAAACAGTAGTGCATAACCGAGATGAAGAGAGACAATCGTGTATAAACCACCTGAATGCCTATGGTAAGCCATTCTTCGTTCTTCGCTAATATTTACGTACTAACGGAATTCTTACTTCCATCGATAAGACTAAAAACATTTGCTTATTATTGTAATTCTAACAGCGAAGAACGAGGGAAAATGCCGACTTCATACCAGCCAGAAAGGTTTTCGATATTGCAAAGTGTTTGTTGTAGAAGTGTTCTATCCCTTCATGAGTGTAGCAGTCACATGATGAACACTCTTATAATGAAACGGGCTTGATATTCGTCTCAAATTTTAGTTCATTATTTTGGACTTTTATTCTATTATGAAGGTCTGCACGGTTTGAAATAGTTTCAAAATTGGTAATGGAACACGAACCGATCCATACAACCACGCTGAGCGCACTGCAGCATATAAAAGACTGCTGGCCCAAAATTTGACAGAGATCATTCTCAGCAGAGCACTAAGAGAATTGTGGATATGTGATAATCAACCCGTTGGAAAAACATTTGAGTTCACTATGCAGCACTACAGAAATTTAAAATGAACCCAAAAAACGGAAAATAGCCCTACTACTAGAGTCTGCAATCCGCCTAAAGAAGTGCTCGCGTTATTAATTGAGACTAAGTTTGCTGTTCACAACACCAACACCGACCTCAGCCTACTCGTCAGAAAAAAATGTTCTTACATTCGGCCTTCTTGCGTCTTGACGTACCACACTCACAATGAATTCGTGAATTCGACATTCGCGCGTTTGTAGTTTCAAAAATAGAAAAAATATTTTCGTGCAGGGAAGTTCCAACCGAGCATAACCTATTATGGTGGTGTATAGGTACCATGTGTCGTGAGTGAAAAATCTGTTAAATTGGTTTTATATTTAGAGAGAAGGCAAAGTTTTACAGCAACGTAATCTGCTTTCAGAGGACTTAAGCGGCAAAAATATAACGCTAGTTATCAATTTTGTATACTTTTAGACGTAATCCTTTGAAAATCTCAAATAGTTTGATTGAGATATGATTCATCGTTAAAGCGGAAAGATTTTGAGACATGTCTCCGTAACAAAACGAAAATAGTTTGGTCTGGAGAATGGCAATTAGGTAGGCTACAGTAGAATGAGTAAGCGTAACGAGAACGTAAGATCGTTCAATTGGTGAAGCTGTTCGACTTAATCCGTGCACTCCTCGTGGTCGCATTACTGTCGAAGGTGCATCAACTTAAGAAAAAGAACAGATCTATGACCGGCTTTAGCTGAATCACTGGAAAGAACACTGGCCATAAGAATTCCCAGCGTTCATAGTTCAATGATTGAGGATGTGCGGTACACCACAGAAATGATTTCAATACCAAGTCCTCCTTTATCAACGATCGGCTACATCGATAGCTCACCATAAGGCAGAAATTCCGGTGAGATATTCAATCAGTCATCTCAGGTGATGCTTCATAAGTGACGTATTCCTCGCAAACTAGTCAGCATCGAAAACTCTATGTTTTTTCATAAAAATGACAAAATAATCAATATATAGCGTTATCAAAATAAATCCTTCATTCTCCTTGATGGACACCATGTATTTCCTACGCTGATATCTCTTTAGAGTTTCTTGTCCTCATAATTTGTCTATTATTGAAGACAGAACAACTAACAAAATTAACGCACATTACTGAAGAGTAACTGCTTCGTTTTAGAATATTGTGAAGATTTTAAGACTCATAGGAGCTATGGTAGGTCCGAGAAAGGTTCACATAGATAGAAAACAATGATGCGAATGGGAATTTTTCGTAAACGATAAGTAAGAAATGAAAAAAATAGATAAAATGGAATAAACGGAGCTAGACAATGAGAAACGAAAATTTAAAAAAAAGTTACTAGTTTTTATTGGTAGTTTAGTACTAGTTTCCTGATACGGAAGTATTCGAGTCGTTAGACTTTCTATAAAAGTTTATTAGAGCTTTTTCTTCAGTGTTTACCTGAAATGTTACAGTAATATATTCGAAGGCTGCAGTATACTCTTCGAAAAAAGTGCTGAACTTGCATAATCTTTTCTAACCCTAAAATGAGAAACTGTTTCCTAAAAATCCTGTAACCCTATAGACTAATAATCTTTTAGATAATGCTTGTGACACGAGATTGTAAAAAATAGATTCATACGGCTAAGGTTTCGAGGCGTTTCTTCTTGTTCAGACCCGATGACTCGAGTCGATTGGCCACTGTGGTCCGTGTCGTTATGGTCTTCGCCTCCGTTGTCGGTCTAGTCGAATCTTCTTCTGTGAACACCGCTCAAAAGAAGAACCTCATTTAAGGATGCTCTTGCAAAAAAGATGGTTGACGGTGATAGTCAATGTCCGTTGATGGCATTTCATTTTTCAACGAGCAGACTCATCCTGCAGTAACCACTAATATTATTAATTGGAACGGAGCGTAGCAATGAATTAATATCGGTTTCCAAATTGATGACAGATTTGTATCGTAAAATGCCGCACACAAATTAGAAATCGAACAGATTTTAAACGGCATCTTTTGAAAAAAATCAAAACAAAATGCTCCATGCTTGACGAGAAAGAAACTGGGAAGATGCATTATAAAATCAAAGAAAAATGAGATATTTGACAGTATAACTCTTTTTTGTGAATTACCTATGCGAAGAAAGTGTAAAGGTATTAACAGATAAAAATGCAAGCTAGGACAAAACGAAGGTATGGAGCAGGACGATGAAGAAGAAAAGGAGGTTGGCGAGGGCATCAGAAAGAGAGAAAAGAATTGTTCTTCTATTGTGCATGTGATGGAGGCGTTAGAAAGAGAATGGTTAAGGGCGCTGTGGATTAGATTTATCGTTGTCGACTAAAAGCTATGACGGGCCAGTTAGGCTCATCCTTTCTTACGGCAATACAGATTCTTGCAGGCTTTTCTGCAAAGAGTCTCTTCAGTTCATGAAGTTTGCCAACTTCTTGCGGTAAAGCCTGTTGGGACTCTGGTAGAGCTCTTGGAGAATTCGCAGGCAAATCGGGTTGGTTATCATCCAGCTAATTTAAAGATCTAGACAAAATCCCTATGTGGGCAGCTATACCCGCAAGCAAATCTTGATATAACGAAAAAACTTCTTGAGGATGTCACACTCTATCAATCATCTTCGAAAAAAGAATTTAAAAAGCAATACCAAACGTCAAATGATGAGTGGGTCAGAATAGCAAAAGCAGCTGGTTTGAAATACTTCTTATTTCTAATTTAAAAGTTAACTTGCCAACGTGCCCTGTCCTATATTTGCTTGCGAAAACCCTTAAGTTATTGCGTGCTGATGGCCTTATATTTAACAGTTCATCAATATTTGATGTCAGAACTATCATTAGCTGTGTAGCGAACCTACGGATAGAATGGGATGGTATCTTGCTCTCAATCAAATGTTCATGGACCATCTAAGGAACGCACGTCCAAATCCGACGTTAACGGCCTTTATACGCAAGTGTCGAAAGACTCCGCATTACAAGCCATTCGTGAGTTCATCATTCAACACCAAGGAGCAATAAACATGAACGGCTTGTCAATTCAGCTCGGCCATGAGATTGTTTGGAAACTATTTTGCACAAAAGAGAGGGTTGGCAATGGGTCAGCGAATGACACCGGCTATTGCTATTGCTTTCATGTCTACAGTGGAAGCCCCCGTAATTGGTCTCAAGCCAACACTCTGTTGTAGAGACATCGAAATTGCTTTGTTGTTTTCTATTCAACATAAGAAGAGATGAACAGATGCTTTGATTTGTTGAACGAGCAGTCAGAGTACATAAGATTCACCAGTGAGACTCCTAAAGAAGTTGGCTTCCATTTCTTAACGTCCAAGTTAAAACTATCTGGATACGGCTACATCACTAAGTGGTACCGTAAGCCAAGCAACAAAGATATTTTGGCTCATTACCTCTCATCCGTAAAATTGCCTCGGCAAATAGCCATTTCGAATGGCTGTGAAAAGTAGTCTACCGCGATAAGTTAAGAGTAAATCATGTGTCCCTCAACAAAACTGCACTGAAAATAAGGTCCCGTTTGTGTTTACCTTTTTTACAAATGAAATAAGTATAGCTCCTCGACGTTGTCTCATAAGGGCAGGCTTAGATGAATCGGTTGCGATGGTTAAGATACCAACGAATAATCTTGAGCGTCAGCTAGTCCGCAATCGCTTGTACGATCGTCTACGTACAACAAAGAAGTGCATAATTTGTCCTAGCGGTAAAGACGGTGACTGTATGAGTAAGGGTACAGTTTACTCAATCTCTTGCAAGACTTGCGGTGGTAAGTACATTGGCGAAACGGGTAGGCCACTCTATGTCCGTATTAAAGAACACCTAGCCGATAAACGCAATTCTAGAACAAATACCCCACTAGGTAAGCACAGGATACAGATACATGAGGGGGATGATTTTGATGTAGAAGTAAATATCCTTGCGCAAGAACTTAAGACCTCGGAGTGCAAAGTCCTTGAAGCATTTTAGATCCATTCCCAAAATTCCAATATGAATCGTGAAGATGAGTGCCTCCCAATCACGCATGACTTTGCGCCATACGTTGGATCGATCTTTACGGATCTGAGTCAGGCACACCTTGTCCATGTAAGATCAGTGCGGCTGGTATACATATATAGTGGATACCAGTGAGTCAAATCTAGCTGATTATTTCACGATTTAAAATTGCATAATTTTTTCTCTTTTTTTCCTCTTTTTTCCTCTTCTCATTTCTTTCCTTTCTGCTTTGGTTAGAGAAGTGTCTAAATTCTTTCTATTTTGACTGCCACTTGTAGTGGTATGATGTTATACTTATACCCAATATGTGGAGTACTGTGCAAAAACGTTTGCGTCAGCCGGGATTCAAACCCAGATCTCACTCCTTCCGTGCTAAATAAGAGTGCTGTGCAAGAATGAGCGTCGGTAGTCCAATGGTTAGCATACGCTCCCGGAAAGAGTGAGATCTGGGTTCGAATCCCGGCTGACGCAAACGTTTTTGCACTGTACTCCACATATTGGGTTTTAGAGAAGTGTTCAAATAGATTGGTGTAGGTCAGTTAGACTCGTTCAGGTTCTGTCGAAGGCAAGACTGCCGGAACGCTAGCCACGGATACGATCGCTATTGTACTACTTTGCACAAAACAAACTTGTATTAAAAACCTCGCGTTTGCTGAAAAGAAAATAACGGACTATTTCAATCAATGCCGAGGTAAATCACTAATCGGTCTTGGGAAAAACCTGAAGACCCTCGCGAACAAGTGAATAGAATGAGTGTACTGAATTCCGCCCAATGCGGAAATTCGGGGTCGTATAAATGAAGCGCAGTAAAGTGATAACAATAAAGACAGTCAAATGTGAGCCAAATAAATTCATATGGATGTACTTATGAAGCGTTCTTTCATTACTTGTTTCACATAATGGTCCCAGCACTTCTTGTATTCGATCCGTTTCCTCGTATTCACCACCTCAAGCGTCTTCGAACATTTCACATGTTGCTTTAGCTACGACTTAAAGGTTTCTTCTTCTCTATAAACGTTGTAGAATGGTAGTCAGTAGAATCTCCTTGTAATCTCGGGAATAGCCAAACTGAGATGTTCCCACATGATGGCGGGGGGGGGGGGGGGGTTGGGAAAGAGTTTAAACCGACCCCTTGCTTTCTGATGGCCTCCTACTCCGCCATGCACGAAATAGAATGTTTGCAAGTTATTCTAGGAATCTGGAAGATTGGTTCCACGTGTGTGTGTGGGTATATATGTGAGTATGCATGCATGTGTGTGTGCATGTGCATGCGCATGTATGTGCGTGTGTATGCGTTGTATATGTGCGCATATGAGAGTGTGTGGTCGTGTATGTGTGTGCATGTGGGTGTATGCATGTATGTTTGTGTGATATATATATGTATATATCACCTGTATCACCTGTCGTCCCGTTGATCGTCGAGTGACTCGAGCGGGTACCAGCAACTCTTCCATTTTCCCCTATCGCGTGCAAGAGTAGCCCAGTGGGTCCTCCTTGCTCTAGGAATTCGCTGAGCATCATATCTTTCTTCCATCGCTTTCGTGAAGAAATCGGACCAACGGGTCAGTGGTCTTCCTTTAGAGCGCTTGACGTCCCGAGGAATCCAGTCGGTAACGGCTCTCGTCCATCGGTTGTCGTTGAAGCGCATCACGTGTCCGGCCCACCTTATTTTCGATATCCTGGCGTGTAGAACGGCGTCTCTGATTTTCGATCGTTGACGAAGGTCGGAAGTTCGGATCCTTTGTCTCATTTGCGAAATACGAGATACTCCTAGCATCGACCTTTCGACTGCGCGTTCGATAACGGCAAGTGATCTTTCATCCTGCTTACGTAGTGACCAGGTTTCTGCTGCATACGTTAGGGCAGGGATAATTGTCGAGTCGAAAAGGTGGGCACGGAGACGGATGTTCTTTGTCCTCTTCACTACATCTTCGATGCTCTTAAACGTTCCCCAAGCCGCTCGTTTCCTCCTGCTCAACTCTGGGGCTAGGTCGTCCATCATGTTGATTTCACGACCTAAATAGATGTAACTGGAGCATTCGGAAATTGTCGTTCCGTTGAGCGTGAATGGGGCATTAGAAACCCATCCGTTCCTCATGAACATTGTTTTCGTTAGATTCAGTTGAAGACCGATCTTTCCACAGGCGTTATCGAAATCAGTCAACATTCGTTCCGCTTGGCTGATGTTTGGTGTTATGAGAACGATATCGTCAGCAAAGCGAAGATGGTTTAAGTGTCGACCGTCAATTTTCACTCCCATTTCGTCCCATTCTAATGTTCGCATGACGTTTTGTAGGGTGGCAGTGAATAGTTTTGGCGATATTGTATCGCCTTGTCGAACCCCTCTTCTTACGTCAATGGTGATATTGTTGTAGAATGGAGAAACAGTAACAAATATGTATATATATATATATATATATATATATACAAGCGTGGGTGTAGGTATGTGTGTATGTGTACGTAAGCCACCACTTTTATGTGTACATTGTAAGTACGCATATGCTTACATATATAAAGATATATATATATATATGTATGTATATATATATAAATTTGGGGTAGGATAACGCAGTGGTTAGTGATGCAGTGTATCAGGAGGCAAGATGGTAGGCAGAGCACTGGCTCAATCCATTCACCTCATCACTCTCCTGTGATCAACCATCTGAGCGCCTGGGAATGACGTAGCTCGGGTACTTCTAAGATTTCAAGAGGAATCGCTTCGACCAGCATTCTACGGTATTCACAAAGAAGACGAAATCTCAAGCAGTAACCGAAGCAGCACGTGATTTATTCGATGACATTTGCGGAGGATGATTGAGGGGAAGCGAATCGAATACTAGAACTGCCACGATTCGCGCAGTAAGTTGCAATAACGGATCTTAGGAAAACAAAAATATGTATAAATGTGTACGTTTTCGCGACTCGCTTCTGGTTTTGGCCGCGAAAATTCCGAATACTTTCAGTGTATGGTTTAGAAACAGACATCATAAAAGAGAACCAAATGTGATTTTGAATGACAACAAAAGTGGCGGGTATTTTTAACCTAGAAATTGAATAAAATTATTGATATAATCCTCAAATCAATGAAATGATCAAAGGGGACATGGAACGATTCCTTTTTCGCATCTGCTGTAACTCACCTCTTCGTAAGAGAATGAAGAAAAGGAAAAAAAGCTGTATAAATGAAGATGATTTAGAAACGTAAAATCTAGAGAAAACCCCAACAAAAGTATAATCGAAAAGAAATCACCTTCATTTGATAGTTGTCCGACTTGGGAATACAAAAATTGATGTTACACGTAGACATTAGAAAAATCGCTACGGATACTGTACCCCTATAAAATCGATACAACCAATGACGATATTATGCGACCGAATCGATTTATTTACGCACACGCACATACGGTAGCCCTTTCCGAAGCAATAAAGTTGAAATTGCAAAATAATTGCATGAATAGCTAAGTAGAAAGTGAAAAATAGGGAAGAAATCATCCGAAATTTTCCACAAATCTTGGAAATGTTCAGGAAGAACCACTATTAATCTTGGTGAATCGATCATAAAGCAGCTGTAAGACAAATTGTAAGAAGAGACTGATTTTGGCCTTCTTATGTTCAGTAAATTTTACGAAAAAGAACCCCAGTTATGCTATACTTGATACCAGATTACTAACAGTTACTGGGAGGAGAACCTCCATTCTACAAGGAAGAGATGCAATGGTATTTTGATAAGGACACTGTTTGAGAGTGGTTACCTGTCTTATGTGGCTTACTAAAAAAAAAGAAAAAGAAAAATACAAAACGAAAAACGAAAGGAAAAACGATGTTCACAATCAAGCGTATATAAAGACTATAGTACCGTTGGTTTATAAGAATGAAGTACTTTTTCTCCCATTATTATTACTTTTTTTGAAAAAAATAACACATCTTGTTGTTTTGAAGGAATTGCCTATGCTCATCTACTACTGGCCGCTGAGCTGACGTACCCCAGCAGACAGTTATAAGCACAGACTCACGGTAGACAGATATGATGGAGACTACGCATTGAAAGCATATTGTAATTCTCATTTGAGGAAAATACGAAGCTCCTAACAGGACCATAGCGAAGGATACATGAAGTGAAATATTTTGAAATAACACTATAAAATAACTATTTCATGAAAAGCAAGCTGTTCAAGGTTGCCGCGCTTTTCAAACGCTAAGGATTTTGGTAAGATCCCTTTCATAAAAATGTTCATTCTCTTCTTATCTTTGGTATTTTTCCTCTTCTTATCCTCTCATTCTTTTTCCTGGTTTCATTCAAACGTTGACAACACAAACTGACTGTAGAATCTCAGGTTTTCTTATCGGCTAATATCAACATCTCAACAGCTGTTTACTGAAAATATCCATCTACTACATGAAATCAAAAACTCTCGTTTCACTGGCATTTTCTTTAGAATTCATGATTAAATGATTTCAAATAGAAAGTAGAAGGGATTTTGCGACAAAATAATCAGTCTAATGTTTTCTGGAAGAATTAAAGAAAAATGTGGAAAACAATAGTGTAGAGACTAAAGTTTGGAATGTTATTTACACATTCCATAAAGTATTTCAGAGATTTGCTCGGGATTTACGAATTTGCACGAAAATCCTTGGCTTCTTACAAAATCGCTGTTGAAGCATAACACTTATCTTCTTAGCCGATAATCCACTAGTTGTTTACAATACGTTTAAAAGAATTTTGAATTCTTCGCAACTGAAGTGATTATGAACAGAAGGTTAAAAGCAATTTTCAGTGAACTCGAACAGATTAGTCCTCATCAGAGTCGCTGGAATCCGTGAATTCTACACTAGTCGTGCGTTTTGTGGTTCTTATTTCAGACAAACGCCGTTAATTACGCATGAGCCATGGACTTATCACTTTCGTTTGAATTTCATCAGGGATGGCACGCAGCGATCAGTTGAGAAGCTTTAAAGTTAGCAGAGTTCCAAAATTGGAATCTTCAACGGTGTTTAGGTTTGAATAATAAAGTCCAGTTGTGACGATGAACCTCTTGTCTTATACTGCACTTCAATTAACTTCGATCTTCAGTGAAGCAGGTTAAATGACGTTAATCTGAAGCCTTACGATATGGATTTTTTCCGACCAATGTTTTGCATTTAGATTTCAAAAATCAGTAGTTACTTAAATAACGATCATTCATCTTGAAAAAGGATTATGATAGAGAATGAAAGAAGCAGAAAGCACAAGCAGCTTCTTGATTCATTGCTTGAAAGCTACCATTAACTTGTTTTGCTGCTTGTGAACATTCTCTATTGCTGAGTTATCTAAGCAATGTTCTATATGATAGATACATGGTAAGCTAACAGATATCTGAATTCACAAAAATAAATCAAGCATATTTATTTTCGTTTCACCTTACAATGTGTAGGAAAACTTATTCATTGATAAGAATGGTATGAGCATTTTCCTATCTAAGATTCAAGAAATAAAATGTTCATCTGATAAAGTGGTTATAGGTGACTTGTAATGCACACGATATCAGTCTGTGGTTTAATCCCGCTCTCTGAGCTCATAAAGGCTTCCATCCCTAGGTGCTCGTTATTCGTACCACAAGTCTTCGGAAAAATAGTGTTTTCTACTACACTAGACCATGGCGAGTCAAGCGTACCCCTCATGGATTGATCGAATCTGAATGATTTATCCCTCAAATCTTAATTTTAAATTTTGAAGAAACCCATACAGTCCGACTTTATTAGTTTTATTGCAATATGGTAAGTGAAAAGAAATTATATTAATACAACTGTGCATTAATGCAGTGAAAATACGATGAGATATATGATCTGTTATTTACCACTTATAGCCCTGTTCTTTAATTTTTTACTTTATTTGACCGGTCCCACGAATTTTTTAACTATGCGGATGCTAGTCCTTCTAGCATTCAATTAGCTTTTCGTCTTCTTCTTGAACAACACAGAATATTGTCTGAGTACGTCTCCTTGCGATCTCGAGGTTAGGCTAACTGTGGCGTTCTTTAAGGTATTCGTTGTTGGCTACCGGAGAGTGTTGAGGGGATCAGCTCCTCGTCGCAGCTTTGTTAATAATCTTAACTAGTTGTGTTATAAAACCTCGTGCTAGGCTTAAAAAAATAAGGATTTAGGCATCCTTGTACTTTTGACGACTTCCTAGTGTGGAAGCATTGCAAAGATACCTCTCGATATAGCGATCAGATAGTTTCCACTTGATTTGGTGTTCAAAAGATAGGAGAATTCTTTCTCATTTCTGGTTATCTTGATAGAAATGGAGCACTGGATATGAAAGCTCGATTTTCGGGAACGACCATTGGGAATCCAACAGGCGTTAAGATTATGTAAAAACGGCATGAAGTGTGAAATTACTGATTTCTGCTAACATCTTACAATACAGTCACTGACGATTTTTGTAGCATTAATCTTCAGCAAGCTCGAACTTATGGAACGCCAAAGCCAGACTATCCTCAGGGCTGCAAAGAGACTCGCCTAACCAGTATTCTACGCCTTTCAAGAAGCAGACAAAAAAAACGAATTGTATGATACTGGTATCCGCACGGTGAAGAATAAAAACACTGAAGGCGGATTAATAAAGTGTTATTAAATACAAATACATGGATCTAGATAAACATGCATATATATATATATGCATACAGACATATATGCATATATATACCTTGACCTTGATGCCCAATAAATCTGAATAGCCGATTAGCCGAACAGAGAATATTTTTGGTACTTGAATTTTGGAGATCTGCGCATTTACACATCTTGCAATTTGAAGATAAGCTTATCGTATTAAAAGTTTTTAGACATATAAGTTTATGTGTTGATTTTGAACTATGTTTTTGAATTTTGTTTTTCATAACTTTGAAAATCGTCTCTCCTCTAACTTTGGCATTACCAATCATTCATGCAATTTTTTTTGATGACTAGGCAGAGCCAGAAATAATGGTGATAAAATTATTTGGCTAACGTATTACCGCCTTCAACTTCTTCGAACCCGGCGGTTATAGTTTCGCCTTCGTTGTCGTTCCATATTAAGCGATAAAATTATTGGTATCGTTGGTGTGAAGATATCAACAGTTAATGCTGCGGCATTGACTTTGTGGCACACCCATCCATTACGAACTTTTCTAATCTCATGAGACCCTGCCTGCCCGTATGTTCTAGACGGTTATTGAAGAATTCTTTTTACTAAACCGCTTTTTGACAGTGGTATGGGTTTTGAGCATCACTCAGCATCATTGGCTATAAACAAGACCTAAGAGCTTGTGAAATAAAGATGATGATTATGATGCCTGCACCATTGTCTAGCTGTTGCACACGTGGATCAGTGACATTATTCAAAAAGCTCTAGAGCAAGATCTTCATCGATATAGGCTGACAATAATTCTAGAAATATCAAAAATGAGAGAGAGCCTGAACAGACACCATTGAGATCATGGTAATCCGTTTCTAGAGCCGACAAAGACGGGCGTGTCCTGAGTACTCGCAGTAAGAATGCAATCGTATGAAAATTATGACGTTTGTACTCGACTCTTGTCACCTGTCGTTAAAGGTGCCTAGCACCATCTCCCCGTAAATTTAGAGTTACAACTAGAGATTTGGTGCTTTTCATAGTTCCTCAATAGGGAAGTATTCTAGATGATCTTTTACAAATTGGTGATCACTTCTACAGGCTCTTCTAGCAGAACACCTAAATTGAATCGGTTAATGGAGCGGATACAGAAGAGGTAGATTCACGTATAACGTATAGACAGAAGAAAAAAGAGATGACCTGCATTACATTCGTCCAATCAGCTTTTGCAGCAGGCTTCATTAACCCTTTTCTAAGATTATCCTCATTTGAATCTCGAACGATTTAGACGAGTTGCGATCTATAGACAAAGTTTGATTTTCGAAGAAGTTTAGTTATATTGAGTTTTTTGAACCCTCGTCAAAATTACAGAGATATACTAAGAGCATCCTCCATTCAGCCTTAACTTTAAGGGACTAAAGGAGGGAATTTGACATCACGGAAATCATCATCATTCTGATAGGTTCTGGACAGCCGTACTGCCTGAGAAAACAATTTTTCAAGAATGTATTCGTGCGAGTTTAAGCTCATCAGAAAGCTCGTATTCTTGAGCATCAAATGATATATCATTAGCCCACACAGCTTCTTCAAACGGAACTGTCTGAGAAAGAAATTCGTCTGGTGCTCCCCTTTCACTAAAAATTGGCTGTCAACGCTTCTGAGAATTGTCGACAATTTGCAAGGCGTATGGTGACTAAATATGCGATGTTCGTATAGCTCACCTATCAGATATGAGGCTGAATTGTGTTAATGTCGAAAGAAAACACTTCAACTGCTAAGTTGTTTTCTGTCCGAGCTTGACTGATGTACAAATAAATGTTTTCTATAAATTTTGAAAATAAACCAAAACTTTTTCCACAACCCATTAACTACTTGAGTTGACCACGTTATCGACGCAACCCTGAATGAAAACGTATGCCGATGAAAATAGTCATTGTACAATAAGGATGCAGCTTTTTCATAGGCACATTATTCCGATAGATGAATAAATACGATAGAATCTGTTAAGGATATAACATGTTTAGAGCCACTAGCTCTAGTGCTATACAGGCGCCTGCTTCGTCCTATCGAGACTCATCAGTAGCACCGTCTCTCGGTTCAGCCGATTGCCTGAGGTTATATGATCCTCGATATTGCGCCTAATCAGGCGCCTGTGTATCACTAGACCTAACGGCTCAAAACATGTTATATCTTATCAGATTATGTCGTTTTAAGCGAGTCTATTTTTGAAAAATGGTCCGAAGTAGAGGTCTTAATACGATAAGTTTAAACATGATCTATAAGCTAAGACAACAAAGTGATGCGTTTCGATACACGAGTCTCCTTTAATATACTCTAGCAATGTATCTTTTAGCCTTTCATGACGTCTTTTTAGACACCTATATAGAGCCATACACGTGTTTCGAATTTGCAGCCTCGCCAGTTGCACCGCGCCTTTCGTCTGAGCCAATCCCCATCGGGGGGAACCCGTTTACATAGTTTTATCAAAAACACCAGCTTTAAGCAATCGACTGTTAATCATTACAGTGTCCTGTGATCTTGTCACTGAACATGCGGTGATATGTTACATCTGCCGTGTGTGAAGTGATTTTCACTTTACACACGCTCAGTGTATCATGTTCGTCGACGATTCCTCCATGTCTGTCCTATAAAGGTTTGAATCAGACAAAAGCAACTGACAAGGATGCAAGGTGGAAACACTTGAAGTGCACTGTGTGGCTGCCTATAAAAGACTTCATGAGAGGCCCAAAAATATATTAGATTGTACTGCTTTGAGCGAGGTCCGCAAAGCAGACAGATATGAGGGATTCTCCTTCAAGTATACCGTATTCTTTTCGAGCAATGGCACAAAAATAAAGACAATGTTTATCTTAGTAGTGCTTAGCAAAGAAGGAAAGATGGAAAGGTATTTTTAACTGTTTTGCCATCCATCGAGCAATCGACTGCCACTACAATGTCAAGTGATTTTTTTACCGCGCTCAAACTTTGAACTATACAATAAAATCAAAGGTTGAACCAGACATAGAAGAAGACTGTGCACGATGCAAACAGTCCTCGAGGGATCAGTTCTCAAAACTAATTTTCACTTTTAATAGATTGCCGGTATTTATAGCGCGGACTTCACGAACATCACTTTCCCCGAAACTCAGCAAAGCACGTTTCAAGAAACATACGTTGATATGGAACCATACAACACGAAGAAACTACTATAGGCATGTGAAATTAACAGAAAAATGAATCCAGAATCAAAACACTTGTAATGAAGATTGAGATACAATCCAGCCCACACTAGTTATTAACGGAGAATAGCTGTATTTAGAATTGAAGCAAGCTTGGAAAACTTGAAGACGCAGTCAGGCTAAGGCCAAAACGATTTCACCACTGATGGCGAGTGAAAGAGAATGAAAAAAAGGTGAATATGTTAGGAACTGCTCAAAATATAAGGGAGAGGCATCCAAATATCCAAATAATCGTACAATTATCCAAATAGTCGATGTTTCTAGACAGAGTATCTCTTTATCACTACCGAGTAGTTTAGTGTTATATTTCCTTCCATATTAATTTGGTCGTCGGTTAAAGACATTATCCGTCACCATATTCCACCTTAGTGCTCGTAACAGTGGCTTCGACTTCAACAAGGACCTCTGTTGAGATCACTTGTTTACTCTTCAAATAATAGTAAAGTGTGACTATTTCATGAACAAAGACTGACCAGGCAGGACGTTTCCAGGTGAATAGCCCTGAGCAGGTCATTCTTAAGTCAATTACAAATGAAGACGGCCTTCTTCTACAGATTGAAGAGGTTTATTATCAATCAATCTGATTGTTAAAAAACGCGCCTAATCGGCCGACTTTGAGAACGATCTAAGGAGCAGAAGCCCGTGTAGGTATGATGAAATATGTTCCGTACACAAAATCTGTACATAGGAGAATATGATTCGAGCCAAAGGCAAAGTAGTTGAAATAAGTAGATGATTTACTGTTTAGGAAGTAAGACGTATATTTATATGCATATACATATAAATATATGCATATGTGCATATGTATGAATATATGTGTGCATACACACACATATACACAACATACAACATGCTTATATACAGGCACCTATGTTCACAGGGGCGGGCGGGTTTAAATTACGCCACAGATGAAATCAGGTGAACTCAGCTGAAAAGTTAACGGAACTCAATGATGAGATGAAAATTTACACGCAGATCGTTGATCCATTTTGATAGCCTGTTCTGTTCCTTTACCACATAGTTAGGTTGTGGAAGTAAGCTGTGTAGTAGTAGCGACACGATGATCATGAGCTGATGGTTCGTTAAGCTCTAAGTTCACCGACCATCTCATCCTTTCGAGGTTGAAAAATCGGCACTACTGCTGCCCGAAAATAGTTCATTTTCTGCATTCCAAGTGGGAGTTCTTTCAGCAGACTATCTCAGGGCTTCGAGGGAGATCCACTTGACCAGCATTCAACGGCAATCAGGACGTGTCAAAAATTTTCAAACAGCAGCCGGAGTCACAAGCAGAAAGTTGGAACACTCTTGCGAATGTTGGATCAGAGGAAGCTAGTCGAATGCACTAAATGGTTTCATCCTCGCTATGTATGTAGAAAGATGTCGCCAAAATAATGTAATAAACAGATGTGCACATGTCTGTGTGTGTTTGCGTGTGTCTGTGTGTATGTATATGTATATATATATATATATATAGTATATGCATATGTGTGTGTCTGTGTATGTGGGTGACTGTATGTACGTATACTTAAATATACTCAAGATCGCTCTTTGTGCATGATTATTCTACGCTTCAACCGTTATGAGGAAATAGAATGAAAAGACGAAAAAAGTAATTACAACGTTAAGTCGCTCAACAATTTCGTTAGGCGCTTCGTTTCATTCATAAGGGAAGTCGTGCATGTTTCGCTTTCATCAACACCCACTTAATTTAAAAACGAGAAGAAAAAAAAAACGCGAAATAAATTCCGCTGAGTGATTCCAAAACGACTTCAACATACTAGTAAATAGGAAAAAGTTGCCGGAACGGATCCATTATGATATCCAGTGATGATTTTTTTCTGCCGACCTATTATTTATTTCAACCTTTGCTTTATAATGGACTCACATGGCCATTGCTTCGATTCCGCGAATCACTTCATTTGAGCTTCTTTGAGTCACTAGCTTTTTCCTTGAGCAGTTCCCGACGTGTTAAAAATAGTGTATATCAATACTAGTGATGCAAAACAACAAATCAATGTTCAATTGAAGGATCTAAAACATCTAAGCGGCTCTGAAGATGGCGAACCTCGCCGAAACGTAAGCCACCACGATTACTGGACTATCTATGCTACATTACTACACTGTGTTGTTGTATTGCATCACCAATATTCAGTGAATACTTTTTTTACACCTCGGAACTGCTCAACGAAAAAAACTACTGATTTATTCTTACAATGCCGAAGTTAAGCGATAGTCGGTCTTGGGAACTGCTTCTTCGAGGCGTAGGAATTTGTACTAGACTTGGTTAAAAGGTCAAAGAAATCAAATTGATATGTTGTCATATTTATCAGTGAGTTTCGGCAGGTTATCGCATAACGTTTCAGATGAATATTCAACTATATCCACGATGCCTCGAGCCGAGGAGGGTATCGGGAACAAGGCCCATATTTCACAAAGCTTTTGAAGCGCAATAATTTGACTATATCATTATAATATCATAATATAGTCACATGATCGTAATAACGGAACACTCCGATAATTATAGTGCCATAAATAGTATGCGCCAAAAGTGCAAATTAATAATAGATGAACTACAATGGAGTAGATTCATTACAGAGGTCTACGTAGATTCTCGACTATTCTGAGTAAAATCACGTGTCTTCGACACGTAAAAGTTATCACGTTTAGTCGGAAGTTGTCAAGAGTCTCTCATGTAGGGGAATCCAAACTTCTAAGCCCAAGTTGTTAAGAATCAATGTGGGTTCCAATATATTGGAGATCCGCGCCCAATTGAAGCGAACGCCACGAATCTCGCTGTGTAGTTAGTAGTATATATAAAGTCTTGCTACTCAAGTATATCAAGTATAGATCCAAGAATTTCCTAGATGTGGGTTTTCACCGGGTGATCACGAATATGTCACATATCCTCCACACGTCACATGCCACGTGTTACATATGCAAGACACGTGTTTGGGCCTTACAGCCTCGTCACTTGCACGGTGCTTTTCGTTCATTGAGTTCCTCGAGGATACAACTCTATAGGAGAAATCGAGACAAACTTCTTATACTCGACGTACGGTAGAAAGATCACTGAGGCGTTCCTTTAGTATCGAAATAGTCGAATGTCGATGTTTGCTTCATATGCCCACGTAACAGCCGTGTGCCATTCAATCGACAGTCAATCACTCTGAAAAACTGCCACGGTGATTCCTTCACTGTACGTCGAGTGTAAAAAGTTCGTCATCGATTGCCCTATATAGTGATAGATCCGTGAGGAACTGAATAAACGAAAGGCACCGTGCAAGTGACGAGGCTGTAAGGCCCCCACATTTGCCTTGCACTGTATAAGTGCTCAAAGCAGACCTCATAATAGGCTCAAAATACCTAGTCGGATTATCTTGCTTATGTAGAATATCTCGAGCCACACAAGAGGTCTATTAAGGATTTTTTATGTGTGAAAATCTGATGCTAAGTTGCTTCTATCACGTATCTTCTTCACGGAAGAGCGGACAGTTCAATCATCAAAGTAATCTACATGGACTGCCATTATGTCGTAAATTTGAAACATATGCAAATAAAAGATGCACGAATCTAACCGATGTTGTCAATCTGGAGCTGAGCCTTCGAAGACTATGTCATGGGTCATATTCATTGTGGATCTGGAGAACAGTTACTCGAAGCAAAATAACTTTTAAGTCACCGCCTAATTGAAGGCGCAGATACCTGTCACCTGTCGTTTTGTTCATCACCAAGTGACTGAAGCGGGCGTCAACAGCGCTTCCATTTATCCCTATCGCGTGCTACAGTGGCCCAGCAGATTCCTTCGCTCTAGGGATTCGCTGAGCATCATATCTTTGTTCCAGGCTTTTTGTGAAGAAATTGGACCATCGAGTCTTCTTGTTGAGCTCTTTACGTCCCGATGAATTCAGTCGGTAACGGCTTTCGTCCATCGATTGTCATTAAAGCGCAATAAGTGTTCCTCCTTATTCTCGATCACCTGGCGCGTAAAACGACATCCTTGACCTTCGACTGATGACGTCGGTTAGAACTCCGGATCCCTTCACTCATTTGCGAGATACGGAATACACGCAGCATCGACCTCCCGACTGCGCATTCAATAACGCCCAAGTAATCGTTCATCCTGCTTACGTCTGGTCTTCGATCCAAACGTTTGATCACGGATAATCGTCGAGTCGAAAGGATGAAAACGGGGTCGGATGTTCCTTGTCCTTTTCACCACATCCTCGATGCTCGCAAATGTTCACCAGGTCGTGCCTTTCCTCCTGTTCAACTCTGGAGCTTGGTTGTTCATCATGCTGTACTCACGGCCTAAATAGACGTTACTGGAGTATTCGGAGATTGCCGTTCCGTAGAGCGTGAATGGGGCAGTCAAAACCAATTCGTGTTTCATAAACATTGTTTTTGTTAGATTTAGTTGAAGACCAATCTTTCCACAGGCGTCGTCAAAATGGGTGAACAGCCATTCCTCTTAACTAATGCTTGGTATCATAAGAAGATATCATCAGAGAAGCGAAGATGCTTTTTTTGCGAATGGAAATGAAAATAAAAAAGCGCAGTAAGACAAGTATAACCACAGGATTGCTGAGATACGAGCAAAACTTGGAAGTTAGTGTTTTTAGGTCATAGGCTCGAACAGCTATATTCATGCCTTATCGGAACTGCCGCTTGTGCGACGCCATCGAGGCCCTCGCTTTACTTTCTCACAGCGGCACATAGACTTTAATGCAGATTTCTGCTCCCAAGATCAATCCAATTAACGAGTGATTGTTGACAGTCACCCAGATTATAACACGGCTGAGAACAAAGAAGAACGAGGGCCTCTATAGTACTGTGCGAGTACGCACATTACCGCCAATGGATAATGGCGATTAAAAATTATGACAGAAAACAATGGCTTTCAAGTTTCGTTCGTATAGTATAACATTCCTGCAGTTGGTCGGAAGGTGATCGTGATCTCCACATATGGGTGTCTAACGCTTAGCTGCGATGGTTCCATGGCTCGCGAATAAGTGAGTAACTAAGTCGGTGTTCACAAATATGAATTGCGAAAACAAAATCTTAAATTGGTTCCGATTTGCCGAGTAAGGCTCTTTACTTAGGCGGTGCTAGAAGGATTGACTCAGACAAATTAAAAGCGATGATCTAAAACGAGAATGAATGACTGCAGACATTCTACCAAGTCGTCGTATTTGAAGAAGACGGAAACGTCTGAACCCTAGCCGAATGAATTTTCTGTTAAAATCTTCGTGTAAAAGGTTTTTTAGCAAGAAGCTGTGGAGATAAATCTATCTCGAGAAGATAAACGATTGCCAGTTTTCTTGCATCCGCTGAGGAGGCTGTTTGAGTACTTGACTGTTCAACCTTACTTTCTTCTCAAGGCAGGGTGCAACGTGAGATACAAGGGCAGTGATGCAGCAGTTTTCACAGCCGATGCGGTCTTGCTCATATCATCAGTCGTGAAAGCCTTGGGCGACTCACCACCGATTTGCAAGACGATCAGGATTCTTCCTAGGTACATATATGACTCATACAATGGCAGTACTCATGTGCCATCTACACAGTACACCACCCCTGGCCTCGTCCTTCCGAGGCGGCCATGGTATCTCCCCGAACCTTCGTCTCCTAGTAGCGGCTTGCAAGTACTTTAAGTTCTTCTCGAGAACTGTCCGTTGGTTCCTGCTCTGTGACCTCGCGTATTTTCACGCATTGACTTATTACTCATTAATTATGGTCGATTGGTTGATGATCGAATGAATTCTAACCAACTATTGATCGATTGATTTAATTCGTAAAATGTCGATGAAGCGTTGTTGTATGATTATAACGGATATTGATATACTCTTTTGTAATTGATGTTTATTTTAGGTTGTTTTTATTCTTGCTGTATGGATAAACCGCGTGGCAGGCTGTTTGACTATCTAAATCACAATTGCACAGCGCCACAGAGACGAGCTTCTAGCACTCGAATCGAACACCACAGATAGAGTGATTTCAATTATAGCTTCAGCTTAGCTGAATTCAATGCTGCTTTGTGTTCTACAGATTATTCCGTTGACGGATGATTGCAGACAGGACCTCTTAGATTGAAGTACGTTGCAAAAAAGGAAAAGAAAGGACTTTGGCTGGTGCACTGGAATTCACATGAACCTTCACAAAGGAAAACCGCAGATTAAAGCCCATCCTATCGCCGGGTGCAGCCCGTATCTTACCATCCATGCTGCTGTTTGCCTGCAGTTTAAAAACTAGTAAAACATAAAACTTCTACACATTGTTTAATGTCTACAGATCGGCCTCGGGCCAGTGAGGTTGACTTCAGGGATTGATTTAGCTACAGGCCGAATTTGAGGCTATAGGGGAGCATCAATCGAATCTTTCAATGACAAACGGATTTGAGGTAACAGAGGTAAGCACAGCGGAAGGGAGTATATGCCGGTCATTTGAGATTTATAGATGTCAAGAAATCTTCATAGAAGTGTTGGTAATCTTTCGAGGGGTTAGATCTCTGACTAGCGTAATGCGTAGCCGCTTTGTGGAAAAGACTTTTTGTAACGCTTCTGTGAAAGAGCAACCTTTGTGTTTCACAAGCGAATATTTCTCGCAGTATAGAGCCATTTCTCTAGAATGTCTGTAATCATGCGATATCATGAGGTTTGAAAATTCCAGATCTTTGCTTATTTTCTGCATAAACTGTTTCTGTACAGCGCAGCAGGGAAAATAAGATTGATTCACATGTGCGGGCATGTGTTCTTTGGCTACTCTACGGAATGGGGGCGAAGAGCACGGGTGAGCCTCGGTTTCAACACGGATATCGATTGATAGCGCCTTGACGGGTCACGTGTGAAGTGCAATTTTTGTAATCAATCAAAAATTTTTTCTGCTTCGAAAGAAACTCCTAAATCAAACGCATGATTCTGATAGTACGAGATTTTCTCTACACACTGATGTACTTTTCGTGCTTCTGAGTAATAGTAGAATTACGTGGCCGATGCAAAACATAATTTTGTGTTGGATTTTCACAGCTTTATGAAAAAGTGTTTTCAAAGGACGGTCAAGTACGTCTCTAACCAGAGATTTAGGCTGCGAATGATTGCTAATAATCTTATAAAAAGTTCTTGTCCAGCGGAAGGAGTCGGTTTTTTGTTTGCCATCGTCTAACATAAAAAATCTTTCTTCTACATAATCTACAAGAGAGAGAACAGTGATGCAGAGTGCCTCACTCTAAAGGCAATGGAAGTGATATCTCTCATGACGGGCAAGGTGCTGGCCAATCTCATTCCGCGCTGACTGGGTTTTCAATCTCTCTGAGGCGAGAATTGGTAACATTTTCAGTTAAACCGATCTGATTCAAAAATCTCAATCCTCAAGCAATATCTAAATCCACAAAACTTTATAAACGTTGGAAGTGAGGAGGCAATCTGATTATAATCTGCAGGATCTGCGCAGTAGAGATGAAGAGGTCATGTTAATCAAAATAAATTTAAAGAAATGTGCATGCAAAAGAGACAAACAATCAAATTAAGTAAAACACGATCAAAGTAGATTTCACAGAAATTATAGGAAAGTTCTGTCGCAGCTTCTAAGAAATTAAAGTGTTGTTTTTGATTTCAAAGCCATTAAGATATTGTTTCGATATTTCTAATCCGTAGTTTTGAAATGATGATGAATTTTTCATTACATCGCCACTAGTAAATGCGATTTTGAAAGACCAAAAAATTTTAAGGGAAAAACAGGATATTCTGCTAGAAAATCTACGAGAAATGACTTCATTGAAAAAACAGGCAAAAGTACGCTTTGAAATTAAGGACAAATTTTTCCAGTATCAAAAAGTTTCTCAGCTCCTTGCAATTGGGTAGTAAACATTTGTTATGGGAAGAAGATACAAAAATAATCTACGTTTAGGAGTTAAAGGCAAATTTTCCTCCAGTATTAAAAAGTTCTTCAGCTCTCTGTAATCGGGAAATAAACATTTGTGATGGAAAGTAGATACAAGAAGATAACCTGGAAATTCGTAGAAGGATGTAGCGTTCAAGTTAGATAGCGCTCTAAGAGACACACTACACATTTAAATGTATTAGTAGGATCATAGAGGTGATTAAATGTATACATGCTCCATAGTAGCATATTTAGTGTAGTCTATCGATGTATCAGGTCACCTTTTGTATCCTCCTAAATAACTGTCGTACAAATTTGCTGACCCATAAAGATGAAGGAACCTTTATTTTTGCGCGGAGAGGGAGTGAATTTAACGACACGTGTGTTATTACAATGTACCTCTACTACTACGCTAATCACGCCCTAGTAAACGTGCTTATGCTGGAGTTTGCAGTTACTGAGAACAAGTTGGCCGAGAGTGAATGAAATTGAGACGCTTTTGCACAATTTGAGTGAACTAGAAAAATAGGACGATTAATACATAAAAATGTGTTCTTTGTAAGGCACAAAAAAGCTCACTTGTGAAAGAAAAAAGATAATATCCTTTGAAAATGATTGGTTCTTATTATCCTTTCTGTTTTATTGCTGCGGTTTGCGTGTAAATGAAAGGTAAAAATCAGAGCAGAGCAACTGTGATAAAAAATACTTCGAAAACAGAAAAAGGAATTGCTGAACATGTAGATGGCGGGCATACGAATTCACAAATTCTCTTGACGTAGAACTACTGTGTCGATGGACGGATTCTAGATCGTTATTGAATCCTTACCACGACCACGTGTCCAGATTTCTCTACCCGCGCGCCCTCAAGTTTCAGACGGAGTCTACAGAACGAAGTACAAACAGCTCTTAAACTTCGATTGTTCAGAGCCATTTTTGAAGTTCTTGAGGACCTCTGAAAGTTTTCCTACTTTTCAAGCCAAAAAATACGCGCAGATCTCAGTTAGTTCACTATGCTTTCACGGATATTGATTACTAATTAAATAGTAAGAGATGAGGGAAAGCGAAGTAGTGAGTGTTGCTGCTTATCAGAAAACAAAATTCCCTCGTTCAGTTCTCTTCCAAAGCTTTTTCGCCATAGAGTAGTAAAGCCTTAAGCTCGGCTATCCTCAGAAATGTAAGGAATTTTGAATTGACCAGCCTTTTATGATATTCGCAAGAAAGATGAAATTATCAAGGAATTAGATCTAACAAATAAATACTATTTTCAATGTGCATTTCGAGTTCACAGCGATAGCACAAATTCAGTTTTGCACAGCATGGTGTGATTGGTTGGCCGTGAAAGGGTGAAATCCGAAAAATCTAGGCAAGCATTTGAATGAGAAGTGTAATTTTTTTAAATGACTCATATTCACATCTATGTTGCAGATTCTAGCAGTCACATTCAATTCGCTCTCTTGCGTCTATTTTCCAAAATATCATCAGGCTTTTGACGTGTCGGTTCGGCTGCTAGTTGAGGACTGTTGTGCCCTTTATGAATGTCGTTGAAAGTTGGTCAAGTCACTCTAACCTTGAGTCCTGGAATAGCCCTGATGAAACGTTTCTGCATATTTTGAGGAGGCGAATTGGACGATACATGTATCGTATAAAATTCCCCACTCCAGAAAGAAATTAGTGGTTCTGAAGAGAGTCGACTCAATCTCGTGCTCGTAATGCACGGCATCATTATCACTGCGCTACCATACCGTTTGGTAAAACCTTGAGCCAAAGATTTTTCAAAAGAAAGAAAAGGTAGGAAAGGGAAGAAAATTAAGATGAGCAATGGAAATGAAGTCTTTGCAAGTGAGCTCGGATGATAGAAAATAGAGAATAATCTGAGCAGCACCACAACAAGAAAATCACATTTTTCACAATAACTATGAGTTACGAGACAAAAATTGTGTTGAAAAATGAACAGATTTTTCAACGAAGAAATAATATTTTTGGTAGAGCCGATTCCCGCAATACTATGTACCGTTATCGAGAGTGATGAAAGTATTCGAAATGGATTAAGAATTAAGGACAAAGTTTCCGACGTTGAGCATTCTATGAGGGATGCGCCGTGCATTCTTCTTTGATTTCTAATCTTTTTGAGGGTGATTGGTTGCAATATCCGGCCTTTACAGTGATTCGCGGTGGCCTACTGATATATCGAGTGAGTGCTGCTTATTCTCCCAGACAAGTCTTTGATCAGTCTGATACCAATTTACTTACAGTAGAAAAGATGGCTGGGAGAGCCATGAGCGAGAGATCGAACCATGCACTTTGTGTTCGACGCAGAGCACCTTTAAGCATGACATGCGCTCTCAGTACTTGAAATGAAGGAGTCAAAGTGTAACAAAGATCTCAATGATATCAATTTGACAATCAAAAAGGTAGTCAGAATAAAACGAAAAATAAAGCTGACGACAGCACAGTGTGATAGCCGTCCGTCGTACTAGCCAATTTAAATCTAACTCCCATGAAGTTGTATGAACTGACGATAGTGATTCGACCGCTCTTACTCTCATGGGGCCTCTCATTATATCACGGTGAGAAATTGCCACCAAACCTGTCTGAGCCTATATCACTCTCTGCCGGCTAGCTGGGAATCTTTTCAAGCCGGCTACCCATGAACGCCAGCGAATATCGTGCCAAAAAGCGCCCAACGACATCCATACAGAAGACAAGAATCTTTAAGCAGCTGCTAAATCCCCCATACGAAGCTTCGAAGATTCTTGCAGACGATGCTGCGAGTGGAGAAACTATTCAGACTAAGAGGTGCTAAGATTCACTCAGTAGATGAGGAAAAAGGTTACTCAGAAGAAGTTTGAACTGGGTGTAATTATTCCGGATCTGTTTAGAAAGTTTCTCCGAGTTAAGTCGACACTTAATGAACGATATCAACGAGCACAATTAAGCACACCGGGGAACATGACGCTTTTCTTTCAGCGTTTTGATGAGTACAACGCCAACACAAATCCAAAAATAAACTTAATTTCAGAATATATTGGCGACGATAGTTTTATTAGATTAAAAAAATAGACTTGTGGCCAATTTTCGAAATGTACTTGTTAGTTTTACAAAGAGTCATTGAATCATGAAAGATTTTGCCCTAAAGACCACCTGATGATCATCGATTTGTTGCCAGTTCGATGCGGCTACAAATATTTTTTGGGAGAAGAATGAATAGGCGAAGATTAACAAGTAGATTTTGATCACGAATGTTCAGCCTTTTGCTTCTTTCTCAGATATAAATGGTTTTCAATCAGTCCGACTTGCTATTCAGGTATAATCTCAAAATTTCCATAGCATAGATGAAGACTGATTATAGTCGTTGACAGAGAACTATCAGATAAACTCATTTCACTACATATGGCATCTCCATCTTTTCCGATGGCAGTCTACCTCATCATCGTGGCGGAGATGGTGTTCATGAATTTTGACGTTGATCTACATCGATCACGGTATTAGAATTACCGTATTACTGGCCACAAGCCACTCAAGAAGGATGCGCATGCTTTCATCCGAAAAATGCAAGTTGAGGATTGATTACTTTTTTTGATTTTGAAAAAGGAAAACTACTCGCTCGGGCAGTAAAGTATTGCCTCGCAGGAGACTTTGTATCCAAATATTTTACATTCTGCAAAGTTGCTAATGACCGGAAATCATTATAAATCGGTAATCCACATCACTTTGAATCACTGGGTTCATTGGAAATAAATCACTTACAAATAATCAGCTTCAGAAGATTTTGAAAGATAAACCCCTTCAACCGAGGCGAGACGTAAAGTGATCGAGTTTGTAACTCCAGATATTCAGAATATGAAATTTATGATGTGGTGGCCGTTGATGATCATCTACAAAGCGTATAACTGGTAGATCGTTGCCATTTCCGATGCTATATGACAACTATATCATCCATGAACATTGAGGTTGTAAATAAAGTACACGATAGGCTGTCTTTTTTCCAATTCACATCAACTCGTCGTGTCCCACGAGACCGTTGATGGAGACAATTGAGTCATTAAATTAGTGATGGCATCGAGTCACAATATGGTGATTACAGAATGAGACGAAAAAGGAAATATGAACGATCTACTTGTTTCTGTAATCTAGGAAAGAATCCCAACATGATCTTCCTTCCTTTTCTCTTGATAAGATTTTTCACCTAAAAAGGCGCGAAAGAAAAAACCTTTACTCAAAACTTGCCTCTCATTTGAGTGAAAGCCAGGAAGTGGAAGGACCAAAAGTACAGGGTACAGGAAAGCGATAGACGATAAACTAGTGAAAGGAAGTTGAGAAAAAGATTTATAAGCGAAATTGCATAAAACGCTGTTAAATCTGATGTTACGAAGGTGATTAAATGAATAAAATATGCAGAAGCTTTTTTATGATAATAAAGGCCAATTATTTACTTGATGAGCCAAAAATAATTCCCCCTCATCATCAATAACAATTCCCAAGAACAAAAATAGCTCAATTTTTCAGTTGTTGTCATTTTTCACATCAATTTTGAATTAGAATAAGAAGAAAGGATCTTTTTTGATGAATTGAACAATGAAAAATAAAAGGTAAAAAAACATTGAACATAAGGTACTTCCTACTTTGCGAATGTAAATAAAGAAAAAATTAACAAAAACTACAAGAAAAAGGGCATAGAGAACAGAGAACAACGAGAAAAAAAATGAATTGTAAAGGAAAATTGAAAGAAAAAGCCGAAATTCTACTCATTAAATCCTATTCTTCCACAAAACTAGTAAATTAATCACTTGATTAGACGATATTCATGATTTATTTGAAGATGATATCACTTCAAGAGACCTAGTAAGTAGAGTTTTTAGAGACCAAACTACTCAAGCTCTGCATGGATACTCTACATTATCTTCTTCTGTTCGTAAGCTTACGCAAATTTGCTATGAGGCATTTATTGGACCAACATTCTTCAAACTTTTGGACAAAAGAAAACAATATTGATTACTGATGAAGATGTTAAATAGAAGTCGGTTAAGAAAAGTACTGTTCCATTGTGTGCTAGTTAACAAAATGGCGATTGTCTTCTTGAAAACAAATTACCAGTCGACAATGAGTGAACGACAACTCTACATAGAAGAGTACTGGCTGTGTGAGATTATACCTGATTTGAGAGTTGGTTCAGTCCACGAAGTTTGTTTAAAGCGGCTACAGTAACCCATATCGCAAGGACGACCGATGTGGGTTATCGACACTGATCAATAGGCTCTGAAGAAGAGACGTCGTATCCTAAGCGAATTAAAAAAAAAATTTTAGAAACTGAACGAGAAGAGTCGATTTGAGCGGTGGTTCGACCCAAAAAATTTCGGATCGCACTGTTTCGAAAATCCTATCACTAACACTTTGTTCAATTCAATGGTCTTATATAACTTTTGATCGTTATAACGCTTCGACGTCTTGGTGTTATTCAGAATCAATTAACCATATCGATAGCTCACAGTCGGTGGTCTTTACGATATGAGCCGTTGCAATTAACGGACCCCTTCACCTTTGAATAGTTACCTTTTTCACATCACCACACTTTCCTACGCTAATCAAGTCTGAAAACAGCGCGACTTATTTCTGCCTTGCATTACTTGCCGTTACAATCTTCACCTCACGTAGCCTCACGTTTTGTCTTTAGATGTTAGGCTCTCCCTCTATATCAGCATATGCCGTCGCATATTACGCACTTTTTTTATTAATCCAATAATCATTGATGCGTTGAAGCTATTTTCATCCTTTGTATTGCGAAATTAACAGCTGGCGTAAGTCGTCTCCGTAAGTTTTTAATGGCTTCATGTCGATTTCGCTATATATTTGCACTTTGTCAACCCCACGCAGGTCAAGGGTACTCCACCCATCTGTATACTATATGTGTCAGTCCGCATAATTGACGCATCGAAAAATTAGCTTCGGTCATGTGAAAACACTTCTTCGGTCTACACAAGTCGGCCATTAGCTGCGGTGACGGCCTGGGAATGCCATAGCAGAGCTATCCAGGATTCCAGAAAGAATCAACAGGACTAACATTTAGCGAAATATGTGAAGAAGGCGAAGTCATCAACTAGGAGCAAAGCCAAAACGAATGTGCGAAAACCTCTGTAGGTGAGTAATGGAATGCAATCAAACGAACGAGTGAAATGCTCGATCCTAGCCAATGTTCGATGGTGGCACTTACATAAAATGAAACCTAAAATAATCTATACTTTGTTGGAAACCTGGAGTCTTGGCATTGAAGGATGTGCCCTTTCTTTATCATCGTGACTGCTGAATCCTTGGGAAGCTTCCTAAATATCTCTAGAAATCCTTCAAACGTAGAACAATGTCAACGGAATACATCTACATATAGGAATCCAAAGCGATGTATTACATAAAGTGATTAGCTGATAGCCTGATTTCACGCTTCCTATAGCTCAGTTGCACGAGGGTGCGTATTTCGCGGCACTTAGATATACTATGCAATATACATATAGTCGCTGGTTCGACACCGAATCCTGAACTCAGCATACTCTCGATACCTCCGGAGTAAATAAGTTGGAATCAGACTTGTCTGGTAGGATATATCCGTGATCGGATGAATCGCTAGGCCGACATTAGTCATTGCACAGGCTAGAAATGCATTTGATCATCTCTGACGATGCTTGATGAAATTGAATGCTTGGCATATTTCTTAAGAATTGATCAGTGCTGAGTTTTCATGCTTCAAGCTCTTAACATTCGATTGTGTGACAACCTCGTAAAGTTCTTTAAAAAATGTTCTAAGCGACATTTCCTATTTGTGATAACATCACGGTGCTTCAGTTGAGCTGACATCCAAATCCTTGGATTGCAACTGCAAGAGGGCAAAGCAAATGGATGAACTTTCAGAGTTTGCACTCCAAGTGGGGGCAGGATATTCGATCATCCAAGAATCGATGTGATATAATAAACGTCGAACACAAATCGAACTTGAATGATCGCGTTGATAAATGTAAAGCAAAAAAATGTGTTAGAGCCAGGACAGCTTTTACAATGTGCGTTGAAGCGCAATGTAATTGAGTGGTAGCAGTACATATGTGGTTCAAAGTTCGGCACCCATCCGTGGTCAATTAAACACTCGACCGCATCGGAATCAGTGTTGCCAATCTGTAAAACTCACTTACTTAACGCTTCAGCGGACTTATAAGAGGTGTCGAGTCAATAAATGCAGATCTTTGAGAAATTTTTAATACTATTTCAATTATACAGACTATTTTAATGAAACCACTATGAGTCCTTTACACTACCACTTAAAACTAATCTATTCTCAAGGAAGTCAGTTTTTTATGGTTCATTACAATTATAAATTACAACACTGGAAAAAGGATGTTGAAGTCAGAGGAAGTTCGCAAAGACAGGGATCGAGATGGAGAAAAAAGAAAGAGTAAGGGAAGGTGAAATGCGAAAGGTAAAATGAAACGAGAGAAACACGACGCGTTTCGGAGAAATTTTTGACTTGATGAGTGATTTGTCAACTGTCGTTTGGAAGTGATCCTGCTTTTAATTTTGTAAATGACTTTTGATCTTAAACTGAACAGGAAGTAATTTTTGACTGGACTGCTCGGGCGCTCTGAATTTATAATTTTAAAAACTTCGAAACATTCGCTGTTCGAACACCTTT
Organism: Parelaphostrongylus tenuis; assembly: GCA_019055375.1. Lineage (NCBI taxonomy): Eukaryota > Metazoa > Nematoda > Chromadorea > Rhabditida > Metastrongylidae > Parelaphostrongylus > Parelaphostrongylus tenuis. The sequence goes on from JAHQIW010003652.1 coordinate 123,747, forward strand.
GCTTGAACACGTTTTTTCTACTGGAGTTCCTAGAAAGTTCTCTCAAGTCGATTCTGGATGATCATTATTACCGATAGTTGTTGAGTTCTGAGGATAAAATGAGATCAAAGGTCTAATACCAATATTCACTCTAAAACGGTGTTAGTGTTTAACTACAGCGGAACTTCTGGGAATAGGTGACCTAATCGGACGCGTGAATCTCCTACAAAACATTGTAATGGGTTCTCCTATGATTTCTCTCACAAGTTTGATACTTTGGTTGAATCAGTTATTATTCATTTGAAAAAATCACTTAAGTGAAAATACAATCACCGCTATGATTAATTATATGCAAGCATTTACTGCGCAAAGACTTGTTCTTCCTTTCAGAAAGAATGAGGTTGACAGTCAAAGAAGTCGGAGATCTATTTGAGCTGGTTGCAGTCTTTGGATTTTTTGTCTCGCAGATGCTGCTTCAATGCGCAGAAGAGGTAATAAATCGATAAGGCAGTTTTAGGAATATTCGGAGAATGTGGTACCATCGCCCAGCCCAATTTTGCCCAAAAGTAAGGAGTTGACTTTGTAATGAGGTCGAGCGTGATACTAGAGAAGAGCGACGCTGAGTTGTTTCCGATGTTTCTCTCGCACTGGTGCGATCTCGAAATACGCCGCCATAAATTGTTTGCTGTTTGTTGAGCACTTTCCAAAACAGCACGCCTTGCCATCCGAGAAAACTGAGAGCATACTTTTCTAAGTTTGTTACTTGGGCTTTGACCGAGCTAGTGGTGCTTGTTGATCTCGTCGTAAACCCAGGACGCACCTCCAATGATGAACAACTTTCGAAAGACCTCTCCGATCTGCCTTACAGAAACACTTTTCCAGATGCGTGTAGTGTGGTTGCTGTCAATCAATGCATAAAGTTTCCACTGTGCCATCACTTTGCGTTAGTCCATTTCATTAGACAGTGAGCGATGGTGCTATGGTCGTATCCAAGTGTCAAGCTAAAACTATTAGAATAATCTCTGTCTTATCACAGCCTTTTCGTTAGAAAGGACATAGCTCGCAGCGTTGATCATTGAGACGATGCACCATGTGGTAAACTTTATTTTGTATCGTTTGAAATGACTGAATGCATATCTGGCTTCTACAATGATTCGCGGTGGTCTCTCTGTGTCTCTCTATCTCTGAGTCGAGTAAGTGCTTCTTATCCTCCCAGACAAATGTAGTAATACTTGACCGGGCCCGGAAAGATGGAAGACTTGATTAGCCACGAGAATGAGACTGAACCACTGACTTCGAGTGCGACGCATGACACCTATAACCACTGCAGCACACGCGCACTTTTTGAAAGTGGCTTGATTCGATTTAGAAAGATGCTGGATAAAACAGTGATGCGAATGAAATTATGGGGCAACTCAATAGTCTAACGAGATGCTTCCAGATCCGTCCCACATCTACTGCTCAAGAGAAAAAGAAGAAAAAAACCATGAAGTTGCACATAGTTATTAACACGAGAAGAAAAGATTACAAAATAAGTTCACTTCATCTGCTGTCGTCATATCCAACAAAATTTGTTCTATGTGAAGTGGAAAAATTTTTTACATCGAGCCAGTTTTGAAGTCTTCCTATTCTGCTTACGACTACTTACACTGAGCCGATCGTCTGATGTATAACTTGCCGTAAAAAGGTGTCCGACTTGGTCTTTAAGGTATGAATGTCGAAGATAGTAGTTGACCAACTCTCGTATGCAAAAGAGAAACCATTTGATTGATAGATGATGCTTACGACTTTTTGTAAACCGAGACGGATTCAATACCGCCAAGGGTATCCTTGAACCTTCACAAAGAATCAACCGTAATTATTTTGAAAGAGTCGAACTAATTTCTTAAGATCACCGTTCCATTCTTAATTTACAAAATAAGGAGCGAGCTCAAAAAGGCTCAAGATGCCAAGAAGAAATGGTCCTGAATAGCCAACATAGGGAGCCATGTATGCAAAAACGTGTGCACAATGCCGTGTAAGGGTTAAAGAACGTCAGCAATGCTAATAAAGGAATAAAAGTAGAAAAACCAAGAGAAACAACAAATAAAAGATTGATGAAAAATATGAAAAGACGTTACGAAACCCGTTTTTTCTACGAGGCAATGATGTTTTAGTTCAGTTTCGAATTCGATTTAATAAGCGGAAGCCGACAAACGTCAGTCAACCGAACGCTCCCACGCACCCATGAACCGACCACCAGACCAATTTGACCGCATGAATACTATTATGCCACTGGAACCCTTTCTTGAGAAAGTGAAAGGCAGCAAATGATAAGAAGAAAAAGACAGTAAAGTATCGAAAAAGCTAATGAGTAAACAAATAAAGGAGCGAGCAGAAAACTCGGGCACAACGTAGCGGTTTGAATGATTTATAAATGAAATCACCACATAAGAATTTTTCATACGTATATTCATAGTTCGAATCCCAATCTACTGAATTGATTCTAGCAAAAATTACATAGAGGAGTAAAGAAAACATGAACATATGAGCTAAATGTAACCACTCTTTCTGTGAATGATAAAAGGAACTAGAAGAAAAAATGTTTATACCCTCAGAAAGTAATCAGTGAAGAGACGGGAGGAGCAGTAATGACCAGCAGAAATAGTATGTGGGAAAACTGAGCCCGTATTCCGGCGCATAAGAGAATGAGGCGAATTGAAGTCATCCAAGTCTTCTTGACTTTGCTAATATTTTCTAGAGCTTCATTACTGAACTCAGAACAAACGCAAAGATCACGATCTAGTAACTTTGAATTGCACGGCGTATTATCGGATATGTAAATCTTTTTCGGCGTCTATTATCACTGTGATTTACTTTCTAATCGCAGTTAGGAAATGTAGGATAACGATTAACATCGAATAACGACTTCTCATTGCAGAAGGATTCTACTAATTGAAAGTATTGCATTTTTATGTTCATGCTCAGCGACTTTGTCAAGACCAGTGTTGTTCAGGTTTTCTGGGTGTTGCGATTTCGAAAAACACGTTCTTGACTGGTATTCAGCTGATCAAAACGCTTTCTTTCCTCAAGTCCTAGTACGGTTGCACTAGGGTCATCACAGCTCATCACCACTGAGCCGCACTACAGGAGAAATGCTGGCCGCCTCTGGTAAAATACTCGCAGGATGACGACAATTTTCTCTGCAATATTAGCCTCAGCAAGGCTTTGAAATGGAATTATCGAATTGCTTTTTAGCTTGAAAATCTCAGTAACAAGATGAGCTTTCTTCTGGAATACGCAAATTGCCTTTAGGAGACAGTTCACTGCCACAGTCAGTAACGCAGAAATAAAGGAGGGCAAAAACTATTTCAAAAAGTAGAACTCATTCAAAACCTACATAAATACTTTACGAATCTCAGCAATTTATTCATTTACTTAGTGTCAATGCTCCCGTGGCATAATGGCCTTTGGATGTGCATATATGTTCCACTATCTGCTTAGTCATTCATAGAAATTATTCGGCTCTTACTTCAAAATTTTGGTTTTTTAGCATTGGTCGATAATTAATGGTTGAAGTGCATTTTTTGAAACACTGTGAAAGCTCTTTCGAAAAGTTGTTTGTCACAGAAAGTGGGCGAACTTTTGATAAAACAGCTTTTTTGCAGATTTTTAGACAGTTGTAATACCAGTACACTGACTAGGGAAACATGACATTTCCTCAGCAGAAATTGAACCAGCATCTGTATATATGTGTAACGCCTCTAGTCACAGTGACTATCTCATCTAAATACTATTTCTAATGAGTGTTAAGATCAAAAAGTAACTCCTGTTTGGAGAATGGCCGGCACAGAGCACCCACAAATGCATGATGGTGATTAGAGGATGCTTTTGGATTCTGATGTTTTTCATTGGATGTCATCATTCATGAGAAGTTTTTTCTCTGAGTAAGGCACCAAAAAAATTCAAGAAATTTTTCTCATTTCTAGTGATTTCAAATTTCGATACTTTTTGTTCGCTTTAGCAAAAAAATAGTCCAGTGGAATTCATACATGGTAGATATGGTTGGTCGTAATCGTCATCGACAATATACCGCTATACTCACAGAATTTATATGATTCCGGAAAAACTCGAGAGCAGTGAGGTCCACTGGATTCTTTGAAATGGTCGTTCATTGTTCATCTTCCGAAAGGAAAAGATGAAAACTGAATAACAAACCAAACAAAGGCCATTTTTTAAGGACGAAGTTTAAATGATTGTTCAATCTGTATGAACTCTATAGCGTTCATATGGTGCGGGATATGTTGAGTAGGTAACGGTGGAGGCGTCTTAAGCGTTGGTGGATTCAGTTATTCCTATTTTTTCTCTAACGCTTCCATTCATTTCCTCAACAACGTTCTAAATATGATGATGTCAAAGTTTTATGAACGTCAGCAAATTTGTACTTCACATTGGATCGTCGATGAATAATTTACAATCAAATTTTCGTCAGTGGAACACTCTCAAAAAGCTTATTATGAAAGTTAGCTCAACAAATATTTAGCTTTTCTGGCCCCAAAATAAAGGTGGCAAAACTCTTAGCGTTATAAATAAATTCAACGCAAATAGAAAGATTTGAAGAAGTTGGCGATACGAACCAGGTGTTTACATAATTCTTTTGAGAAGTATGTTACTTTATAACCATCATCTTTCGGATATTTTTCAAGGTTCTGTCTTCAAGCTTTTTTCAAGAGTTTTAAAAAAGATCAATTAAGTATATTAATGAAATGTTAACAAGAACGCTTCGATCAGATAGAAAATTTTTAACGATGGAATGCTGGTGAATTTTTCAAACTATCTTTTGCGTTTCATACAACAAAATCGCATTTTTACATAGCCTGTACATTGATTAACTGTTTCCATGAGCTCACAAGAGCGGATGTAGCACAGTGGCTAGGAGTGTCCTTTATACACATGTGATAGCTGGATCATTCTCAGCCCCACACCCGTCAAAACTTCCGTCTTTCCACCTTCGGCAATTCAGTACTAGACCTTTAGAGAGATTATGAACACATAGTGGATTGGTAAACCATCACAAATTATTATACCCTTCAGGAGTGCATTCGATCACCGCTAACAATATCTACGAAATCGAATGCACTGCGCATTTTCACTGATTAATCAACGTCAAAAGCCTATTTAACCTTTTAATATGATCCGACACTCAAGTCTGTGTTGATCAAGCAATTCTGATGAAATAAGATTGCGATCATTGATGCGTTTTTTGCTTAACTAGTGCTTGCGGATGGGTTTTCAGCAAAGTCTTGGTACCTTTTCGATGGCTTGAAAAAGAACCATTCTAAAACCGTGTCTAATTTTCAGAGATGTCTTCTTATATCAAAGAGAATTTCACGTTTCGCACTCAAGACACCTCATCAAAAGTATATAAACGTACACAGAAATTCGTGATGTATCAAAGTATTAAAATAAATTCGGAACGTTCTTAAAAAGGAGAAAAAATTTGAATAGATAGCGAAAACAGCGCGTTCCATGATATGTGCTGCGACTTTAATGGCACCTTAAAACGTGCAAATAATCCTAACTCCTTAATTTGGAAAAAACTTCTGCCTCGAGAAGAATTTTCAGGTTTGTATCAGGATTGTAGAACAGATTTTTTTTTCTAGCGCTCTATGAGCACTGGATTCTATTTTCTTCCATTATAACTGAATGAAATCTCAAAAAATCGCTGTGAAGTTTGAGCAATGAGTTGCTCACTTCGACTGTGGGACGTAATTTTCTTTCGCCCCTACAGCACTCTCTGAGAACCTTTTAAAAACTATTCTACCTTCGGAACTGTAGACTTAAGCTTTTGAATGACAGCTAAAAGTCCGGCGATCAATCGTCACAGACCCTAGCCAGGAAAACAGAGTAAACCGAATACGAAATATAATATCATTGTCGTTGTTACAACGCACTACGAAGGCCTTTCAAAAAACAAGCACAATATTGCAATCTGCGAAATTTCAGCTTTGGAAGAGTTACTCAAAGTCCAAAGACAAATCTCTGTGCACCAAAAAGGTCTTTAGGATCTCTACACTTTTAAAGATGATGGCCACTTTCTAAATGAGTAAACGTTCTAAAAGTGCCTACATTTTGCTACCAGCATATGAAAAAAGGCTATTGTGATCTACCCAGATATTGAAGAGAGGGCTAGTCTAAGCAGTGAAAAAACAATGTAAGAGTGCGACAAAGCAATTTGGTTTTCTGTCGGTTTTTTTTTACTTTAAGTAATATGACGACTGGGAATGTCAAAACGTTGTAATAATATAAAAATATGAGTGAAATGTGATAACATGGAATCATTGAGTGAAACGTTTCATATAATATGGTTTGGTCTCTTGTAATCTTTCGAGTGTTTAAACAACATATATATATCTTTTTTATATCTTTAGATTGCTCTATTTTGTACACAGTGACGAGATTCCTGGAAGAATTTATTGATACCAATGAATTAGAGGGTGTTGCGGAGATAAATTATGACATCACAAATATTTATCAATCAAACCATCGACGTATTAGACACAGTTAGTTTTAGATATTTCCTAGCTGAAAGAAAGATGTAAAGGTTGAGAATATAGCCAATGAAGAATGCTCATGTTGTTGATTAATCTAGCTCATTGAGATGCAACACCACACGCTCGCTTTTCCTCATCAACAAAATTTTACCACGTTTAGTAATAATGAATTTGTCATTAGAAAATAGTCTGCTATAGCGCATCAGACTTAAGATTAGTTTAGACTAGCATCTGAATCTCTGCAATACGGTATCGAAAAAGATAGCAAAGGGAAAGTCGCGACCGCTCACTTGTCTCTGAACTAAAAACATTGCTAGCCATCGTTGATAGAGCCAAAACGCAATATCCCACGCGCTTAGGGGCTAGAGCATGTTGAAACAATAGTGTTTATGACAACATTGATATAGTTTCGATTGTTTTGATCTGTATTACACTTTATTCTTCACTGTGAAGTTCCTTGAACTTCCACAATTCCATTAATCTGCTCGCGTTCATGACTTTGTTGGTAATTTGTACTCTTCATGAGGTTGTAAGGTACAAGTCGAGCACATCTCTTTGCAATCTCGAGGATAACTAGGCTGGGGTATTGCGTAGGGCGTTCGTTGTTGACTGCCACAGGGTGTTGGCTGAGGAACCCAGCGTCGACACGCTTTGAGCATGACAGCAATTTGGCCAGAAGCCTTCTTATGACAACATTATTGAGGAAAGACAACAGTTTTTTTCATTTAATCGCTTATAGCGGTGACATGATGTTACAAATATACCCAATGATCTTGAGTGATGGACAAAACGTTTGTGTCGTGTGGGACTCAATTCTCAATTAACCTTATGAGGACTCATGCTCTAACCCATTGTAGAACCGAAGCCTGTTTTGCCAAAACTTTTCTACCCTACAACCCATCATTCTGTGAACAATTAGCCAGCACTTATTCAACATCACTTGGATTACGAAAAAAAAGTTGATAAATTAGCGCTATCTCCGAGCTGTTCTGGCAAAAACTCTTTTTTTTTGTCTTTTTCTTGAAGTTTCAGTACTCATTTGACAGATTGAATTTCGCTGGAATCTCAATAGTGTGCTTGAAATTTGATAAAAACTTTTTATGCTGTAGCAGTGAAAATAATTCACATTCAGGCATTTTTCGTTGGACAAGACTGTCCATTTGAACTTCTAGAAATTAATCGGTAGCGCAAATTTCAAAAATTTCATTATTCGCTTGGTCTTTAGAAGAGAAAAACTTCTCAGCGCGGTTTAAAAGCCGTTCTGTGGACTTAGACTTTTCACTTCCATTTCACTTTGCCAAATAAACCTGATAATAAGAACAAACCCAGGTCTGAACCTGTACACGAAAAGCATATGAACGTGTAGGAAAAATTTTATATATCAGAGTTAGGTGTTCCATCTAAAGTGTTTTCAGAGTGGAGAAAAAACCCTGAAATTCATTGAAACGCTCTGCACGATGAAAATGCACCAAGTGTAAAACTCGATGTTCTTTCGGTTGCTACAGCGCAATAAAGAGTTCTTCTTCAAAATCAGTATATCATCAAAATTGACGAGATTTAACTTATCGAATGATAGGTGATAGATTATAAAAAATGTCTGTCTAGTGAAAAATGCTTGATTGTGAAGCATATTAGTTTTAGTGTGACAGCGTATTGCGAAGGCAAGTAAACCATTAAAATCCTACAGTAATAAGCTATAGCATGATTACTAAAACACCAGAGACAAAAGTAAAAAAACAAAACTTCCCATAGAGGTTGAAACAGGGTGGAGATAACGGACAAGCACCAAAAACTCAGAGTGAGATCTAGGTAGTTATGCAAAAATGTAACGAGAAATTAGCAAAGAATCCACTTAAACATCACATCTTTAAAAAAACTAGATCCGATAATCTGAACAACCACCGTCGATGTACGGGGTGATCGTACGCATATCACAATGAAGATGTTTGAATGTTTCCAGGAATAGGGGAGGTGAGGTGAGGGATGGGGAGTGGCTTAGTGTGATTGACGTAGATGTCTTTGCCATTGAAGCAATCGGTTTCGAATCATTCGCCTCCACCCAGCTTCCATATACGTCATAGTGACGTCGAAAACGTGGGAATTGAGGGCGGTGGGCGAATTCGGGCATCAGTAGGACATTAATAGAAACCGTTCGTTGACCAAGACTCAAAGACTAGAAAAAGACCCAAGACAGACCATGTTTCAATCTCAGAGTATCCTTCAATGATTCCTCGTTTTCTTATCAAGCCTAACACAAGGTCCTTAGATGGTATTTATTCATACAACTCACTATTCGAAGATTTCGCCTTTTTCAGAACCTGAAGGGATCAGGTTGTCCGCGTGTATAACAAGTGGATAATGTGATCATTACTATAAAGAGGAGAGCTGCGTAATTAGGAGATTCACTTGAAGAGGAAAACTGCGTATGTTTGATAACGATGATCAGTCAGCGTCAGTTCTTGAATTCATTACATTTCTACTTGACGTTATCCACTAATATTTTAAATGAAGCCGATGTTTAGGCAATTATAAACCATAATTAAATCAAAGAAAAAGTTCTAAAAATATGGAAAATTCCCGATAACTCTTTTTATGCAGTTTATACTTGTCTTTTAGAGCCTAATATTGTGTCAAATTGGAATTCTTACGCTAACACATCCCGACGAATCCAGCAAAGTTTTTTCGCAATTTGGGAGAGAATTAGAGATTTTCGGGATGAGGGACCAGACCAGCCATCATGTGTATATAATCACATCTTTATCCAATCATCCCCGTATGCTCTTAGTTTGCTTACATATATGATACATAAGAATTACAGACGAGACAATACATGGAATTTCTCTCTACCGATAATGCTAAATGGCACAGTGAACATAAGTATTAATCTTTTTCTAAAATTCAAAGAAAGTGACCTACAAGGTCTGGAAGAAGTCGGCCTGCTAGTTCATTGTTCCATAACCTGGCATTTTTTTGTTCACGGAGCAGAAGCACAGAGAGCGGAAACCCGCACGAGAGTGAACGAGAGTAGCTCGAATTTGAAGTCGTGTGAAGCACTCAAAGACAAATGAAATTTGGAGCAAATAGAACAAATTGCTATCGTTTTTCATGGTCCCAGTTTAGGTTTATTTTTGCTTTATTATTTGAATTATAAGAGTGACATGAATGGCCAGGGTAGCGATGAGATCTTGACAAACCAATCTCTATCACAACCGTCATCTTAGTTTGAAAAACAAGGGAAATCCTATGGTTTAATCTCGGAGACGAGAGATGGAGTCTATTATAGGGAATTCAGTGCCAAAATTGAGGCGAGAGACTTTCTCGACTATCTTCAGTCTAATCATGGGGAGACTTTAATAGAAGTCTTAGAATCTGAAAAAGAACTATGCTTGTCGCGTAGAAAGAGTGGTGTCAAAGCGGGCTTCGGTAGTGCTAGGGTTCAGCACGCGACCCGGATAGGGTGATATGTGGGTTCGAATCCCAACTGAGGCAAAGGTTTTTGCACACCACTCTACATCATTAACTATACTATAAACATTACACTGAAATAGCAAGCGAGCAAATTGTTGAGCCGCGAACAAATCCGCAACTGAACTCGAACGCAAGCAAAAATTTTGGGATTGATTTGATTTGTGAGAGCAGGGCAACTAAAAAACTCTGTAATTATGCATTTGGTTCAGCTAATGTGAGATCAAAAATTGTTCAGGACTACAGAAAATGCTGTGTTGTTGGATCGATGGAATTTTTAAAAAAATAAAATTTGATTTCCCTCTTTCACTCTTATCTGTTTACGAAGCGCTTCAATTTAGAATCACTAAAAATCACTGTAAAGAAAGATTTTACATTGCAGTAATAATTCAGCCATTTATCACTTAGCACTGTAAAATTTCAGATAATTCATCGTGACCGCTATTATTCCTTAGCAGTATAATCTCATTTAAGAAATTTTTTTGTTGAAGACGTTGGCGAAACGACGGAGACACTTCCTACTTGCATTGAAAAAAAAAAGTTCAGATATGAGAGAAAGGACTCAAAAACAGAATACTCTCAGCACATTTCGTTCTTCAGACAAATAAAGGAGACAAAAAATAGTCGATGGTGTAGATCTGTAGCGAGTTATAACTTCTGCATTTGTAATTCATAATTTTACTGCATGAAAATAACTAACAACTTCTAAGGACCTTTTGTAGAGTACAAAACTTTTTCGAATTTCTAGGTGACTGAACGATAGACGAATGAGTTCGTTCTGTGGAAGACATGAAAGACTCGGATTTATCATCCAATATGGACCACACGAGGAAGAAGAAGTTTGCGAAGGCAAACATTATGAACAGCATCTGATTGACGTAATTGATTTAAGGTAGAGATCTTGGTCCAAGCCATTGTGTTAAGCGGCCAAAATACTTTATCAAATACTATGCTTTTCAAATGGCCTTTCCGGATTTGACTGAGAGCGAAACCTAATTGGACATCAGCCAAGGTCAACAGATCTTGCCTGTACACTTTTCATGCTGATTCTAGAAGAGAAAAAGAATTACGTTACCAAGTTGATCTACATATCATTTTCTGCCTGCTCATCCGGAAAGTACATTTTTCCATCACGGCGATGTGTCAATGGCCTTGAGATGCTCGAAATTAAGCGCTTATACAAAATTATTGGACTAGCACCAAAAAGGTCAAATTTAAATTGATTGGAATTGAATGACAGGAGCTGATGTATGAGAGGAGATGATGTCTGTTTAACGATGGATATTTGTGCCCAACAATATCAAAGGTGATAAGTGATAACCAATAGAGTGGTACACCCTGCAATAGTAATTGGAAAGTTCTATTCAATAAAAGTTGACTGAGAACTTTTGCAGTATTCAGTTCCTCAGAGAAGTTGCATCTGGTGGCCTCCAAAGCCAAACAGTGATAATTCAACCACTACATACATGTAGGAGCGCATAAGGCGCAGTGGTTACAAGTGTAGTGCGTCGCAGACAGGGTCAATGGTACGATTTTGCGCATATGCTTCACCAAGTCGTCCGTTCCTTGGCGCTCATTGATTAATGGTACCAGACTGCTCTTAGACTTGTCTGGGAGGATAAGCAGCACCGACTGGATACAGCGGGAGGCCACCGCGAGTCATTGTCATGGTAGAAATTGAAAGCGAACGTATGACGAACCCCTTAGGGAATTATCAGCGCCGAGGGCTTTGTCTTTTGGATTCTATATGTAACTATATAATATATGTACATGTACATATATGTATATATATATATATATTTGGCCTACACAACCAATCATAAAGGCTACTGATGCACTCTTTCGAGGTTTTTTCTCCGCTTAAAGGAGTTTGGTAGCAAATTTGCGATCTTAGAAGAGCAGGAGGTTTAGTTAGCGTTTGCGAGTGGACTGAGCCAATGACCACGAATTGAATAAATAAATAAGTAAATAAGTGGATAAGTTTAGGAATGATTATTCGATTATTGAACAACCCTTTTTATACATATATCGCTCATACTGATGCCAATATATGTTGATAGATTGTCTTTAATTTACAACATTGAAAAAGAACGTCTCAAATGTGTTCCTAAGTAGCGAAATTGTTAACTGAAACTTCCTTCTTTCATTCTTTTAGTCAGATATCCTTAAAAGCTCCGTTGTGAATCTTTGCGATTTTCATATTATTGTTGCGTTATTACTATGTTAATTTATTATTATTACTATTGTTGTTAATAAAGTTATGGCGCTTCTCCATTTAGTTTTTGTCCACTTTCTGATGTCATGTAATTCGGTGACGATCCCATCGAGTTTGTTTACGTAGTTCTTTTTAGTTAATGTGTCATTACGATGAGTGACGTCAAAACGCATTTAATTGAGGGCGATGAGGATGACGAAAAATAGTGGTGAAATAGATGATCTAATATGAGATTATTACGACATTTTTCATTAATATACTGTCCGTTATAATGATTAATTCACCTTGATCTTCTACTCTGCTGACAGAGCAACATTCCTGTTCTCTCCTTTCCTTACTTGCTTACTTATTACTTCAACTGAATGACACGTCTTTGAGAGGTATCTTGCACAGCCAATGCAATCTTTGGCTAACCGACAACTTGCTCTCACAAGAGATTTTCTTTTCATGACGTCTTAAAAAATTAGTGACTCTAAAGCTCTCCCAAGTTCTCTAAACAGTCAGCATGGACAAAAACCAGAAAGAGAAAGAGGAAGAGAGTGAGAGGGAAAGGGGGAAGAGAGAGAAGCAGAGAGAGAGTGAGAGAAAAAGAAAGAAAGACCGGAAAAAGAGAATACTATGACTGTTCCAAAGTGTCATGTGTTTTATTACTTTACTGCTTTTTTAGCAGTAGTATGATGTGATGAAGATCATTCAAAAGTGTAATACGCAAAAAGTCGACCTCAGAGAGAATAATGGATTCTAATAGATTATTCGTTTCGAATAGCTCTCAGCTTAAGTGAGTACAATTCCGATATGCGCCTATCTGACCGAACCGTTAAGGTTAGTTGCTGACTCGACGATAGGATATGTCGAAGAGATGAGTAGTAGAAAAGCGACAGCCTTGGTGGGTGTAGTGGTAGCACGCGCCCACGGTATGTGTGCATGACGGGTTCAACTCCCGTCTGAAGTCGCATTTTTGAATGCCACCCTATAAGTATACTTTGCAGCCGGAATCGCTTTAATTGAAAACTTTCCAGCACTGTGATCGTCAAGAAACGGACCTGAGACTAACCTGAACGATAGGCCTCTCATGCGAAAGCTTTGAATGTCACAATGATACCATCAACCTACTTAATGTGGGCTGGTAAAATTGAATTTTGTGAACACGACATGAACTTGAGAACTGCGACAAGAAGGTGTCATAACAAATAAGAAGTGTGTCCATATACGCAGATCATCAGAGGGGCCTATGTAATTCCTAAAATTGGCTTCCTCAGGGAATCAAATCTTTTCTATGACCAATCTAAACATGCATGTGTAGCACAGAGGCTAGCGCGATTTTGTATAACCTACATGTAGTCTATGGCCTGATACCGAGTTCAGGGTTAACCTAGCCTTTCATTCCTGTGGGATTAGCAAATCGCTACCAGACTCTCAATGGGGGCATGTCATCGCTGATGGGAAAGTTACATTAAGCTATCCGTGTAACGATACAGATTACCAACAATGCACTATCATTCAGTGAAAAACAATCTAATTATTTTTTTAGATAGGAATGTTTGATGAATGTCATAAGTGCTCCATGATTAACTCGTTTTATGAAAAGATATTGGGTTTTAGTCAACCTGTTAAGGTTAATCATTCTCACACACGAGTGCTTTATCTTGAGTTACTTCAGAGATACAAATGAAGAAAATAACAAACAACTTTTTATTTTGCATTTCACACTTTTCTCATCTTAGATGACTGCATAAAGTATATACCAAAAATACTAACAATTCAAGAGCCACCGCACGCATTGTGCAAATCTCAGTACGGGTTGCATGCGATTCGTTTCCTGGCAGTCACCACCCACGAAACTCTTTGACCCTTTATACTGGATTCGCTGCTGCCTAACAAAGTTTAGCCTTTTGAATAAGTGCCGTTGAACGTTGGTCATTTGATTTTTCTTGAGATAGCCATGCGACACTGTTCCGATGTGAGTCAACCCCATGGCTTCCGTGTTGATATTTCAACTCACACATGTGAGCTGAGCGCGTTCCAATGACAATATGGCACAAACCCTATGTATTTTAAATTATATGTAATCTGATAGCATAAGAAATTCATTTTCTCATCGTCACTGAAGAGGCGATTAATCGTCAGTAAATGATGAAATTTGATATAAGGGACTAAAGTGAGGCATCGGTAGTGCAGCCAACGCAACATCACCTCCAAAATCCCACTTTTCTCGAGAGATTAATCATGTTTAGCTTTCATTTGTTATGCTAACAAAAACTTTTTACTGCACATTGACAGAAAACAGCCGTTAGGTTGTCAAGACAGAAACACGTGTATCCGGCTCTGTAAGTTGTCCTATAACAGACCGCATGGGGTGCTCAAAAATGATTATCAGGCATACTGAAAGCTAAGCGTGGTCATGAGAAAACACTTGGAAAAGTCGATAAATAAACGATTATAATCTGATAACATGACAACATGTTGAGCTTGTTACGAGGTCTGGTGTTGCATTTAGGCAGTGCTAGGTAAGCGCCTGTTTGTTCCCTCTAGTCTCCCCAATAGCAGAGTAACCTTCGGTTCAGCCGATCCCTTGGGGATATATCGCCTGCCTAGAACTTTATAACTGTCGTACCATACATCATCACTGGTTCAGACATGTTGTCATGCTATCATATTATCATTGTTTTGACTAAGGTCAGAATAAACAATTGAGAATAGGGTATTATTTATTCTACCGTCCACCAGCACTCGAGTGTGGCCATTGCAATGTCGAGGGATTTCGTCAACAGACTTATGACGATCTATTGTTCGGCATGGATTCCTCTACATGTAGGGAGATGCCTCCGAGGGATTCGACTGAACTGCGGGCCACTGTGCTACTGAGAGGACTGGAAGGGCGAAACAGGCCCCTGCTTAGCACTGTATAAGTGCCGTACCAAACTGCACCAACGTGTTTTCATGTTTTACGATTATCATTGTTTTGAGCGAGGTCCATATAAACCGTATAAAGTAGGGCATAAAAGATTATATTGATATTGCACACTTTTCTCAAATATTACGACACGAATACTTTGCTTTCGATATCTCTTCATTCCATGCAATCGCCAAAATCATTATGTGATTGAAGATTCCAGGAGAATGAATAGTTTGGTAAAATGATGCTGCGTACTGCATGCAGTGCCACTTCATCGATTATTCTTTGTGATTTCTTGATTAGATGTGTACCTCAAGCGGCAACATTCATAGAATTGTAGAACATACCTTGCTCATTGCTGCAACCTTTACTACCGGTCAGCTGCACTAATTTCACGTGCTCCCCTCATCTCATTCCGGTTCCCTTCAAGACAGCTTCCTTTACCCCATCCACTCGGTACAACTCCAGATGACTTTGATATGACTCAGGTGGTTTCTGAGGAGCGGCAGTACATCAGTGACCCTCTGCTCCACTTAACTGACTCTAAAAAGTATACTCCTTCAATACCAAAAAGTTGTATACAAAAATTGTCAACTCTCTGCAGACCGTTGTGAAGATGATAATCCTAATAGTTGGTGAAAAAACCATGCCCGGCAAAATATTTTAAGCAAAAGGTTTTGTTAATGCTCGGCTAATGACAAGGGAATCTACTTGATTGCTTTCTAGGAAACATGACAGTGAGCATGTGATGGCGAAGCTGATGAGTCCTTGGAAACAGTGCACTTGTCACAGATGCTCTCCCGTGGATAGTGACTTGAACGATAAAAAACAATATAATTCGAACGATGAGACGTAGTTCGTGAGATCTCTTGAAAAGTGCTGCCGCTCGGAACCACATCTTTCAAGCGGCGAGAAGATGTTCAACGAAAAGTAATATTCGAGAGCGAGAAGCTAACCGACTTCTACAAAAAACTGTTGACAGATTTGCACCATGTCACACATACAAAACATTAGTGTACGAAGATACACGACCAAGTTCGGACTACCTCTTCACGATTTATTATAAAGCTAGTAGTCGTATAAATTTTTTGATGAATTATAACTTGGACATATGTTTTGGATTAAATGTTCTGGATACAAGAGAAATAATAATTTGAAATGTGCACTTTCTCTAAAAACGTAATCCACTTTGCTCACTATTCGATCATTCGGCATTCATTGTTTCTGGAGGCCTTTCTCCTAGAGTGTTTGTCAAAGAAGATGTCGTCTCTCAGAATCCTACCCTACTCTTTGATTAGAGCATGATGTGCACGAGGCGACCTAATGCTCAAGTGCAAGAAACCATTCTATCTCTGAGAACTGCACATATCTGACCTTTAGCAATCTGAATTTAGAACACACAAATATCGATCGCGACCAGAATAATGATGAAAATGAAAGCCCCCATAAAAGTACTCTTCTTATTGTTGAGTGCGGAATCCAAGACTCACTCCGACCATATACTGGAGCTCCTTCATATATGCAGAAAATGTGTTTTTGAAGTATCGTATTGCAAAAAGTAGAGATTTCAAAGCAGCTGTGTTTTCCTAATCAAAAAGACGTTTGTAAGAAATCTTGCAAATTTCTCTCTTAGTGCAAACTTGTGTTGCCAAAATCAGCGGCCATTCGAAAGTATCGCTGTGTTCCCCTCTACAAAAATTCGGTTGTTCCAATGCTTTGGTGGTCGTACAGGTCTCAGCAAAAAACGGGAGCTAATCAGTTTTCTGCACTTTATGATATTTTGGATCATACTTTTTGACACTAGAGCAATTGACACTAAATTTATTAACCAGAAGTAATTAGAATTTCTCAGCAACACTTTCCAAAGTATGCGCCATCAGCCTGAACACATCTGCCATCTCTCAGGCAAGAAATAAATATCGCGCTCACAGAGCTCGTCATCCTAAGATTCAAAGAAGATTGTCACTTCTCGATGCAAATGATTGCCGTCGCGGAACTTCTACTTGCTCAGAAAGTGCGCCAGCGACCGGAAGAAGTAATAGCTAGGCAGTGGCATGCCGGAACTGTACGGCGGATGGTCCAGCAACTCCCAGCCCAGCTCGGCCAACTTTCCCTTTGACAGTTTGGCAACATGCAGCCTTGAGCTGCTTGGTTGGTGTTGTCGGCGCGAGATTCAACAAAGAAGAGTGACGCTGTTTGCTGGACACAAGTTCTTGAGCTCCCGAACGAATGTTTTCTCGAAAGTGGTTCGTCCATCGCGTTTCAATGTGTACTCGTAAAGCAGCAAATTGTGGTACAGGCTTCCTTGAGCGGCCATGATGATGTATTTGGTACCAAACGAAATCTCAGAAAATACTGCACAGAGCGGTACTGAGTTACCGCCTGAGAGATGGCGGAAATCTGTTCAGAGATGGCGCAGACTTTGAAAAGTGTACTTAAAGCAGTTTTGACTAGCGAATAGATTTGATGCTATTGCTCTAGTGCCATCACTTATGAGGAGGCCTAATATTATCGAAGCTAATATGCAATAAGAGTTGGAACAACGCAGTTATCTCAAAAAACCCAGCCATCGTATAACAAAGTGGAGACTTTGAGAACAGCTAGGCAATTTTTGGTTTCAATTACGTATATAGGAGAACCTTTAGTGAAATTCTATTTTTTGTTCCAAGGTTCTTCAAATTTCACCTCAAGGGATCGACGGAACCGAGGGAGGGTGCTACTGATGAGTCCCAATAGGACGAATTAGGCGCTACATAGCACTAGACCTATCGGCTCAAAACATGCAATATCTTTATCAGATTAAATCTATTTTTTGTTGCAATTAAGTGGCCCTCAAATACAAAGTTTTACTGTGTAATTATCAACAAAACCACTTTGAAGCTTGGAAAACGAGCTAATCAATTAAAAAACAAAGCGCATTATCATTTATCATTTCACTTATCAAAGTACACTTAAGGCCTTCCCAGAAACAAAGCTTAGTATCAAAATCTTTACCTTTCAAGATATGGAATGAATACTAATAGTCTGGTGAAAAAGCTGTGTACATCTGGAAAGAAAAAAAAACGAGCACATTCTGCAAAATGTGATTTTCTTCCCTTAGAATTTGTGATAAAAACAAAAATTTTGGGCTCAAATGGGCATTGTCCGCAATAAAAATGCGTTTTTGATAGTCCGTCCAGTAATGGTCGATCTATTTATATCGAGAAAGTTTGCTTGAAATCCAAAATTTCATCTATATAGCAAATCCACTGTAAGGTTGAAACAACTGCCTATTTAATTTGAAAAATTTAGCTTGTTCCTTTGGTAGAATGTATCAAAAAGGATTTTTTCCAGAAATCAAGCTTATTGAAACCGAATTTTTGAAGATATCGAATGACTGGAAACTTAGGTAAAGTAGAGAACAAGTGGTACACAACAGCCAAAACTTACTTTCAGGAAAGATGTGGTGGCCGAATTGAATATAAAAGGTCTCTGAATTATGACGCCATTTCTACTAAAACCCTTATGGAAGTCTCTTGTTTGATGTACCATCATTCAACCACGATACTGCCTTCTCGAAACCTAAATTTAGCACTTCAAAGGAAGGACACATATTAACTCAAAGTCTTTCGCACTCGGTGAGGCAATTGGTGTTTCGTGTATGATACACGCAGAATCTCAAAAGTAAAAGGAAATGTGTTGAGGCACGTCTGAGACAAGTCTATCGCCTAAAGAAGAGATGAGGTTTGTTGAGTCCGGAGCGCGATCGAACCAGTGCATATGTAAAGTGGCCGTTCATCTGAACGGAATCATTACTGCTCTGTGCCCCTCTACATAGAAATGTTTCAAAGAAATAGATTTTGCAACTAGAAAAACTTGAATCATACGAATTATCAGTAATGGCCGCAGCTCACTGGAACCAAACTTCGACAGTCGGCATATCTTAACTGATTCAATGCTTGAGCATGCTTTTTTATCTCGAAGAAAAATTCTATTTCAGACCGCCTATCTACTAATTGAAGAAGAAGTTCCTCAACATTACGAAAAAGCCAAATTTTACGTTTGGCTCACTCAGCGTCGGCTATAGCAAATTCGTGGAATTATCTCAAGAATATTTCCATAAGGAACTCCCACGACGACGATAATTATAATGAATCAAATTTCAATTCAATCTTCTGATATCAAATGATATTGATGGACAAAATTGAGCTTCGAATTTTCATACGCTATTGCTGAAGGCGACAACTTTCTAGGAAACATGCTGAAAAGGAGATTTGTAGCGCCTAAATTGAGAAACTGTGAGACATGTGACTATTGCAAAGTTGTACAAACGATTTCAAAATAATGATCGTTGAAAGATTCTTCGAAAGCGCGCTATTCTAACAAAGCAAAATCAAATCTTGCATCGCAAAGAAGACTAAGGAAATGTTTCATGAATCGGAAGGAGTTGGGGTTTTGCCGCACTCAGCCTAAGTCCAGATGGCACACTGATTATTGTCCCGATTTCCGCTCAATAGAACAATTTCCTGCGTGGACACCGATTCGAGACATTTGTTCAAGTTAAAAAGCCATGCTAGAAGTTTTCTTGATTCAAGGCCCAAGGAATGCTATTTCGAGCAGATCTGGGATCACTGCGATTTGTCGTAGGCAGAAGATCGCGGATGATGATGCTCTTTATTTTGAAGAATAATTCTTATTACTTTTGATTGAGTGCATCTATGAACTTTGCATTTCCAGCGGGTGTTAAGAAATTTTCCCTCAAACAAATCTTGAAACTCGACAATTATCATTGAATTATCGTTTTCCTTCTTGAGCAAACAATAATCATATCTTCTTTCAATATTTCTTCCATTTTCACATGAAACTAGAAAAACAGAGAGCACTCTTTCATAGCAGGGCAAGGCTTGTGTATTCTTGTTTCGGTCAAATATAAGAGGAAAATCAAAAAAAAAACAAGTAGCTAATAAAGCTTTGAAAAACGGTGATCATTTTTAACAAAATGTCACCAGCCTATGTATTGTATAAAAACTTTCAATAAAACAACAAAAAAAAATAAAAATAAAAATAAAGCAGTGATTATAATCAATAAGAAATGCATCATGTTTTATTAGTTTATGAGATTGTTGGACAAGGCTAAACAATGACCTGGAAACCATTTTTAGAGCTTCGTCGACACTAGCTTCTGACTTTTTCTATCAGATTGTTCGAAAAATTAATATCGGATTCGCAATTCCATTTTTCTGAATACAATTACCAAAAGTATTTACTTGACGCAGTACTATTATTTCTTGTTACGAAAAATACAAAATCTGTTATTTACATTCAAATACTAGAATTCACTAGTCAAAATCGCATCATCTCCTTTCACAGCTTCAAAGTGGATCGCGATCTAGCCAATAAACTCAAAACGTAGATGGTATGTGAGGGAAAATCAAGGAAATTTCATCGAATCCACAAGTGTGATAATGGCTTGGGAGTCTTCCTTACGATTTCTTCCTTGAATGTGAGTGTAATCAAAGAAGCTGTTGTGTTATTGAAGTTGATTGATTGAGGACTTGGTATGAGCACAGGCAAACATTACACACTCTAAAGGTGTTTGAGAACTTGCATAAGAACTTGATAAAAGTTCGCATCGCAACCATTTCCAAGCATCCCGTGATAACTAAGTTGGAAGCTCTCGACGAATCACAAGAAAAGGAGTTGCAGCTTTGAGGTATTGCTGGTGCTTCTTCTGCCCAACAAGAACGACTTCTTTTCGGCCGTATTGTAAGGTACATTAAAAATTTAATCTTATGATAGAACTAATGGCTTTATGAAAAGCGGCTGGACCACGATAAAGCTCTAAAGTGCTCTCCAAAGTTGAAATATCAGCATAAGAAAGTCGCGCAGACTGTTTGATAACTTGTGCGTGCTTCAATACTGAACAACATTCCAAATTCTGGTGAAATGGTCACGTTTGAAAAATGCAGTCAGTAAATTGCGAGATGCTTCAGAAAATCTGAATGGTGTTCAACACAATGGTTCGAATAGACCATCAATCTGTCTACACGATAATGCACGCTCACACGTCGTACAGCGACGCTACAACTGTTGAACGAGTTGGCTTACAAATCTCTGCTTGATTCATCATATTTGTGAGATATCCTGCCTACACAGTATTACTCTTGTAAGTATGCTGACAGATCCAGGCCGAAGCCGCCTTCAACGACTTCGTCGCCGCCAGAAATCTGGAATTGCCTAACTCTAAGTAAACTAGAATAGCCATTATAAGGTGTTGAGAGCGTCTCTTCTGCTCATTTAGAACAACGTTTTCTTGACTAAAGGTGCAATGACAGTCTGATCTCCGACAGCGTGTGGCAATAGATTAGGTGGTTAGACCACAATAAAACTCTAATGTGCTCTGCAAATTTCGAATTTTAGCAAGAGCTGCCATGCAGACTTATTGGCAGCTTGCCTATGCTTCAATCCTACACGGCTTCTTCGAATTATAGTGAAGTAGTCACACCGGAGAATTGCATGAGAAATGCGCCAAAAACTATGACTAGTGTGCACCACATTGGTCAACGCGTCTACACGTTGAGGCGCGATAACCAGTTGTGCAACCGGCGCTGTAATAGTTGAACAAACTGGGTTAGAAATGTTTGTCGCATTCACACTACTTGTAAAGTTTATTGCGTACCTAGTACTACTCTTTCGAGCATCTTGACTAGTCCACGCCAAGACAGCTCTCAACGACTCCGTTGTCGTTAGAATTCTGGAACGTTGGCCTTTGTAAAGAGTTTGGTCCCACTGATTTTGAAAGGTTTACGGCTAGGTTTTGGTTCTGTGCTTACGTCTAAGCCATATTTATAAAGCTGGTGGGACCACAACTCTTCATAAACGTTGGAATTTTATATAAATGGCACAAATGAACTGATTCCTCATTTGCAAAAATGTGCAGGTCATGTTGGGTTCTTGGGAGCTTCCAATTAATAACATTGATATTGCTCGTAGGTATAACACTTTCAATTTAAAATTCGCTATCAATTATAAATAACCTAATGGTCACGTTTAATCCCTTCCCCATAATAATTCGATTTTAAACATTTTTGCTTACAGGATATCAAACTGCGTTATCCACTGTCTTGTCTTGATTTGAGGAGGATAATGTAAAACAACTCTAAAATTGCTTGAAAACACATATTTAAGGAGAGGAATAAAGAGTAGAAGAGGATGTGGAAGCGGTGGAAAGAAACAACAAGTAGAAAGCCAAGCATCAGCTCGACTAAAATTATAGAAAACCGTCATGAAGCCCTGAAGACAACAAGATACACGGCAGAGATCAGCATCACAAATGCTTGAATAGTATATTAAAAAAACATAAAACAGCAACTGCTTTACCAACGTTATTTCAAAGCTTCCTGAAATCGGTATAAAAAGTTCAAAAAATGTATTTACACTGCAGTTTACTAAATACTTAGGCTGTGATATCCTCTAGAGTGATTGACGTGATTCCGGCTTGATAGCCGTCTTGACTTTGGCCATGTTTAAATTGTTGCCGCAGACGGCATCACATCTAAAAGAGCAAAAAATAAGCTCGCAAAGTATCAGAAAGAGGTAGAAGTTCAATCTTTACTGCTAGCCTAAAAATTCTATTTTTCGTGTCGTAGAACCAACTAGATTGTAGAATGAGGTTCATGTTTCCTTTGTTGGTCAAATCTGTAGCACAAGGTTGCCAAGAAGCATCCATATTCGGCTAACGCTTCGATGCGTTTATTTCTTCAAAGCCGGCCGATCGGACTCGATACTCCACAGTCGTTCGTCCTCGTTGTGGTGTTCGTCATGGTTCTTCTCGGATGCTTCTTCGAGCGACATTTCTTTGAAGAAGATCCGACTCGAACGACAACGATGGCGAACACCATATCGAGGACGAATGAGTGTGAAGTATCGAGTCCAGTCAATCGGCTTTGAAGGAGACAAAACGAGGCACAAAGTTAACCAAATACAAATCTTTATTAATGTTAATTAACATCCTCGTGCTACAAGCCCAATCAACTGAAAAAAAAAACACGATTTATTGATATGTCGAGGTCAGAACAAAACTCCGAGATAGTTTTCGTTATCCTCATCCTGTTTCATTCCCTTGAGAAAAGTTTATTTTTCTTTTTTATAGAGTCTTAAGAGTTATTTGATAGCATGAATCCCAATAATTTCAAAGGTGTACTCTGTTTGTGAGGGAAATTTTTCAGTGAATTGTAGGTGAAAATATAATTCGTTGAATCAAGCTTTTCCCTAGACATTCAGCAATTACTCGATAGCCTAAATCTCTGCAATTCCAACGATGTACTTAGTCTCGAAGAAGATTTTTCAGTGCCATTAGCAGCCAAAAGAAGGCTGGGTCCCTCACTAGGCGCGACTTCATCGCGCAGCGGGGCTCATGCATAGCGTACAATTTTTTTGAAAGTCCACATCCACAGAACGATAGGACAAAGTCTCTGCACACTTAGCTTTAGCATCATTTTAACTTAGGTTCTCAAATAACCGTCATGCTGCAAAGATGTGTGGCTTATCGCCAGTGCTGCGAAATACCATCTATATAACGATGTAAAGAATGCGTGCCGAGTGGGAAACCCAATCCTTTTGGTTGTTCTACCGCGATGAGCAGCTTGTCTTAGAAAACCAAGTAAGCCATTGAGACGACGAAACATAAACTATCGAATGATTTTTGAAAGTCCAAGGAAAAAGCTCTGTCCAGCACAAAATAGGTGAATGTAAAATATAATTGTTTTCAGTGCGACAGCGCAGTAGAGACTACTTTACAAAAACCGAATACACTTTGAAATTCGCGAGATTTAAGCTATCGAATATCTACTAGAGCTGTGAAAAAAACATTAACGGTCTTTCTCAAGGGACTAAAAAAATGTGATGATAACGAAAAATCACCAAAGCCCGCTTGTAGTATAAAATGAGTTTGACACAAGAAGCAATAGCATAATCAGCGCCACTGTTATCGTGGCGACTTGAACACGATTCACCAACATCATGTAAACAGTCATAATTCATACAACTATTTAATACAGATGACTAGCATCATATACGTAAAAAAATGAACCAATTCTATCCTAGAACCCCATCAAGATTGTAAGGTTACGGTATCACTACTACAATATGGTGATCAATGACGCCAACTCTTCGCTTGGCAATCTAACTATTCGATGGCTGCTCAAGATCAGTTCAGCCACCATGGCCATCTCATTGCTACCGATAGGGAATAGGAAAAATATCGAGTTTTTTGCGAAAAAATAGCTCACATAATCTGATGTAAAAATCACAATGATGCCTAAGTAATCTCTAAATTCAGCCGATGGTTCATTGAAAGAATATAATGATATCAACAGCAACTGATCAGTTTATTTCAACCAAACTCTGCGCTAGCAATGAAGCAAATTTTCTGCTTAGATTCATCTTGAAGAAGAAATTGACTATCATTCCAGAATTGAAGCTATAACGCCTCGACGTCCAATAATGAAATCACTAGAGTGGGAAGTCGGTTGGCTGTGAAACACTCGACGACCATCTGTTCGCCAGATTTTCACTAGGTAAGTTTTTCTCCAACGCTTTCGGCCAGTATCAAAACTACTGTAAGTGAAGTGTAACAAATGACGAACGATCCGTTGACGACGGCTCCCTTGCGAAGCCAGATATGCTGTAGAATTATGATTAGTTCGGTACTATTAGTTGCCAAAGAGAGTGTTTATTGATAAGTAATCCCTCTTTTCACAACCTTGCTATCGCTCACAGAACGACTCGTACGAAAACGCTCACTCCCATCAGATAAACTCGTCCGAGTTTTGTCGCTCACAGCGGATAAATTCATACGAAGTTGCCGTTAGCCGCTCGCATTATCGAATCACAGCAGCATATAAAGAGCTAACGTTTCAAAAAAGTTCTTCTCGGTGAGTACATGGACAATAATGTAGAAACGCTAGAAAAAAAATCCTGTTATGGAGTTCTTACGAAAGAGCACTTAAAACTACCATCATTAAGAAAAAAGGAAAAGCTACAGTAAGAGGCCAGCAAGAGTCGTAGTCATGGTAACTTGATAGCAGACCGTAGGGGACCAGACAACAGCACTTATCTATAATGTGTAAGGAAATGAAGCTTGAAAATCAAGTTGCCTCACTTCTGCGCTGCCTATCCGCTGGGTTAGATGATCTGTAGCATTCCATCTACATGCTTATTTCGGCCCTATCATGACTGGCAACTCTTTGCATGACATTCGACTAATCACTAAATCGCTTTCAGACACATCAGACATCGCTCATCACATAGAACCAACATCACATAGATCGAACATAGAGAAGTTGCAACACTTCAACTGGTTTTCCAACCGAGATTCCGATAAAGACTTGGACGAGAGAGCAATTCTTAGCATACTACCAAATCAAGAGCTACTTATCGCCTAGTCGATTCAGCAAAGCAGACGCTCTTCTTATGGGAATTTCTGGAAAGGTATTTGAAAAGTGGAATCCAGGTGAAAGAATAACTGATAATTGTGACATTACTTTCTTGGTGCCTTCCCATTTTTGTTCTCCAGAGAGAATGTCCTCTTATTTGCGAAATCAAAGCTTCGTCGACATTTTCATAGTCGGAATCGTATTAACTTTTGTATTGAATGAAAATGGAGTTTTTCGATGGCATATTTGAATTGAAGAACACTCATATAGCATTAATAATAATGACGATTATGTTGAGAATGCGTCACAGAGTTTGCACTGCCCTGCAAATTCTCCTTTTATCTCAGCCATTAAATGGTAAGTTAAGCCAAACTCAGCAGAGCATCTCATTAAAATGCCGCATTCTCATCGCCATAGGTCATTTCATGAACTTGAACTATTTCGCTGTCATTCCCTTATTCAAGACAAGATATTTTCTGATGAATTTGTACATGTACATGTAGTGTATGAAGTGCCTGTACAGGGTGAGGAAGAGTTCTGATAATTTTCATTTTGTTAATTTTAATACTGATATGACATTCTTTTGATCAATCGGAAATCATTTTATTTGACCGCCTATTGCGGTATTACGATGTTACGATAAACGTTTTTGACGTTGAAGCAAACGTTTTTGCACACCACTCTACATCATTGGGTTTATCGTAGTATTTTTTTCTCAATTCGTATAGCTTCACTGAATTCTTTGCTAAATTTTGCTTCACGGTCTATTTTATTTATCTGCCAATTTTCAAAGAGCGCATGTAGCGCAGTGGTTAGAGGTGCTCTGCGTCGCACAGTAGGTCAATGATTCGTTTTCGCGCTCACGGTTCGCTAAGCAATCCAACCCTCCGGGTCGGTAAATTGGCATCATACTGGCCTCGAGCTTGTCCTGAAGAAGTAGCACTGACTCTGTACAGCGGGAGGCCACCACGAGTCACTTACAGAGCAGATATACATTCAATCACCTCGAATGAAGTTATAAATTGAAGACGAATGCATGCTACATCCTTCGGGGATTCATCAACAATGAGAGCTTTGTCCTTTATCCTTCTACTTTCCATTTTTTCCTTTATCTTTTATCAATTTTCAGCTGTGCTCAAACTATGGATCGTAAAAATCAACGTATCGCAACACTTGAGTTGCACAAGATGCTCGCGCACGTTTCCGCCTTGTTCGTCTCAAGCGCGTGTCAAACCCGTACCACTCCACAATCGCCATAATCGATATAAACTTTTACAGAAGGTAGGCAGAAGTGCGCAGTAGCAAAAGCCTTAGGCCACAGCAATTTTCTCGCCTCTGTGATGGTCTGGGCCTGCATTTGCACCACCTGAAAAACGCCGTTGGTTTTCATCAAAGGAAACGTGAAAATCAACACTATTAGCTATCACCAACAAGTTTACATGGTGCACTGGAGTTTTGGAGAATCCAACACTGGCGCCGACGGATTTACTCTTCAGCGGGACTAAGCACTTGAGCATTCATTTGTTAGAAGGATGCCATCGGTCAAGAGCAGTTTCCGGTGTATGACGCATGGACAGTTGGCTGTGAAATTCACCTAATTTTAATCCAGTGGATTACTCCATGTGATCCATACTGGAAGGAGAAGTTTCGGCTACTTACTGCACTGGCGTAAATGCGCTTAAAATGGTCTTAACACGCACTTGGGACGAAATTACGGTGCAAACGTGTGCGAGCATCTGTGCAACTCAATTACTGTGATACTTTGATTTTCACAATCCGTAACTTGAGCAATACTGAATTTAGACAAATAAATGGAGCAGATTCAAGACCAAGATTGAAGCAAGGAATCCAATGAAATCATCATTATTCTTAGAAAAGATTTCATATCAATGCTATAATCAACGAAAATAAAATCTTCGTCCGCATTCTGAATATTATATTCATATTTTTATTTATATTCATATTTTATACATTGGACGACCATATATGTAATAATGCACACATGCCTGAATGCTAAGTGATATATATATATACATATATATATATATATATATATATATATATATATATATATACGTATGCTGCAAGCAATTCTATTCATCCTTAGTAGAATTCTTAGATGAAGTACGAATTGTTTTCCTCTCAAATGAGGTGTGGAAAATTGTTTGCATTACCCACGATGTGCACCAGCACTTCATTTACATGTTCAGGCTGCCGATAGTAGATTTATTTTCCAACAAAATCACATAGAAAAAATAAGTTCCAAAAGCTGACACCTGTAGGCGATGCAGCTTAGACGATGATTTCATCAAGTGGTTAACAAGTTTCCATTCGTTCCGCATAGGCAGGCATTAGTTGATTGCGAGAGTTTTTCATGATGATAACAAAGATGCTTGACGTCTGATAATCGGAAACACTAGTTTTCCAAAATACTGTTGAAACAGAAATGCCCGCACATTAATTAATCATTGTCTAGAGTTTTTTTTTTACTTTACCTTGAGTACGCTTCAATTCTGAAAAGTCTTTCCACACTTTGTTTTTCTAAATCCAACCTTCGTTAAGGAAAACCCACGTTTGAATGTGTGTTCTTGTTCATTTGGTGCCAAATTTTAGCTTGACCTTATATTCTGTTTACACCCTGTCAGGGAGTAGCCTTTCTGCTTTTTCCATGAATTTTTAGTAGTCAATCGATAGCTCGAATCTCGGCGATCAATACGTTATTGATTTTATAAGGGCCCGTTGGCGTGCTGTAGCAGTAGGAATAAGGTGCCGTTTCACCATCATTGCACAATTTTTTTTGGCTACGGTTTGAGAATGGCTTTTGAACAGTGTCTTAGTTCTTAGTCAATGCTTGGAAAATGATAATTTGAAAACTAAGCTTGTTTTTCAAAAAGTCTTTCTAAAGCGAATATTAGTGCGTTTCGCATTCAGAGATATACGCACCGAAACCATACGGACATGCAGAAAATATCGTGCTGTGTCAGAATGTCAGAAAACTGAATGGTGATTTGGAAAGAAGAGAAAATTTTTGGAAGTTTGACAAGATTTACGTGTCTATCGAAGGGCGTTGCGTCTACGGATTTTGGAGTCATCGCAAAAAGGTGTAATCGTAGTCAACTATTCGAAAATCTTTTTCCATATTTGGGTGAATTTTCGAGGTTTCTGCTGCGAGAACTGTAGAAAAGATTACGTCCTATCGTTCCATAGTTACGAGCTTTTATTTTATTCAAATATTGCATCTGTGAAGTTATGAGAAAACCGCTATGGAATGCAAAATACCGAATACGTGCTACAGGAGATAAGTGTGATATTCTTGATCTTACAACTCTCTTTGTGCTCCTTCCTAGAAAACATCTCAAGCGCCAATATTCCGAGATTTGAACTATCAAACGACTATCAAGCTCCAGCGAAAAGCCATCCACAGGCTCCAGCCGAACAAGCAGAGCAAATTGAGAGTGAAACATAGTATTATTTCAGCTGCTGCAGCACGATAAGAAAATATTTTCAAAAATTAGACAGATTACTTAATTTGCCGGGGTGTGAAACTCCGAATAGTAACTAAAAACTCTCAAAATAGAGCTTTGTCCAGCGAGAAAGGCCAATAAAAAGCCGTGTATACAAATAGATACACTCCGTCTAAGAAGGGTCGAACGAAGGCCAGGTGACAATGATATTTCCAAAGCTAACAGCCATTTGTTAAGCTGAGAGAAACCACCATTCTTATATTTCTTGTCCCTTTATTAATTTCTTTTTTAGTATCTCTCTGTTGTTATACATTTGCTTACATAGACCATTGTCACATTTACTCTCTTATGCCATTACTTCTTGCGTTGGATTTATTTTCTTGCATCCATAATTTCCACGTAACTCTCCGAGCTTTTCCGTGAAGGCTCGACTATTGTCTGGAAAATACCGTCTTCGTTGTGAAAAACAGTGAGTGCTTGTGTCGATTTCCGTTGGAGACCTAGGATAATTTGTGTTTATTTATATGAACTCCAAAGAGTAAACGATTTCAAACAATTCTGAGAGCATTTATCAAACTCCGAAGAAATGAGAGGCTATGTAAGCCCCGGTGGGATCGTGCACTGCAGTCGTTATAACCAGTACAGATACTGCGCTACACAAAACCGCTGAATGAGACAACAAACCCTAAAGGTCACTTTTTTACTAATTGTTATCTGTTTTCAGATTTCTCTTAGAATTCCAATTATACGCATGTGGGCGTAGTCCTACAACTCCCTCAAAATATAACCAGACAAATGAAACAAAGCTTTTTTGTAAGTTCTCTTCTAGATAACTCACGAAAAATGAACCAATATCACCAACAAAGCTAATAAATAGCAAGTTTCAATCACATGACCTTATTTCAGATTTTTAGAACATGAGAATGTTGAGTTTGTGCTAAAGCAATGACGGTTTATGCAATGTTGGAGTTTGCCGATTGATATTAAAGAAAATTCTCGAATAAATGAGCTTATATTATACATCATTTCAATGTAAAACTTTTGCATCATGTTTTCTTGCTGATATCCTTTTACTTACTGCTTGTTTTGCATTTATTATTTGCTATGAAAGAGATGACAGTTGGTGCAAAGATTATTGCAATTATGAACCGTTAAGCTTTCAAAAGTCGAATGACTTGAGCTGCGCTTTGCCTCATTGCGCAAGTCGCCTGACCTCGCGTCCCACCGACTGTAATTTCTTGAGACATATCGACGACTTTTTAAAAAAGAAGCTTTTAAAAAATCATTAACATACGGAATCATTAACATACGGAAATCTCCTTCAAAAGATTATCGACTTCTGAGCGACTGATTTTTATCCCACAGAATTAAGCAGACTTGCTTCGCTTCTTTTCGGTTGCAAAAAACAAATGAATATCTGACTTCATTCGCTGATCAAAAACTCTTTATAGGAGTTTGGCAGCACTTTGAAAGCTGAATCTCTGGCTACAGCCACGTATAGCTGGCTTTCAAAAAGGCCTTTTTTGACGTTATTACAGAGGGAAATCCCTTATGTTTTAAACTTTCATATTTCTAGCCGGACAGAGCTCTTTCTACAGACAATCAGTAATCATTCGATCAATGATGTTCGCTGACTCCAAGGCTGTGCTTATATCCTGAAAAGATCGTTGTGTAGAAAGGAATTCATGACTGATTTACATCGGCGAGCAAGGTGGCCTTTGGCCAATTCACGGGCCGTTAAGTGAGACAGGAAGGTCGGCCGGCTGACGCAATGTCGATCGATTTTTAAGTATTTGAACGTATAGAGGGAGTCTCGTAGTATCTGAATGTTTTCGAGTTATAGTTAGAAGCAATTAGGACGTTCTGACCTCCTGAATTCCATCAAAGTTGTAATAATGATTATTGATTTATCCGTATTCGTGGCAAAATAAAGCTATTTAGAGACTTTTCATTGCAGAGTCATATGTTTTATTTGGAGTTTTTTTTCTCAAAACGGAGAAATAATTTCTAATTGAGTAACAAAGATTGCACTACCATATGGCCGACCGAAAATCGATCAATAATTTACATAACCTGCATAGAGCCTCACCCAGCCCGCCCGTGAAATAGCCAAGGACCACTTGCTGGAGCATGCGAATTCAATCTTGTTTTCCCTGCTGCATTCTAGGTAGATGGTCCTTTCAGGATATAAACACGTCGTTAAAATATGCAAAGATTACGCTATTTATTGATTACTTTTAGTCTAGAAAAATAGCACTGCCCAGCGAGAGATATGCGCGTCCGAGACATCAGTTTTATTTCTGATTTTAGAGCATTATAAAAGGGCCTCTACGAAACCGGCCATATATGGCTCTAGCCAGAAATCTAAACTTTCAAATGATTACTAACACTCCTATAAGAAAATCCCGTCCAGCGAATGAGTCAGAATATACATTTGGCCCTTTATAACCGAAACAAGCCCTCACCTCTTGTCAGCAATATGTGTTGATTATTGTGGTTCCTATTTTTACTGATAAAGATCTGTTTGAACCTAACCGAAATGTTTAGAAACTTATTAGTATGACACCCCCATTGCCTCTGAACTAATCTTGTGGTACCATGTTTGATTTTATATCAAAATTTCTCTACACACTAAGTGCTTAACGTTATCGAAATCAAAAAGTGAAAGGTTGACTTACTATTAACCTCGGCATTAATCGAATAATGCATCTTTTTTCTTATGAGTAGAAAACGCAATTGTTTGTAAAAAAAATCATTCAAATACATTGATGACTAAAGTTTAACTTTTCATTCTCATCTTCATTATTTGAAGATACATCATTTTTTCAATGAACAGGCATGAAATTTACAATTCACTGAGTCCAGTAGTAGCTGGAATCTGCATACTTTCGCACTTTCACAAATCTGCTCCTTTTTTGGAGGCCTCCAGTCATTCGTTGGAGAGCAGTCACGCGGAATCTTGCATGAGTCAAAAATTTCGACCACTACCATTCCTAACCCGTCTAAGATTCTATGTGACAGGCCGACAGGGAACCACAAGATTTGAAAAAGCTGAGCGGTTTGAAGAAGGCGGAAGTATCGAAACTTGATTACTGCAGTGTTTGATAAATGTTCTTATTAACAACTCAGCGTGTGTTCATCAAGAGTTAAGTGATTATCCAAGGTAAGCATATTATATGCATAGAGCCGGAACAGCTCTGTTTTCTTCGTGTTCTTTTGAGAGGACGGGATATCGAGTGCTTTTGCCCAGAGGATAAATTAGTCGCCTTGAGCCAAAATCATCTGCTATTACTAAATTTCAGGGCTCATAGTGTTCTATGATTTGTAACTTAGTAATGCTGCTTCGTGATGACGAAGACGACATCGAAACTATAGCGAAGTAAAATTTTGTACAAATTAGCGTAGATTACCCGAGCAGTCTGTAGAATTAAAAGAACTAAACAGCAGGCTAGGCAAAGGTGAACAGATTATACCAAAAGGTTATTTCCAAAAATGTGCTTGTTCTTTCAAATATTATCTACTTCGAATTCCTGCCATATCTGGCTTTTTCATGAAATTTCTATATGAACTTTTCCAATTAACACCTTCGTATAAACTCTTAAAATTTCAGCTGCTCTGGCCTTCCACAATGGCAGTGAATCCCGTCGAGGATACAGCAACGTACTGGACATGCTGCCGCATGTTCCACGAATACTACGGGTTTCAAGACATATTCGCACTTCCAAGGATTTCCCAGGTCCAAAAGTTTTCTACTTAAGATCTAGAAATAGAATTTTCATTTTGCAAATAAGTTTTTGTAAGATCGTAAATTTTCCGTACTGAAAAATTCCTAGCTTGGCCGCGGAGTTTGCATAATTGGAAGTGAAAATGGAACTGCAAATTACGGAAATTACAAAAAAACAACGGTGAAGAGCTTTCACACAACAGTTTGGAATTATATTACTGAAGAGTTTTGCGGAAACTTGTCAAACATATCGGAAATTACTCTGTTCACCGTACTGAGAATCCTATGTTCACATCAAAAGAAACAAGACTGAGAATGACTACAGGGTTAAAAACGTATAGTCAACCGAAAACAGTTATAACGCCCGATCCCTATAATTTTTTCTTCATGCTATTTTTGCCTTGGTGAACGGAACTTCCTCACAAAACATCGAAAAGAGCGCAACCTTACTGCAGAATTCTTTTTTTTTTCTGTCAAAGGGAGTCTTGCCGAGAGTTCCCGCACGAATGTAGCGCTCCCGTCTTCGCCATACTTGACTTACAGTATAGGTGACGAATATTGACAATGCTAGCAATATTCTTCATCTCTTGCATATGTTCGTGATGACGGGACCATTTTTGGCTGGCGGGCGCTGCGGACGGCTACGGATACCAGCCGATTGAACGCTCTTCAATGGCGGTCTGGTGCCATACAGTAAAATTTAGACCTTAAAAAAGCTTATTATACTAGAAGATGGAATATCAGTGATGAGACTTTTATGAAGGTATCTTTGATCAAAAGAGATATTCATGTGATTTGATGATCCGTTTTTTTTCACGGAAAAAACGACATTCATGAAGGAGAGTCATAGTCAGAGCTCTTCTCTAATGTTTTTTGCTTGTGTTAATCAAAGCTGCTTGTACTTATATAATGTTTTTCTTTCATTTTCATTTAGCAGTGAATCGCTTTTACAGCTAGCAGAACAAAGATTCAATTGACGATCAATTACACAATCAGTTTGATACTTTTAAGATTGAAAATCGCGATATAATTTTTCATTCGTAGAATCACTCTATTCCACATTACTTGGAAGTCATCATATCGATTGAAAGTTTATAAAAAATGGATTGCTATTCAAAATTGATGCTCCACATGGCATGTGATGTGAATTTATTAATAGTTCCAAACAATATGCCTTGCAATCATTTTTGAGCCACGCATGTCAGTAGTCTGTCAAACAGGGCTGATTTATAGAGTCCGATACACGTGTTTCGATCTTGCGATCTCGTCAGTCGGCCAGTTACCCTTCCTCGTCTTTTGCTAATCTCTGTGGGAGCTCCAGTCCAAACACTAAGAGTTAGCGACGACGAACGTTTTACATTCTATGTCCAGTGAAAAACTCACCAAATACAGAGTGTTGTACACTCGATTGCTCGTGGCTAGTATATTCAAAATATCATAACTTTCGTTTCGAGTGTTTTCGTAAGACCACAGCTCAAAATTCAATATGCCTTGCAATCATTTTTGAGCCCTGCCCGACTGACGAGATGGCAAGATCGAAACACGTGTATCGGGCTCTATAGGTCAGCCCTCATTGACAGACCACTGACATGCGTCGCTCAAAATGATTGCAAGGCATATTGAATTTTGAGCTGTGGTCTTAAGAAAACACTCGAAACGAAAGTTACAAACAAATTTTCCATATAGTGCTAGTCAAGGTTCTGACCTATATAGAATTATAGAACCAACTTCCTTTAATTTTCTAGGTATTCGTATTTAATATACACTCCTTCTGTGCCATCAATATTATAAATTCTCGACGGAAAAAAAATGATGGATGATTTGTAGGACCGTCAGGACATTGAAATTCATGTGGTCCACCACATGCTCTTGACGGAAAATCTCCTTCAATTACACGCGCGTGAGTAATTTCTCTTCTTCAAGTCTATTTTCAGTTCATTATTTTGGAAAATTTTCGATGAATCATGTTATGATTCTTGTTTTATTTGTGTGTGGGTTGTCAAGTCTTGCCACACCTTAGGTGTGCACATCTGGTCTTTCTAGACAACCAAAGGCTAAACACCGTGGTGGTGTTGTAA
The DNA here is from genome assembly GCA_019055375.1 of Parelaphostrongylus tenuis. Classification (NCBI taxonomy): domain Eukaryota; kingdom Metazoa; phylum Nematoda; class Chromadorea; order Rhabditida; family Metastrongylidae; genus Parelaphostrongylus; species Parelaphostrongylus tenuis. The sequence continues at coordinate 158,516 of JAHQIW010003652.1, forward strand.
TGGCTGTTAGAACGAGTTTAGAGAAATTGGGTATTCCTCACTCGCTACAAGACGTTTCTAGCCAGAATTACTATAGAAGATATGCATACTATAGTGACTTGTACACTGTATAAGATTGTAAGCGTCTAGAAGTTGTTGAAATCGACTACAAATTGCAATTTGGAACTCTATTGTGTGAATTATTCTGAGAATTTCTAATAAAGTTCATGGAAGAAGGACGCGCTTCTTGCCAATGACCATTCAAAAACCTATCGGGGATTATGTAAAAAGTATTATGGTTAGATTAAATAGTTTCCTGTTATTTTTGATAGCCAAACACGAGGTTCTTCAGTTCGATTCATTCACACAGCTGATGTTTCGGCGGTTTTGACTTCTTCAGAGCCTGGAAACATCAGGTTGTTCACAACTCAGTTAGTCATACACTTCTATTACTTCATCAGAAAAAGTCACGAAACCTAGATCTCAATTGCACCAAGCACAAAATTGACCTTTAAAGCACCCATCCTTTGCTGAGTCCTCCACTGAGCAGTTCAAATAGAGATTACCGGGCAGTGATCACACGGACTCGTTGTGCACCTCCTGTATCAAAAAAAAAACAGTCTTTTATACTGTTCCGTCTCACCACGAAGCATTCCTCCCTGTGGTTGATGCTTGAATTGGTGATATTAATACAGAACGTATCCAAAATCTTACTTGGTGTTATTTTATGTTTCTATGTGAATATATTAACTTTTGTCTCGAAATCTACACCGTTATGCGCCTGTATCCTATGCGAGCCTAGAACGATGCTTGGCCTAGAGCTACTCTTGTCATCTGGCTGCTCTGTTATGCGGACACAAAGTGGTCTTCTCATTTCTCTGATTTATATCTTGCCGTTCTACAAGCCAGGATAAGGAAAATAAAGTGGGCCGGACACGTGATGTGCTTCAACGACAACCGATGGACGGGAGCTGTCACCGATTGGATTCCTCAGGATATTAAGCGCCCTACAGGAAGACCACCGACAAGATGGTCCGATTTTGTCACGAATCTTTACAGCAAAATGGACCCACTGGGCTACTCTTGCAGGCGATATGGAGAAATTAAAGTGTCGCTGATGCCCGCTCGAGTCACTCGACAACTGACGGAACGATAGGTGATACAGGCGATTTGTTGCCGCACGTTCACAGGAGATAGGTAATTAGTACCTATGCTTACAATCATCGTCTCTGCCACTAGGACATATCTGCATTTTCCATTGACATAGGCGATCATATAAGTGGTTGCGAATGAGTTGGCGCCTCAGAAACTCGATGGTATCTCAATAATCGTCGCCGAATCGCTAGGTCCACCCTTTTCTAAGCAACGCTTCATAGGTATAATTTTATCGTCTTGAAAAAAAAGGAAGGATGAATAAGACCCTGCTTCCGTTGGAAATGAGGGTTGAGGATGCGTCCTTTGCTCCAAACTTACGCCGAAGAGCTACAAATTTGTGGTCATTGAAAATGGCTGATTTCCGAGCCAGCTTAAAGGGCTCTACTGTTATACTATCTTCCAGTAAGAACACCCAAATAAATATTTCAGATAAAAGGATCTGATCACCAGTCTTACCAAAAACTAATTGCAGCTCTACTTCGAAGACGTGTTGAGAAGTCTTCAGCTATTTTCGATGCCAACTGTCGATGTTTATTTCATGTTTCTTCATTCTAATGTTCAAAAGACGTTGGCAGTGCACAATATTCCATGTCGGTACCGCCTTGCCAAATGGTCTTTCTAAGTTGAAGATATCTCGCTATAGAATTTGATATTTGGGTTTCGAAAACCTCATGCTCCTCGGGAACAATCTTATGTAGGAAGTAGTCATGACTTTGGTTGCCCCAGAGCATCTATGACTCCTTCTGTTTCAATTAAATCAAAGGCCTTTTCCTGGTCGATTCAAGTTAGATAAAGCGATCATCCGAACTCTCGTAACCCTTCTTGGGTAAACTTAGCCTGCAGATGTGGTCCATAGCATTAAATCAGCTGCAAAACCCAGCTTGTTCAATGAATGTACTCGTTCTGTATCCCTGTCAATCCAACGTGAGATGACTCGTACGAGAAGTTTATAGAGGACAGACAGCAGAGAGAGTGAACAGTAGATGCCGATGTCAGTAAAGTCTTTCTTCTTGAAAAAACCAACAAAGTTCTCATGGATTTCACAACCAGGAATTTTATATTCTGACAAGTAACGTGTAAATAGCAGAGCTACGATCTGTACCGCTTAGCTTAATATGAAGTGAAGGGAGATGTATATGTCGTTTCATCTATGTAGCAGTGGCTTTAGTCGATACGGTCAATGAAGCAGAAGCGCATAGTGGTGCATGGTTCCTAGTCATTGAAAAGTTAGCGATCCTATACTCTTGTTTGACAAGGGAGATTTTCACAGACTAGGCAAATGTCTCCCAATAGTGTGCTGTCTGTCATCTATAAGCCTTTCAATCAGGCCATTCTGAGCGAAATTGTCAAACACCAAGCTAAAAGCAACCATGCGAACAAGAAGAGCTTCGCGAACGACCCAACACTATAGACCAAATTCACACGATCACAAGACTCGTTGAAGTTTCGCGAAAGTACAAGAGAAATGCTATGTCTCAACTTCATTTCTGTAAAAGGCTCTTGATTCAGTTGAAACAAATGCACCAAAGAAGTTTTGGACAGCCAGGGCGTCCTTAGTTGGTGTATAGAAACTTTTCGTGGGAAATGCAAAATTTCAAGGTCAAAATATTACTTTTACTTTTTGAGAACGTTTTGGCTGCCATTTAGAGGTTACATTACAAATCTATTCTTGGCAAGAGTTTGGCAAACTCGCATTTCGGTGGTTCCGCCATTACCATGTGCCGTTTCTTCGGTCACTCACCCCTTTCATAAGGATTGAGAGCCGAAGATTAGTAAATGGTCGCCAAGAACAACCATGCCCGACATCCTGCCTACACGTTTTCAACGAGGTTCGCAAGGAACATTTGATTAAAGAAGAAACTATATTGCTCATACCAGCAGCAAGGCATCGGCTATAGGTAGGTTGTCGAGCACGTTTTTCTTGACGGCAGTTAATTATTCTTCGGCGCTCAATACCTACGAGAACGAGCTAGTGGCCAAGAAAACGGCACCGATGGTGGTAAAAACTGTCGTAACGTATGTCTGCCGAACTGCTTTCACGGATGAATTTGCAATCAAATTTGAGAAGACGGCGAATAATATTCCAATAAGGGTATATAAATATCTATGATGAGGCTTGTAAAAAACAGTCGATTGGAGGAGGTGAAGCATCACCATTCTGTAGCTACATCACTATAGATGTAAGAATAGGTGTTCGCCAATGTAACATCATCTATATTACAGTCACCCTCCAAAAAGTTATGCAACTTAGAATGAGGCGACATGGGAAAAAAATAGAGACTCGACAATTATACCACCTTCCTTCACTGATGACATCGTGTTTATAACACCAAAGTATCAGTCAGACGGTACAAATGTTTAGCGACTTTAACAAAGCTATGGAAGATTGGTCATCGACTTAGTCTTGCGAAGACAATTCTAATGAGAAACGGTGAAGCTTTGAATGTTCACTGATCCTAAAGGGAAGAATACCTCCGGGTTCTAGTGGGATGAAAAACGATGAACGACTTTGCTCCAGAGCTGAGCAGAAAGAAGGGCGGCTTAAGGATTTTTTAAGATCATAAAAAAAGTGAAGAGAACAAAAAGCATCTAACTCTCTGTCTATCTTTTCGACTTAACCGCTAATCCTGTCTTAATGTATGTATCAGAAACTTGGCTGTTACTTAAGCTGCATAAAAGATCGCTTGATGTTGTCGAACGCGCAGTCGATTGATCGATGCTGGAAACGTCTCGTGTTTCGCAAATGAAAAAAGTACGATATCCTCACCTACATGAGAGTTTAAGAACTAAAGGGTTCAAATGCCAGCTATGGACGCCGAACTATCCAGGTTCATAAAGGTCAAGCACGTAAATCGTTCCAACGCTGTGGGTAGAAGAGGTCGTCATCAACAGGTCTCCTCGTGCGCTCAAACGCACAATTAGATCGCCACTAGCCTGATGGTCTGATTTCTTAACAAAAAGTCCAAATTTAGAGCTGATACTCAACGAATCTCTGCAGCGAGGAAAAGCTTGCTGGGATATTCTTACATAACACAAAGATTAACGCTTGCTCGTATCGCTTGGTCATTAATGGAAGGACATCTCATGCAGATAAAACAGATATATTATTGTTCATTTACTTTTTATAATTATATATACGCATTAATTTGCACAGTATATATATACATGTATAGGGATAAAGGATAAAGCTCTCGGCGTTGATCAATCCCTGAGGGATGCGCCATGCATTCGACTCCAATTTTTTAACTTCGTTTGAGTGTGATTGAATGCATATCTGGCCTTTACAATGACTCACGGTGGCCTCCCGCTGAACCGAGTCAGTGCTGCTTATCCTCCAAGACAAGTCTGAGACCTGTCTGGTACATGTACTACATATTACTTTTAGAGTGAGTAGACTATGTGAAGTTTGACAAGGACTTTATTGTTACCAAGAGAATGTGATTTTAAGTGTTTGAGCGTTTGTACAATATAATTTCTGATTTTCTTCCTTAATCCAAACACGAGGTGATACATTAAACTTTATTCACAGCTGATGTTATAAAAAGCGGTGAGTATGTGAAGTGATAATTTTGTGCTTGGTGCGATTGAAGTCTAGGTCTGGTGATTTTTTCTAAAGAAGTAATGGAGGTGCATGACTGACTGGATTGCAGACAATTTGACCTTTCCCGGCTCTGAAGAAGGAGAACTGCCGAAACGTCAGCTGTGAATAAGGTTTGATATATCATTTCGTGTTTGGCTTGAAGAAGAAAATCAGAAATCATATTGAAGCATGCCGAGGTTAATAGAAAGTCGGAGTTGGAAATCGTTTGTACAATCTTTCACAAAGTCTCTCCAAAGAGAAGTTCTTAGAAAGTTATGAACAAATGACATCTGAAGTTTTTGCCGCCACTTCAGTAATTAGTTGAGACAGTTTTCTCTTTGGCTTTCTTTTTTTTTTTTTTTGATAATATCTAATGTTTTCCGCGACAGTCTTCAAATATACTACGCATTTGATAAAGCCAAAAACGCTCTTTTGTCCTTGGTAGCCTCGCTGTTTTCGTAACTGAGCAGCGGGCTGTTGAACGAAATCTTCTTTGGCTGCAAAACAAGGAAAACTTTAGAGCTTCCACTCGCCGAATATTTCTGCTGAAGATATTGCTCGTAGCTGTATTTATTACATCATTTCAGTTTTTAAATTGAAAATGTAGTGGATTGCTTGCCTAATTAACTCAGAAAGCCTGGAGGAAGGAAGAGGAAAAAGATTTTGCCTGTAAGTTCGACTAACACTGTTCGGTTTTTTCTTTGTAGTTGTCTTTGAATGTGGTCTAATAGATTCTTCTTAGAACTCTGACACAACTGCATGAGTGTTCTCAGGTCCTTATCTCAAGCTATCACAGCTGACTTTCATGGTTTGGATATAGCTTTTCCCAAGCAAGCTTTTTACTTGTTTTTCGATTCAAAGAAAGTGAAAGTTTGGTAGACCGGAACTGGGTCAAACTACGAATAATTTGCATATTGCACGGCATATTATCACTACATATCCTGAACCATAGAGAGATTTTATAGGATTTATTTAGTTCGAATTTCTCTCCGAAAGTGCTAAATGCCATATTCTTTTTCAAAAATCATGTACTTATGCACACTGATGAGTCCCAAGACCGACTATTTCATAAGATTGCCATTCTTCAGTAATTCTCTGTTCGCTTACAAAGGTTAACACTGGCAAGATTTTAATAACGTATTTATTCAGAAAGTTGACTTTTCAACGGTTTCGATTTTTTCAGATGCCAGAGGTACATTCCGTTTTCATGTGATACTGGTGGCGGTCTTTTCTTGACACCTCAGTGGGAAGGCTTATAAAAAGCTATCGTTACGTTCTAGTTGATTTTGCGCTTGATGCGACTAAATCTAAGCTTGATCATTATTTCGAGCGAATAATGGAGGTGTTTAGCCGACGGACTTGTGGACAGGCTGACCTTACCAGGCTGTGGGAAAGATGAGATTGCCCTAAAGTCAGCTGTCATGAATAGATAACACTGTAAGAACCTTGTGCTAAGCTCGGTAAGAAAACGAGGAGCACTGCTCCGTACTAATCCGTGGGCTTCCTCGTTAATGGCTCTCTAGTGTGTTACTTTGTGCTCATTAGATTGAGTGCAGCATATTCAGATATTTTCCTGAGGGAATTATAATGTTGCATATGCCAACTTTTCACGGCTATTTTGAGGCTTCCTTGAAACTAATACATCCTGAGAGTGATTCTTAAGCCTTCATAAAGTCTGCTATGGTACATAATAAGTTCTGGTCGAGGTTTCGGCATTCAGCCTTGCCAGTAGCACAGCCCAATCTGTCAGTCAGCTCCTTGTTAAATAATATACCCCCTCCCCCTATTTAGAAGAATCGGTACCAATTATTTGCACTCTGCGTAGGATATCCACGCTTTCAATCCACTACTTTGAAGCCAAACCGTGTTCAACACTTTATAAATGCCACAGGAAACGTCTTAAAAAGCATGAAATATGCTTTCAGGTGTACGAAAATTTTCGGCCTGGTCTCAGGAAAACACAAAAACATTAGTATCACTCAATTTACTAGCCATGCGCAATCGGCACTTAATCAACGATCTCATCCGGCCTTTCAGCTTCACAGCAACAATCAATGGAAAAGCAGCAGGACCGTATTGTTGATCAAAGCGAGGCCTTCACGACATAGGCAACTTTCGTCCAGTGGGTTTGCTGTCCGTTGCTGTCTACAAACTCTTCACTCGAGTTATTCCAAGCAGGATTGACCGAACACTAATCGAACGGCAGCATGCGGACAAGCAGAGTCCGAAAGGATATAGCACCATGGATCAGTCCACACGATCACAGGACTCATTGAAGCTTTACGAGAAAATAAACTACCGCTCTGTCTCACCTTCATCGATCCGAAGAAATCCTTTGATTAGTGGAAACAGAAGGAGTTACAGAGGCTCTGGATAACCAGGCGTCTCTATTTGGTACAGAACGATTATTCGTGAGCCATATAAAGAGTTACTACCAAAATATCGCCATTCTACAACAATATCACATGACGTAAAAAGAGGAGTTCGACAAGTCGATTCGGCGAATATCTTTGCTTTAACGTAAGGAACACAAACCTGGCCGCTACGTAAGTAGGGCGAAAACCACTTGGCGTTATTGAACGCGCAGTCGAAAGGTCGATGCTAGGAGTATCCCGTATCCCGCAAATGAGAGAAAGGATCCGAAGTTCCACCCTACTACGTCAACGATCGATTATCAGAGACGCATTTCTACACTCCAGGTTATAGAAAATAAAGTGGACCGGAGAACGTGATGCGCTTCAACGACAACAGATGAACGAAAGCCGTTACTGACTGGATTCCTCGGGATATTAAGCGTTCTACAGAAAGACAACCCACTCCGATGATTCGATTTCTTGACGAAGAGACTAAATGCAAGATATGATGCTCAACGAACCTCTAGAGTGAAGATGGACCCACTGAGCTACTCATGCGCGCGATAGGGAAAAAGGAAAGTGTTGCTCGTGTTCACTCGCTCACTCAACGATCAACGGGGCGACAAGTGAAAAAAGTGACCCTCACGGGGTAACATAGAATACTAGCGCGCAGATTTAAGAAGCATTTTGATTGATCTCACCTGTCTAATTATGAACCACACAAGAATTCCTTGTTTTCGCATTTGATATGAGACACTATATAAAACACCTAATTTGGTGCAAGAGGTACATTACTAGTTGATGTCATGCTGCTCGGTGGTCTTCATATGAACACCTCAAGGGAAGACTTACAAAAACGTGTGAATACGTTGTAAAACTGATTTCGTGCTTGATGCAATGTGAACCTTAGTTCTGTGATTTATCTGAAGAGAGTAACGAAGTGTTTAGTTGGCGGGCTTGTGGACAACCTGTTTTTTCCAGGCTGGGAAAAAGGTGAGAAGCCGAAATGTTAGTTGTTTGAATAGATATAACTTAAGAACCTTGTGCTAAGCTCAATAGAAAAACAAGTAACACTGCTGAGAATCAATCCGTCGACTTCCTGTTAAGAGCTCTCTCTTGTGTTCTTTTGTGCTTTTTGGATTGAGTATATTGAGTATGTTCAGCAACCACTAATCGTGTTGCATATACCACACTTTCAATGACTGTTTTGAGACCTTGCTCGAGACTAATACGATCCTATCAGCATTTTTAAGCCGTTCATGAGGTTTGTTTATGGCCCTTTCAAAGTTCTGAGCACGTGTTGCGGCCTTTCAGACTCACAAACAGCACGAATCGATTGGTAATGAGCTCATTGTAAAGGGAAATATTCTTCCCAGTGTTTGAAAGAATCGAAGCCGAATATTTAAACTCTGCGTAAGATATACCAACTTTCAATCTACATTTTGAAGCCAGAACGCTGTCTAACACTTTATGAATGCCAGAACAAGCGTCATGAAAAAGCTTGAATTATGCTCTCAGGTGTATCAATTTTTGAGCCAGCTCTTATAGAAACAGTCAAACATAAAGGCATCATTCAATTTACTAGCCATGAGCATTCGACAGTTAATCACCCCAGTGTTAAATGATCTCATCGCTTGACATGCAGTGATTTCTTATCACTGCAGTGTAGAGTGATCTTTGCACTCCACAGGCAGTGTAATCAATTCAGCGACGATTTTCTTACATGGAAAGGAGTAACTTCCTTATAGGGGATCGGCTGAGCCAGAATGCACCATACTACTCGTGAAGTCAGAAGTGCAACATGTACGTCTAGCAGTATAAATGCCATAAACAGATTTAACAAAAGGTGTCGATATATGTGTCAGAACACCACTTTTTGAGACCACCTTTCAATACACAAAGCCTTCGGTTGTTATGGAACATGTCTTGAAAGTATCTTATTGTTACCACCTTACGTCTCAAGTGTTTCTCAAACACTCATCAAATTTTGATACGCCTTATAAGTATTTTTGCGCCATGCATGTGGTTGCTGTGGGGCAACTTATATAGTGAAGACACGTGCTTCGGCCTTCCAGCCTCGTCAGTTGGCACGATGCACTTTTGTTCAGTTAATTCCTCGGCGCTTCTGCCCCATACATAGAGTAACCGACGACGAACGTTCTACATGAACCGATAAGTGGATAAGTTTCACTAGAGGGCTGGTTGAACATTGATGCCTTTCGCTGGTAATCGTGAAGGATAATACCCTTTCTTTCGAGTGTTTCTCGAGACAACGCTTAAAAATTCAATATATCTGATAGTTATTTTTGAGCCATGCATGTGGTTTGTTTTGGGCACTCATACAGTGCCAGACACGCGTTCATGGATAATGAAATTTGAGCGTGGTCTCAAAAAACACTTAAAACAAAAGATATGGTATTTCACAATTATCAGTCAAAGCAGTCGAGTGCGCAACATGGCCCTTCGGTATTTTGATTCTTTAGCGCCGTAAATGAATATTTCTTGTGCGGTTTTTCTATGTAAGGAAGAGCAGACTGAACAGAAGGCACCGCGCAGCTGACGAGCTGAAAGGCAGGAATACGTGTATTGCACTGTATAAGTGCTCATAACAAACCAGGTGCATGCTTAACACAACTGTCACATATATTGAAATGTGCTTTTTAGTTTGAAATACTTTAGAACACGGACCAATATTTAAGATTGGATAGAAAGCTGCTTCATCATTGGCAATAATTATTTTTCATGTCAGGTTGGCGACTCTTATCTTTCCTCTTCTCCCTATGGACACACTTGTTGCTGCTCGGCTTAGGTTTTAGATAAAGGCTTTCTCAAGAGAGAAAGGCAAGAGCAGAGTCAGTGCACCTGTACTATGATACCACTTGTCATTTGAAAGCTTCGTGATGTAATCACATTTTGGGAATTAAATCACTCTTTCATTCAATTTGAACTGCTTCTAAATGCTCGGCGTATTTCGTCACACCCTCACTCATGTCCCACTTTATCCTCTTCCAAACTGATTGATCTCAACTGATGAAGCTTGCAAGAATACTTTGAAATTCCAAAACTATCAATCTTGCGGAGGCTTTATCCAAAGATCGCGGACATCAATTTTTGTGTTCGATTGGAGCACACATTGGAACCCTAGAAAGGACTTGAGAGAGAAACGTTTCGACGTGAGTGGAATTAAACTGAACTGTCAATTACGCGAAAGGATTTATGGCTTTTTGCTGACTAAGCAGTTATTTTATTTGCGAAAATTAGTAGGACAAAAACTTTCATTTAGAGTAACGTAGTCTTTGACCTCTAGTACATATCATTGACTAAATGTATAGAATTACATTTACACGTTCCAAAGACTGTAGTATCGATTTTTTGAGCATTTTGTTCTGTGACACAATCATGATCTGATTCCTCACTCTCTTGAAAGAGTAGTTGACGATGAAGGGCGCATAAAGGAATAATTTCTGGAGAACCAGTAGTTCAGATTTCAAAGGAATACCTTGTCATTGAGTAACATATTAAAATACCTTGAGAAGCAAATATCAATGGGCAACTCGTATAGAATGATATGAGAGGAAATCTGCATGGAAACAACATTTGTGTCATTCGAGAGAAGTGAATGATCCTTGGAGTAATCTTTAAATGGATAATTTATCTTGTTCGTGCGTCGACCACCTACACCACCTACAGGAAGAAGACCACCTACAATTAACTTCTTAAATCGGCATGCAGCAATCGACTCAATATTTAATTCTGTCTCTGAAGGTTCGAGCAACGTGTTATGTTGCAACTTAACGATGTGCAAGAACGTGCCATTCAACCACTCTGTTCCAATTTGACGGTTTTTAAACATTTCGTCCACTGAAATTTTCTCCAGCGTGGCTTACTAATGATACGTGTTGTTGAATGCCTTCATTTTCGAGATCGTTGATAAAGGTATGTCAAGTAGTTGAAAAGCAGTAGGAAAGAGTTTGCCCAACAAGTCATTTAGTAGTAGCAGACAGCTTCATTGTATTATGTATAGAGTGATGTGAAAAACTTTTGAGTCAGATGGGATTAGAACTCACATTTCACCATATCCGGCCGCATGCTCAAACCACTGCATACCGCCTAGCAAGAGTGGCGTCGAAATAGGCGCGGTAGTTTACCAGTTCGAGAACGCGACCTTAGATACGGTGAAATCTGGGTTCGAGTCCCAACTGGCGCTAAAGTTTTGCACACCACTCTACGTCAGTGGATGTATCATAACGCCTCACCACCGCTAAAACAAAGAGATTGGACAAAAATCTTCCACTTGAGCATCAATGTAATTTCAAATTTGCAAACAGATCAATGACCTTGATTTTTCTACTCTTAATCCTTAGAGCATGAAAATATTCTGCGCCGACATTGGACGAATTTTAGAGAATTTTTCAATAAATGAAGCATCGAAGATAGCTATCATATTCTCATTGAAAAATTCAAATTGTACAGAGAATTTTCTCATAACGGCTTTTCTACCCTTGTTTATAACATTCGACACTCTTTCTAAACAAGCAGGAACACCCGAGACAGATAATTAGATGTCAGTCAATGAATAAAACTATCTGTTCAAAAAGACAGATTTGTCTTTAAACTCTGCCAGTCTTGTATACCACACGTAGCTACAGCGACTATATCAGTTGGGTATGTTGAATCTCATTTCTTGTGTAGTATCTGGAACGAGAGCGCATGTGGCGCAGTAGTCAGAGATTCTCTGCTTCGCACATGAGGTTCAATCGTCAATTTAGCGCTTATGATTCACCAGGCCATCCATCCCCTCCGGTTCTGCAAATGGGTTCAGACTTATCCTATACTTGTCTGGAAGCATAAACAGCACTGACTCGATACTGCAGAACGCGCCACCACTAGTCACTGTGAAGGCCAGAAATGCTTTCAGTCACCTCAAACGAAGTTAAAAAATGATAAATAGGAGCGCATCACGCTACCCTCAGAGATCGATGAACGCCGAGGGCTTTACCCGTTTATCCTTTATCTCAAACGAGTTACCTTTTTGGAACGCTCAAGAACACCTAGAGACATAACGAACTTGATATATGTTTAAAGCAGATATTTGATATTGGCTTCAAATCTATACCTTCGCAAAAAATTCTCTCATCTATACAAGAGTTAGGGAGCTGTATCGACAGAATACAGTAAACGGACCAATAAAAAAGGGCCTATTGGCAATTACAATTTATTTGCAACGGAAGCATGCTCTGAAGTCTATACATTGTGATATGTTTCTAGCGAAGCATTTCCCTTCTGATCTTTTCCTGGATTTGAAATTTATGAGAAGTGCTTCATTTTTTGACTCGTTAGTGTTTTGGATTCTTGCGTCAGGACCGTATGCGGTTGTTTGGAAAAATTATTCCCGCGCTTTTTGATCCTCAGAAAATCGTGTAGAATAAGTCTTTATTGACACTATAGGATTACATCGAGTTACACAAAAAGAATTACAAAAAAGCGTTCGTGGTTCTGAAGAGCTTAAAAACCACCGAAACATCAGCTGTCTGGTTAGACTAGGCGTAGTAATAGCTCATTTGAGCTCAACACTGACAGTTCGTATGAATCAGTATCCCTATTGGAACATTTACTTGTAATTCACTACAGTTCAGTAGACTGATTCAGAATGGATCTGAAGAACTACAAACTGTGAGTTGCGGCATGTTAGTGCTTCAGGAGCATCGGATGAAGATTGTTCTATCATGATTGCTAAAAAAACCTCGTGATCAGAACCAAGATGGAAACTCAAGAGTTGGAAAGATTATAAATAATGTTGTGGGTCCACTTCATATATTCCTGCATGGCGTATCAAGTTAAAAATCATTGCATTTAATTATTGTCTATATTATGACCCGTCCGCACAAGTTCACTGTGAGGATCTCAATAGCATTCACTTCGCTTTCGGTTATCTTCCTGAATAGCGTAACATGCTGGTCGAGCACTTCACCTTGCAATTTCCAGAATACCTTGGTGAGGAGTTCCGTGGCGGTGTTCGTTCT